>CM052714.1:47292479-47299979 GCA_028551405.1 Uromys caudimaculatus | reverse complement strand
GCAAACGGAATTTGATCATCATAAAAGGTACAAAATGAAAAGACGGCCTTTTCAAACCATCAGCCCAGGGACAGGAAGCCTGAAGGGTGGCTGTGTGGGTATTGTATGTCTTTCCTCCATTGTAAAGAGCTACCCACCCGATACAAGTTGTGAAGATACCACACCATCTCCCACCCTTTGCCCTTCACACTGTCTAGGATTGCCAACCACTTCTTGTGGCTACCAGTCTATGGAAGGTTTTAGTCCTCTGGGTGTCTAGTCTAGCATAAGTCCGTCCCTAGCTTCCTTCAGGTATCACAGCATTGATTCTGTGTTGAAGTGTGTTAATATGGTTTCTGCTCATCCTTGTGGTTTTCTTATGAGAAATCTAAAGGATAAGACCTTGGTAGGTGACCTTGGTTACCTGGACCATCTCCCCTTTCTTTTGTAGTATTCAGAATACTGGTAGGCTGAAGAGATGGCTCCATCAGCAAAGCGTTTGCCTCATAAATATGAAGACCTTTGTTTAATCCTCAGAATAAAATCTTTTTAAAAAAAAATCTGGATATGGTAATCCAGATTGTAACCCCAGTGCTGAGGAGGAAGAGATAAGGAGCTCTCTCTGACTCACCAGTGAACCAGCCTACTTGGAAAGCTCCAAGCCAATGAGAGACCCTGTCTCAAAAGAATAAAAAATAAATACAAATGAAAAGGTGGCCAATAGCTGGGTTACAACATCTTAAGTTAACCTTTGCCTTACACATGTGCATACACTGAAGGATAATGATAAAAGTGTTAGGAATTGGCTTCCAGAAGGTGTACAACTCAAAGAAGTGGGTCTGTGCCAAGTTTAAAGCAGATGAACTAGAAGACATATAGCTGAGAAGTGCTTCCCTTCTCAGCTCCCAAGTGATGGGCCATGTACTCTCCTATACCACACCAAATCCTGTTCAGTAATAAGTCTCACATCTAGCCCCAAGGAGAGAAAGTGTTGGGACGCAGCATCCCTTAGACTGAGAAAGGGTAGGGCAAGGGTACAGACATGAGCATCCAGGGAACCTCCAGTTGAGTCTTTGTAGCTGTTTCTCCTGTGTTCTATATGCCCCTTTGTTACGAAGCATCCTAGAAACTATAATGAGTGTCTCTCACTGGATTCGAAGCTAAAGAACCATAACACGTTCCCAATTGCCACGCCTGTGCACTAACCAATGGTCTTCAGGCACCAAAGACCCTAATGATGCTATAATCTCATTTGCGGTGTGGTTTTGACCCTAGCCTCTAATCATGGGCTTTTCTAGAGGATTGTGGGAAGAAAAAAATGTCAGGGATAGCTGTCCTTCCATAATTTAGGAACAAAAATAACACACACCTCATAAATATTCATTAAAACTTAAATTTTCACAATGCAGAACCCAGTAGGCTATTGCCCTCCTTCCAGGCCAGCCTGCTCCAGTTTTTCTCTAGATTGTTCTGTGACATTGCTTTGCCAAACAAACTTCTACTTAAAGTGCTTGTGTCTCTTGGCTGAAATCTTTTCTTGAGGAAGACAAGTACCAAGAAGAAACCTTTATTAGGTAACAGAATTATGAGAGGTTGGCCAGAATACCAGTGGTTCTCTGTTCCCACCCCTTCTAGAACAGGATGTCTTATATGTTTTAGCCAAGGGGGTCCAAGTTCCCTCAGGGGCATAAAACAAAGAGCAGGGTACCTTTTGGCTTCCACCAGAATGGTACCCTGATGGCTTTCCTCCACCTTGAGCCTAAGGTTTCAAGTATCCCTTTACTGCATCCCCATGTGTATAAAAGTCACTTTGCTTAATTTATTGTGTGAATGCAGTGTCTCCCTGCACTTGTGCCCATGGTAGAAATGGCAGCCTGGATGCCGGGAGCTGACTTGATGGACTAGCTTCTGCCTGGTAAGATCTACTTCAAAACTGGTGCAATTACTACTGAGACTTCACTGGTAAACTGGTCTAGGCATAGAAGTGTTCAACAGGGTGGCAACTTGGACCACAGCTAATAGGAGGTAGCTCTGGAGTCCACAACCAGACAGTTGGTGTCTCTGAGCACTTCCTTAACCATAGTACCATGGCAAGCTACTACATTTTGTAGAAAGAAGAAAAACGTGAGGAAAGCAAAGGAAAGGAAAAGACAATAAAACTTAAAGCCAGAGAGTTAACCCGATGTCCAGGCTTCAGCTTTTAAGAACCTTGTAGGGGAAACTGACCACCACTTAAGTAATCAATAACACTACACGTATCTGGCACCTATTACTGTAAAACACAAACTAAACACGTTGTACGGTAGTGCTTTACAGATTGTGGGTTACTCAAAAACCAGACACCTACACGATAGCATTAGTTAAATGTATTTGAGTTCTTGTACTGCTTAATTAAGAAGAAATTGGTAAAATAAAAGAACAACAATAACAAAAATCTCCACCAACACTTAGTCACTCGATTCTTGGCCACGGAACCCAGTAACAGTTGCATAATGTTTAACATCACGGATTCAGCTTATTTTAATGAGAACACAGCATCCTGAGCCTCATTCCTCGGGGCATTAAATATATTGCTTGGGTAAAATGCTACATCTCAAGCCCAAGAGACTCTAGGCAAAATGAAAATTTTAAACAAATACAGTTGTTTGCATAATGTCTTCATGCAGTGTTTTTGTTAAAGGGGTTCAGTCTCTTTTTTTCTATTATTGTTTTTTAGTTGTATTTCACTATACAGCTCTGGCATGCTTGGAACTTGATACACAGAGCAAACTGGCTGCAAATTCACAGAGATCCTCCTATCTGCCTCTTTCCCAAGTCCTGGAATTAAAGGCAGGTGTCACCGTGCCCTGCTGCAAGATCAGCTTCTCAAGCTTTTCAAGGGAAAAACAGATAGATTATATCACAAGCCCAGTTGGGACTATCTTACCCCTAGTTTTGTGTCTCATTCATAGTCCTCAATTATGCAATTATGGCAGGCTTTCTCACAACCTTTGGGATCCAGAGGTGGGTAATTTTAATATCATGGCCTGGAGTCTACTCATGGCTTCAGACCTTAATCTGAAGATAAATCTCAGTTTAGTAAAAATGTAATGCAGCCATGAATGTAATTTCAAGTTTTCTAGTAGTTATATTAACTAAAGCCACCCATTAAGGACATAGAAGATACTTAAAAATACATACATATATATATATTCATATACATATATGGTGTGGGGGGTGCTAGCATATAGTTTTAATGGACTTACATTACAAGAACGATACTGCTCCTCCAAAGAGCCATATACTAACAAAAACCCTAGTCAAAGGAAGCTTCCCTTCAAGCTGTTGGTCAAAGGACTGTAAGGACTTCTCAAATAATATAGAGTATCTGCATCTGTCTTAGTCAGGTGTACAGGTCTTAGTCATCTCTGTACAGGTCTGTGAAGGAATGTCTAAAGAGGATTTACTGGAAAGAGAAAACTCAACACCTCTGCCCATGGCCCAGATATAAAGATCAGGACAGGCCTAAGTAACAATTACACCAACACACAGCTTGGTGGACAAATGAGTTGACTGGAGTGACTTACAGCAATATGGTTAAGGGTTACTCACAGGGTCACCTCAGAAGCAGATGCATAAACAAGAAGCCCTCCCCTGGATGGATAATAATTCACAGAAATTAGAGCTCGGGACCCCTCTGCCAGTCTTGCACAGCTGCACGGGCCCAAGAATCTCCTCTTAGCAACCCCACCACCTAATCTTGTCAAATGCAGCTTTGCAGGTCATGCATATTTGTGCCAGGAGCCCCCCTGCTCCTTCCTAAAGGGAATGTTCAAGTCAGAAGAAAGCTCCATGTGACGCCTCTGCATTTGCACACTTTTAGGACCAGTCTGCTTTCACGTTTTCCTCTCAGTACCAGATACCTCATTATACGAAAGAGCTTCCCTAATCTCCAGGGAACTGATAAAGGCCAGTCTTTTGGTTGCTCTCTTTGACAGATAGAAACAAGAAACCATTACTCTTGTTCAAAGTGGAGTGCCTTGCTGCTGAAAATCAGAGTCACGATCCTTCTATCTGCAGAGCACGTGGCATGCTCCATATAGCTTCCTCCATTACCACACTTGGAGGTTTTTATTATTTTTAATAGATTACACTTCTGGTCACCATAATGACTCATTCTCCTGAAATTTCTATTTCTCAGTCTTTTCTAGGAAGTAGGCCAACCCAACCGAATGGCTTATCTTTCTTTGTGACTCCAAGAAAGTCGTAAAATTTACCTTCTGTTCACATTCACACCAAGGCTTTATTTCACTGTGTTCAGTTGTTTAGGAGGTTTACTTGTGAATACATCTAGAACACCAGGAGTCTCTACAGCCTTCCTTCTGGAGCTCTATCTAGAAAGGTTTAGCCCAAAGTAATTTCTGACTGCCACACGGTGTTAGTAAGTCAGAGTCATCTCATCTACAGAGTGTAAGCAACCCTGGGAAAGAAGTTCATCTATTCCAGCTCTGTGATGATTGTTCCTCATTTAGCTTAGGTTGCTATAGCAAAACAACACAGGCTGGGTAGCTTACTCAACAGTAATTATTTTCTTGCAGTTCTATAGGCTACAAGTCCAAGTTCAAGTTGCAGCTGACTCAGTTTCTGGCCTGTAGATACCAGTTTCTGGTTCTGTCCTCATAGAGAAGAGCTCTCTCTCAAATGCAAATGTTCTAGCAAGCAAATGCCCCACCCTCTGACCTAAATTAACCTTAGCAATCTTCTTAAAGACTGAGTCACGGCAGAAATTCAGCTTTCCAGATATGAACATTGAATTTTGGTGGGTAAAATACAATTCAATGATAGCAGTTTCTCAACTCAAGCAGACTAAGATCAATCCTACCAAGCAAATTGCTATTTTCAAAATCCCCATACAAACAAACAACAACAAAAAATCAAAGAATAATCCCAAAGAGAATAATGATCCTTAAATTATATCTTACATTGGATGAAATTATGTGTTTGGTTTGGCCCTCATCATACTGCTTGAAATTCACTATGCTATTTTCTTAAGCTTAAATCATTACTAATATTAAAGCACGTCCTTCAAAACCTAACAAAGGCAAAGAAGTGAAAGAAAAGTTTCTCAAATATTAGCGGTAAGATTGTCAAGAATTCCAGACAAAATTTCTTACCTTTCATTAACTCTTAAAATGTTTCCAGAAGCAACTGTGGCCAAGCTAGACTCTATACTAGCCTTCTTCACTGAATCTTCAAAAATTCTCACTTAGAAGTTGGGGGTGGAGCTCAACTGAGAGAGCCTTTGACTAGTATGTAGCAAGTGCTAGGTTCTATCCCTAGTACTGAACAAAACCAGGCATGGTGTTACATACCTATAATCCCAAACTAGGCACATGAAGGCAGAAAGTGACTACATTTAATATGAAAGCCGTAGAAGAAATAATTTCAATGTCAGTTCAAAGATAAGAAGAAAGCTTCAGAGGAAAGGAAGAGCCAGGACAAGCGAAACAGATTGTCTTCCTCAGTGTTCTATGCTATGAAGAGACATCATGACCAAGGCAACTCTTACAAAGGAAAACATTTCCTTGCTTGCAGTTTCGGGGGTTAATCTCTTATTAGCATGGTGGGAAGCACGGCAGCATGCAGGCAGACATGGTGCTGGAGAAGGAGCTGAGAGTTCTACTTCCTGTCCCAAAGGCAAAGAAAGAGAGTCTGGGTTTGGCGTGGGTTTTAAAAACCTCCAGGCCCACCATCAGTGAGTGACACACTTCCTCCAACAAGGTTCCACCTCCCAATCCTCTTGACCCTTTCAAATAAGGCTACTTTCTGGTGACTGGACATTTAAATATATGAGCCTATGAGGGTCATTCTTATTCAAATTAAGCAGAGCGTGGGCTTGGGCGTATTGAGGTAAGGGCACAGAGATGCCAGGCAGAAGAAGGTCATCTGATGAAGTCTGCTGCTCTCCACAGAGCATGCTGGAGCTGCTAATTTGGACTCATTCGATTACATGGCTCTGGGAACATAAAGGGGGAAAAGACACATTACTCACAGAAATGCAAATTGTTTAGTGGTTAATAATGAACTGACTAATGAGGCTACCCGTGATGAACGAATGCTTTATATTTATATAACTGAAAACAAAGTGTTACATGGTAACAATGGAACCGGCTAAGCAATTGCCCTTCTTTTAACAGGCTGACAATGATGCTTTCTGATTACAAGATTCTGCTTTTGAAGACTAAAATACATAATACTTATTACACTATAGAAAGAATTACTAACTCCCCATCCAAACACTGGCTTTGTGCAAATCCACACACACACACACTCACTATAATTACTTAATAAGCTATCCAATGAATGTGTCCCTGAAAGGGAAATATTTATAAAATGAACATGTGGGATGATAGAGCCTATGAGAAAAGGTACCTTTAATGTTTTAAGAGCAAAACAGAAACAAACAAACAAAAAGCAAAAAAACAAAAGTATCTTGCTTTTATAATTAATGTTATTGATTAATCAGTAATGGGCTACTAAGTTACTCTATACACAGGAGGATCAGAATACAAAAAGCAATGATGAAAAAATATTAGTGCATGCTAATGAAGTAAATCAGAATATGTCACTCCTGAATATGCCACTTCTAAAGATGCCTCTTGGTCCTGAGACTTATTTTGAGCTCAAGCCAATTTAGAAAAAGCAAACTCATTCTCATTTTCTGCCTAAAAGCAAAGCATACATCTGGAATTGTAAAGATGTTTCCCTCTCCCTTAACAAGAAGAGAAGAAAGATTCTTTTTTTTTTTTTTTTTTAATTTTTTGATACTTTATTTACATTTCCAATGTTTCCCCCTTTCTAGATCTCCTCTTTGGAAACCCACTATCCTCTCCCCCTCCCCCGCCTCCATGAGGGAATTCCACCTCCCACCCACCCACCCACCCACTCCCGCATTCCCACCTTGACATTCCCCTTTACTGGGGCCTCTAACACCCTCAGGCCCAAGGGCCTCTCCTCCCCCTGTTGGCCAACAAGGCCCTCCTCTGCCATATATGTGGTCCGAACCATGGGTCCTTTGTATTCTTTGGTTGGTGGTCCAGCCTCCAGGAGGACGGGGGAGAGGAGGTCAGGCCAGTTGACACTGGTGCTCCCTCCATGGGGCTGCAAACTCCCTCAGCTCCTTCAGTTCTTTCTCCCACTCCTCCATCTGGGACCTCACTCTCAGTCCAGCAGTTACTGTAAAGTGAAACTTGGGTATTCCGAACTTTTGGGCTAATATCTGCTTATCAGTGACCATATACCATGTTCGTTCTTTTGTAACTGAGTTACCTCACTCGGGATGTTATTTTCAAGTTCCATCCATTTGCCTGCAAATTTCATTAAGTCATTGTTTTTAATAGCTGAGTAGTACTCCATTGTGTAGATGTACCACATTTTCTGTATCCATTCCTCTGATGAGGGACATCTGGGTTGTTTCCAGCTTCTGGCTATTATAAATATGGCTGCTATGAACATAGTGGAGCATGTGTCTTTATTACATGT
>CM052714.1:47281771-47291979 GCA_028551405.1 Uromys caudimaculatus | reverse complement strand
GGGGCAGTACCTGGTGAGCTGTGGGGCGTGTCTTTGGCCCTCTGCTGGGTCTTGCGATCTCCGGCGAGGAATCTTTGTCCCGGCGCTGATTAGCTGTGGGGCCCTGTTGGGGTTTTTTTTTTTTTTTTGGTTTGTTTTTTTGGTTTGTTTTGTTTGTTATTTTGTTTTTTCAAGACAGGGTTTCTCTGTGTAGCCCTAGCTGCCCTGGAACTCACTCTGTAGACCAGTCTGGCCTCGAACTCAGAAATCCGCCTGCCTCTGCCTCCCAAGTGCTGGGATTAAAGGCGTGCGCCACCACTGCCCGGCTTCTTTTTGTTTTTTTAATTTACAAGATGCACATACAGAGTACTAAAGGATAAGGGGGAAGTCTGTCTCCCCTACAAAGTGACATCATCAGCATTAGATAAATGTTTATGGTAAGGCGCTGACACCTCCCTCAAGATGAGCTCTCTGAGTCAGGTAATTGTTAAAACAAGAATAGGGCACTAGAAGAGCTACTGTTTTATTGAAAATGGCAAACATCTCATTTGTAGTCAATGAGTTTGGCCTGGGCAGATTAACTTGTGACATATAGTCCAAGTGTGTAGTATAAGTTAAAATCTGAGTTACCTATTAGAGATATTTTCTTTCCTTTATATTGTTAATTAATTAATTTATTTACTTTGCATCCCCACTGGAGCTTCTCCTCTAAATCCCTCTCTCTTCCCTCCCCTCCCTCTATGCCCCCCTTCCTTGTTTCTCCTCAGAGAAGGGAAGACCTCCCATAAATATCAACCTGCGTTGGCATATCAAGTTGTAGTGGAACATCACGAAGTAGGGCTGGGCGCATGCATCTTCCTCTTTTGAGGCTAGACAAGGCCATCCAGTTAGGGGAAAGAGATCCAACAACAGGCAACAGGTCAGAGACAGCCCCAGCTCCTGCTGTTTTAGGTCCTGTATGAGGACCAAGCTGTACATCTGTTACATATGTGCAGGTGGAATAGGTCCATCTAATGCTCTCTGGCTGGTGATTCACTCTCTGTGAGCCCCTCTGTGCCCAGGTTAGTTGATTCTGTAGGTTTTCCTGCGGTGTCCTTGACCTCTCTGTCTCTTTAAATCCTTCCTCTCCCACAGGATTCCCTGAGCTTCACCTAATGTTTAGCTATGGATCTCTGCATCTGTTTTCATCAGCGGCTGAGTGGAGCCTCCTGTCTGCAAGTAGAGTAGAATGATATTAATAATGTCAAGAGTGGGCTCTCTCTCATGACATGGGGCTCAAGTTAGGTCAGTCATTAGTTAGCTGTCCCCTCATTTTCTGCTCCCTCTTTATCCCTGCCCCTCTTATAGGCAGGGAAAAATGTGGGTCAAAGGATTTGTTGCTGGGTTGGTGTCTCCGTCCCTCCATTGGAAGTCTTGACTGGTTACAAGAGTTTACTGTTTCATGTTCCATGTCCCCTATTCATAGGAGTTTTAGCTAGGGTCACCTTCACAGATTACTGGGTGTTTCCATTGGCCTAGATTTCTAGCATATCTCAGAGATACCCCCCTCTAACTGGTTCTGGTTCTCTTTCCCACCATCATTCCCACACTTCATCCCTCCTGTCTCCCTCCCCAATCCCTTTCCTATCCAGTTCCCTCCACCCACCCACCCAGATGTCTATTTTATTTCCCCTTCTCAGTGAGATTCAAGCATCCTCCCTTGATCCCTACTTGTTACTTAGATGCTTTGGGTCTGTGGATTATAGTGTGTGATGGCACATGCTGGAGAGGATTGAGAGACAGACAAACATTCATAGCAGCTTTATTTGTAATAGCCAGAAACTGGAAACAACCTAGATGTCCCTCCAATGAAGAATAAATAGATAAACAAAATGTGGTACATTTATACAATGGAATGTTACTCAACTATTAAAACCAATCACATCATGAAAATTTCAGGCAAATAGATAGAACTAGAAAATATCCTGAGTGGGGTAACCCAGACCTTGGAAAGACAAGCATGGTATGTTTTCACTTATAAGTAGATGTTAGCCATAAAGTAGAGGTATTTTCCAAAGATGAGACTTCTGGACAAATATCAGGGTCCTTTCTACCTCTCTTTCAACTGAATGAAAATACTCTTTTAAGTTGATTGAATTCCTAAGCATTGCATGGGCCTTAGGAGCCTAGACTTCTGACTCTCATACCCTTCTTAAATGTGGAAACATGACCTGCCATTAGAAGGCTTAGAGACACATGAAAAAATGAGGTTTGTTGCAAGGCTTTGTTTCCCAGGCAACTGTTCTCAATTCAAGACTGCATGTAGTAGAATCCCCAGAGACATCCTCGGCAGCCCACCTTTCCCTGCAGTGTGAGGAAGCTATAGATACCAAGAACCCAGAACTCTAGCTTTAAATGGAGAATGAAAGGGCTTGCAGTGAGTCAGAGGCAAGAACTGGTGCTTAATTCGAAAGAGGAAGATACCTGCTAAGAAGCAGCTAATTTTGAAGAGTCTTGTAGGCAGAGAAAAGGCACAAATTGGCCAACCTGTTGATGGGAGGATGGTTCAAAAGACATCTGCTTGATCATTTGTTGTGCTTTAAAAGTAGTTGAATATTGCAGCTGATAATGGAACAATGAAAACTAGCTTCCCCAGAGACATAAAGTAAACCCTTAATGCCTCATTGAAAACTCCATTGTAGCCAGAGTGATATAGCTAAATAAGTGCCCTGTGTCAAAACATTTCTAGATCCTAACGTCAGCACATCACCCTTAATCCTGTCTCTTGTTTCATCTTTTATTAGGTCTGACCACTGAAATGGCTGAATTTCCAGAGCTTCCCTCCAGGAAGTCATCTTCTCCCTAAAGGCAGTCAATTAGCTGGCAAGAACTAGGTTTAAGGGGTAAGGGGGCACTGGAAAGCAGAATGACATTCAACAAGCTGTCCAAGTGATACAGGTTTATTAAGAAATTAACAATACAGGTTCATTAACATTTAGAAGTATTCTTAGAATGTTAACTGCCATCTAAGAAATATGTTTGCATTTCAACAGAGTTAAAGTAAATGTATAAAAGGGATATATCTCATACCCATGAAAAGTTCATTGTGTTAGGAGTGCTATCAGACTGATACCCAAGAGTACAGGCAGCATGGTGGTAGCAGGGGAAGATGAAAGAAGCCTGGGTTCTGAGTATTAGAAAGACTAAGATGAATTGGAACTGGAGAAAATGTTTGGAGACTGCCCCAGTGGATAAAGCTTGCAAAGAGTTCATGGTGGTAGGTAGGAAGGAACCAGAATGCTGAGTCTGCATAAGCATAGCCATGGATTCATCAAGAACCTAAAAATCAGCGCTCTAAAATTAATTTGGGAATACACATATATGTCCAAATATAGTGGAGAATTTAATAAATTATTGCTCACAGACTGTTACGATTCAAAAGTGAAACATTTCTCACAGACTCAAGTGTCTATTAGACATTAGACCCCTAGTTGGTGGGGGCTGTTTGGAAACATTGTGGAATCTTTAGGAATAAAAACCTTGCAAAATAACAGACCACTAGGAGATGGGTTGTGGGGTGGTGGACTGTGACAGGCAGCCTGGCCCCTGGTCGAGCACAGGCTTAACCCTGGGTGACCCAGTGGGGCTAGCCCTGCTAGGTACCAGAAGGTGTTTTGCCAATGCTCCGGGAAGGCCCTTGACTCCTGTCAAGTAGCTACAACCTCCACAGCCCTCTGTAGAGAGGTCTGTCAGTTAGGAGCAGCACACAAAGCCCTTCCACATGCAGATAAGGTATCCCTAAACTCCCAGACCAAGCCAATGGGAAGTACCTGTTGTCAGACCCCTGACCCATCCCAAACTGTATATAAGAATCCTATCCAAAAGGAATAAAGGTGTGAGAACTACTCCGTCATCTGAGAGCTTCTACCATAAGAGCTGTAACACTGCTGCTTGGGAAGAGGTCTGCTCTCCCAAAACGCCAATAGAAGCTTCCTGCACTCCTTGCCAGCTAGTTGGCCTTTCTTGGGCTCAGCCTAGGCCTGACTCAGCGCAGGGCAGTGGGTGCAGCGTCTTGGAGCAACTGAGGCAGCAACTGCGGAGACCAAGGTGGAGGTGACTCCTGTCCCTGTTTGCACTCTCCCCTTTGCCTGAACCTCACACTTGACCTGGCCAGAGATCCCTATGGAAAGAAAGCCTTCAGCACACAGACCCACAATGGGTCCTGAGAGTTACAGCCTTCAGCCCAGGCATTCTGCTTCCTGATCTGCTGAAATGTAAATGAGCCATACTGCAAGCAAGCAACCAACCAGGATGGACGGGGCTTCTGAAGCCTCTATTCTTTCCCTGACATAACAGACTAGTCCATGAAACCATGAGCCAAAATAAATCCTTTCCCTTCAAGTTGTTATTTCTGTCTGATACTTTGTCACTCTAGGGAGAAAAGTAGCTAATATAGTTACAATGAAGCTGAGATAGTCTGAAGAGAGTTGGGGCCTCAGGTTCAGGAAGGCAGCCTTTTCTTCCTCTATGATCCCTTCCGAGTCTAAAACTCAGGGATGCTATGCCAACAGGAAACCTACTACTCCCAAGTTGTTGAGGTTTTGTTTTTTTTTTAAATAATATTCCAATATTCTATGACTAAGTCCAACTTTTTCTCAGTAAGCTCACAAACACGTATCTTAACGAGTGAAATAGATCTACCCAGAATGACCGACTTCTAAGAACGGATCTGCAAGCCAGTAAGCACACTGCCCACAAGAGCCATCTTCTAAAATCATACAGCATATTGCTGCAGTTTCATGCTAATAAGCATGGTAAAGCAGAGAGCTTTTCTAATTTTCTAGTTCCTGTTTTCCACAACATCTGTTGACCTGAACCTGGTGTTCAGCACAACACATACATGCCAGAAGCTGCCAAGGTAGATGGGAGCAGACACTGCAGAGGTGGGTGTTGCTCGGGGACAAGAACAGTGTACAGGAAAGAAAGTGTTCTTTGTTCTACTCTCAAATTATTTGTAAAGATTTAAAGAAAAAGCAAAATTACCAAACCTAATATGTTTTAGGAGCAGTGCCTACACTGTGGTGTGTCTGAGGGCTGGCTCAAACCAGCGCAACAGTGCAGTTCATTGCTGTGGGCTCTGCCTGAGGACCAACCAAGTGGCTAATTCCTTGGCGTGGAGCTACATGCCCAGTGCTGTGACTGTCTCCAACCATGAACTCTTTGCAAGCTTTAACCTCTTGCTCTTCTCAACAACATCGAGAGATCCCACTAGACCTTTACAGATTTTGTGTGTTTTCTTGCATGTTAGAACAGCTTTGGAAGTTAGGGAAACCCAATTCCCCCACGCTAATTAATGCATGCTGGTTTTCCTTTTCAGACAAGAAACAGTTCCTGAATGTTTCCAGAAGTCTAAGCTGAAGTCATCACGGACTAAGTATTTTTAGACAGAAGATTTTTAAAAGACATTTATTCTTTGATGATTTGTGAACAAACCTATGCATGGTGTTTGGCTCAGTCATGTTTTTGTTTGACTCGACTTCCACACTGAATTTCATTGTGCCCGAGTAAGGCTTTTTATATCAACCAAGTAAAGCTATAGCTATATCCTAAGACAAAAATCAGGATGAAACCACCGTTTGGTGCAAAGATACATTTTATTACACTTGATGTGATATTCACTAAAACAAGAGAGCAAATAAAAAAAAAAAAACATTATGTTTCACTAAATGAAATGACTTCTCAGTCCCTTGTTTTAGATGGCTTTTATAAAGCCACTTTAGCCAAAACTAATGACTATCTCCGACCCGCTGGAAATCACCTACTGTCCAATTAGAGTGTACTTTTTCTCGTTGGAGCAGAAGGCAGCAATAGTAAAAGGTCATTAGCAAGAACTGTGGGGATGGCATATTCTCTACACTGGGTGATGAAGCTGAGCATCACTGAGTGAAGGATAAGGGATGATATTTTCTCCCAGGTTCAGTGAGAGTTCTATTGAGAGACCTTGTCTCAAAATAATAATGTAGCTGAGCAGTGGTGGCTCACGCCTTTAATCCCAGCACTTGGGAGGCAGAGACAGGTGGATTTCTGAGTTCGAGACCAGCCTGGTCTACAGAGTGAGTTCCAGGATAGCCAGGGCTACACAAAGAAACTCTGTCTCAAAAAAACCAAAAATAAATAAATAAATAAATAAATAAATAAATAAATAAATAAATAAATAAATAAATAAATAAAGTAGAGAGTAATTGAGGACCACGGTGGACCTCTAGATTTCTCTCTCTCTCTCTCTCTCTCTCTCTCTCTCTCTCTGTATGTGTGCGTGTGTGTCTGTCTGTGTCCTCTGATTTCTCTTTCAGTACTGGTTCCAAACCCAGGGCCTTGAGTTACAGGTCAGGCAAGTACTCCACCACTGAGCTATATCCTATGCCTTTGACTTCTGTCCCCACATGATCTATGATACATTTGGCTCTACCATAGCCAGTGTCATATTTAAAACATGCCGCTTTGTCATGTTGTTGAACAAGAAGCATTCACCAAGCAAAGTAAAATTCTCTACTCTTGAGGCTGAGAGATCTCTTTTGTGTTTTTGAAGGTGATTCTGAAGCCATTTTCTCTTCCTTTTCCCCACTGACCACTAATAAGAAATTAAATTCTTTGTACTTTTTACAAATAAAAATTAAGAGCTCCTTTGACTATCCTGCAGGAAAAACTAATTAGGCAAACCAATCTTCAGGACAGTAGCAACTGCTGCAGCATATTGGTCAGGCTCGTTCATACTCCCCTGGCTTTGTTTCTCTGAGCATTTATTGCCTGCAGATTCTGGACTGTTCCCAACAAGGGCAGAAGCAGCCAGAATCCCTGTTCTTCCCGTTAACACACTTAGATTAGTGATCCTAAGAGAGAGTCAGAGTGCCTGTATCATATATTTCTTATTATTAATTTTACTCAGTCCACAAGATTGAGATTCCGTCTTGGCGTCTCCATCCAGCAAGCAAACACTGGCTCACTGACGATCAATGTTCACTGGCAAATGGTCCAACGCTGCTTTCTGAGGAAGATCATGACTGTCTTACCACGACCCTTTCCAAACTATGGCAGAACAGAGACATTCCCACCTCAAGATCCCATGTTATCCCAAACAATACCACTTAGAGCTATTTATCAGATGAAAGACGGTCTGAAACCATGGAGACTCTTCATCTTGGTTGTCCATTGTCGGTAGATAATTCTATATTCATGTAAAATCTATCTAATTCTACAGATGATTCCATATTTGTGCAGAAATGTGATTGATCTCTTCATGTGTCTTGAAAGACTGCTGAACTCATTTGTTAGTTGTCCTTTATTAGTTGAAGAAAGATTCCATGAGCTTCTCCTCCTATTTCTTTTCTAACTTGAATTTTGGTTTGTTTCATGTGTGTTCATAATTGTCTTCAAATTCCTTTGGATATTAGGTATGAGAGTCTCATTAGATATACTTCACATTGTATCTTTTGTTATTGTTGTTGTTGTTGAGATTGTGGTCTCATGTAGTCCAGGCTGTCCTTGACCTCTTTATATGTCTAATGATTTGAACTCTGAACCCTTCTGCCTTTACATCCCAAGAGCCAGGACTGCAGGCAGGACTGTAAACTACCATGCCTTGTTTATGTAGTGCTGGGTTGAACCCAGGGCTTTGTGAATGCTAAGTGGGCATCTAAAAACTGAGCTACACGCCCAGCCCACCCATGTCCTCTTAACATTGGTGTCTAATGGTTGTCTGTTTCCAATTGAGTTGACATTTTCCTGGATCCTGATGTAAGAAGTGATCTTCTCTTATATTGAACATTTGGAATATTATCACATGACACCCTGTATGCTCTTGTATCTTCTGTTTTATTTTTCACCCTCTAACACTGTGCCAGCAACTGAAAGGAAATACAACATTCTTACCCTCTACTGACAAGTTGGAGAATATATTGGTTGGCTTTCTTTTCAGCAGGTGGAATGTCTGATGTGGGAAGAGCATCCTGCAGGAGCAGCACGTGGAGAAGGTCCTTCACCTCCCATCAGAAAGAGGAAGCGCCTAGGACCAGGCATAACTCTCAAAGGCACGCCCAAGTGACCCACTTCCCCAGGAGGTCCCACCTCCTAAGGTGTACAAAACTTCCTAAAAGAAATGGTAGTACAAAAACAGAGATGGTCATAAAGACGTTTTCAAACACTGGAATAGCTTGATTGAAATGTATTCGTGACCTAGGTTGATAAAACATGAGGAAA
Organism: Uromys caudimaculatus; assembly: GCA_028551405.1. NCBI lineage: Eukaryota > Metazoa > Chordata > Mammalia > Rodentia > Muridae > Uromys > Uromys caudimaculatus. Next base: position 47,283,765 of record CM052714.1, on the reverse strand, counting down.
TTTAGAGATTCAGGACCCTAAAACTTGACTCACTAGTTAGATAGTCAGCTAGGGGATAGTCAGCTGTGGATAGACCCAGAAAAAACTGAAAAATATGAAAACATTTGAAGGTGAAAATTGGATTTTTTTTTTTTTTTTACAGCTAGATATGAAAAGTAAGGCAAATACATAAGATGTCACTTGTTCTATTTTAAAGAAATCAACGTAGTTTATTTCAATTATAAACAATGAACAAAACATTTATATAGCTATATACAAGAAACTCTGTCTACGATCTCCTTCGGTGTTTAGAAAAACATTCAAGGCTTTGCTTGTAAACGGTATGATGTGGTTTTAAATAATTTCTAATATTTTAAACATGTCTTCTGGAGGTTTCTCTTCTCTCGTATCATTTTTACTTCATAGTAAACTAAGAATTTTCTACAAAAGAGGAAATAAATTAAGTAACTTTAGAAGGCCTTAGTAAGTTTCATTCTGAACATGAAGTAGTTCTTGTTTAAAATTCATGTTAAACTGTTCTGGATTGTTCATTTTGTTTCATCGTGAAATGTGTTTACAGCTTAGGCCATAGGTACACAATCAGCAATTGATGAAAATGAAGACCTAATCTCTTCTTGTTATAGTTGAGTTATAAAGAAAATATTAATTGAACAACAGTGGAGCTTGGAATGGTGACATATGCGGTGTGACATAGGCGCTAAGGGGCCGAAGCAGAAGGACCTGGAGCACAGCACCATCCTTAGCCACACAGCAAGTTCAAAGCCAACCTGGGCGACATGGAACTAGCTTTTAAAATCCCAGGAGGAAAAAAGATTAATTCAAGTGCAACTAGACTAAAATCATCAATGTAAAACTGTAGACACACACACTTATACACAGTCTATAAGACACTAACTGTACTTTTAAGAACAAAGAAAAACTAATATTGAAGGAATGAAAAATGAATGTACCATATAAGTAGAAATTATCAATTAGTAACCGTAAAGGATCAGGGGTGGCTCACTTGTACTAGACCTAACAGACTTAGGTTTAGAAAGAAAGAAAGAGAGAAAAAAAGAAAGAAAGAAAACCCAAGTCACAAATACACACTTGCAAACAATCATTAGGTCAAAGATGAACTCAAACATTTTTTTAAATACCTTTAGACAAACAAAAATGAAAATACACATTTACCAAATCATATAGGACAGAGCAAACTTTCAAAAATGAAAGTTGAAAGCAATAACTATAAAACGAATACTAACAATTCCCATGCCCTCACCTTTTCACACCGTTTGCATTTATTTGATTGCGCTCCACTATATTTAATCAAGGCTGCCTGCATGGGTGTGTGTGGGAGTTATTTACGTGAGTAAGGACAACTTCCCAGTGGCTACCACTGAGGAATATAATTCCCCTCTGCACAGCAACCATCACTACCTTTACCCCTCCAGGGAGAGGTAGGTCTTCAGAGCCCTTCTCCCCTCCATGATGGAATGTTAGTGGTCACAACTTTTGTGCAGGTAACCACAGCTGCTGTAAGCTCCTGTTCCCAGTAGCCATTTCCTGTCCTGAAGACTGCCTTCCACTGCATCGCCTTCCTCTCATACAGCTCTTACATTCCTTCTTTCTCTCTGCCTTCTCTTCTGCAATGTTCCCCGAGCCTTGAAGTGGTGATCTTGTCAACCTATTGAGGGCTGAGTACTCAACAGTCATTTGTCCTCGGAACTTCCACAACTAGGGTCTCTGCATTAACCATTGATGACTTCAAGAAGACATTTCTTTGAACGAGGCACTACTCTATGGGTACAAGCATACATATTTTGAAGACAGTTTGACACACTATCATATAGAAATCTAATAGTAATTGGTTCCCCTGTACAGCCTATGGCCTTCCAAACCACAAGCTTGACTAGGTTTACAGTACCAGGAAGGAATTCCTCTGTAGAGCTGGCCTAAAATACAATGTTTTTTAAACAGCAGTTGGCTATCCCCATAAGAGTTATGCCCACTGT
>CM052714.1:47219856-47264574 GCA_028551405.1 Uromys caudimaculatus | reverse complement strand
GATAGATAGATAGATAGATAGATAGATAGATAGATAGATAGATAGATAGATAGATAAACAGACAGGCAGATAGATGGACGATAGATCTAAATTTCAAGTTTATTTAAAAACAAAATGATAAGTGTTGCTGTATGTTCCCTGTTACATAAGCCCAAAGAAATGACAATAAAGGGGGCACAGGGAAGGAGGAAGAATTTGGATGCAAAGGATGTCAATCACTGATTAGAAAATGGTGAGAACGGATTTTATTCTGTCTACTGCATAGAGAAGAAACCCAGTATAAACAGCTTATCTTCAATCTGTGCAGAAGCGAGTGTATTTGGAAGGCCAAAATCAGGGAGAAGAATGGTAGTGGGGAAGGGAAAGAGGCAAGAGAATGGGAGAAAAGGAGAGAGGGGAGAGGGGAGGGGAGGGGACCCAGTTATCTGGGGAGTAGAAATTTGCCCAAAGCAGGGAGGGTATTTTTCACAGCTTCTAGGTCATTTGAGTCTGTTCTCTGGTTTTATGCCTTAAATAACAAACGTTTTCAACGGGTGTTAAGTCTGAGGCCCCAAGTGATACTGCTACTTGGGAGGTTTTGGAAACTTTATGAGCCATGGCCAGAGAAAGTCCGACTCTGGGAGGGGTCTTTTGGGGTGTTTTGCTCCTCCCTACCCTACTTCCTGTCAGCCATGAAGAGAAGAATCCTTTCCTGAACATAGTCCCACCACCGTGACGTTCTGCCCAAGCCCATGTGGCCAACAGAACCACAGACCTTCTGAAACTGAGATAAAATAAATACTTACTTCTTTAAAATTTTTTTATGAAAAAATACATGATCACAATGATAATAAAACCACCACAGTGGTATTTGCTCAGGTTAACCTCTACCCTCCCATGAGACTAGAAAACAGAATTCATGTCTTTGGATGTTGGCTAGAACACATATTAACAGGTTCTGACAGCCTTGTTTCTAGGTAGAAGCGTACAGGACTGCAGCCTTGATCCTAAGGACACAGCTTGAACTTAGAAATCATGCACGTCTTTGTACACAACCTTTAGTGTGAGAGTCAGTGAATAAAAGTGGTTGTGCTAAAATTTCACAGTCATTACAGGCCAAGGTCAAGGCCCAGAACAAGTGTATGACTCAGAGGAGTCCAAATTTCATCCAGAAGTTTGGCCTTTATCAGTGAAAAAGCATCTCTGGACTCAGTTTCTTTATACACCTATCAAATGACTTCTGCCACCCTGGTGTTGACTATAACAGACATCAATCTCTTTCCCATCTTCCTGATCTCCTTGTTCTCAGTGTAGCACACATCAGCTTGAACATGTCTGATGTCACACCTACTCTGAGAGGGTCAGGGCATTGAGGAAGAATTTGTACATCTCAACCAATCGAGGTAATCTCACTCTCTTCTGCAGTATTCCAGGTCTCAGGGAGCCAGCACACACCATTTCCCTGGCCATGAGCACCTGCACTTTTATAAGGTGCCTCTGGGAGCTGAGCCTTCCTGGCTGGGGAAGCATATCTCATACTCATCCTTATAGGACAGACATCTGCCAGAGGCTAAAGCAGATCTACAGACAGAAGCTCTGGGGCAGAATCAGGTTTCTGATGGAACAGCTCTGCCCGAGCTGTGTCTGACACTAGAACATTCATTTGTTTAAAAGAAACTAGATATCAGGAAAACAAATAACCCAGTTTAAAAATGGGGTGCAATCTAAACAGAGAATTCTCAGTAGAGGAAATTCAAATGGCTGAGAAACACTTGAAATGTTCAACATCCTTAGCCATCAGGGAAATGCAAATCAAAACTACTTTGAGATTCCATCTTACACTGTTAGAATGTCAAAATCAACAACACAAGTGACAGATGATGCTGACAAGGGGAACACTCCTCCATTGCTGGCAGGACTTCAAACTTGTACAACCACTCTGAAAATCAGTATGGCGGTTCCTCAGAAAACTGGGAATTGATCTACCTCGAAACCTAGCTATACCACTCTTGGACATATACCCAAGGGACACTTCAGCCTACCATAGAGACACTTGTTCCAATATGTTCAAAGCAGCTTTGTGCATAATAAACAGAAACTGGAAACAAGCTAGATGCCCCTCAACCAAAGAAGAAAACATGGCGCATTTACATAATGGAGTATTGCTCGGCTGTTAAAAAGATGACATCATGAGATGTGCAGGCAAATGAATAGAACTAGAAAAAAAATCCTGAGTGAGGTAACTCAGACCCAGAAAGACAACCATGGTATGTACACGCATATAAGGGGATTTAGCTGTTAAGTAAAGGATAACCATGGTACAGTCCACAGGCCCAGAAAGGCTAAGTAGAAAGGAGGACTGTAGGGGGAACTCATGGATCTCCCTGGGAAGGGGACATAGATTTTGTGGGTGGACTAGGGGTTAGGTGGGAATGGGAGCAGGAGGAATCAGGCTGAGGATGGGGAGATGGAGGGAGAGAGTATGGAGAGAGACTACAGGAATTGGAGAGTATTAGGGGTTAACGTGGAGACCCACTGCTGTAGAAACTCCCAGGATTCTCTGAAGCTGATCCTAGTGAGGACTCCTACTAATGGAGGATATGGAGCCCGAACCAGCCACTCTCTGTAACCAGGCAAGGCTTCCAGTGTTGGGACTGAGACACCAAGCAAACCACAAAGCCTTCAACTGACAATCTATCCTGCCTGCAAGATGTGCTGGGGCAATGGAGGCACAGAGGTTGTGGGAGTGGCCGACCAGCGACTGGCCTAATTTTAGATTTATGCCACAGGAGGGAGCTCTTGCCTGACACTGCCTGAATAGCCAGGAACCAGATGCTAAATAACCAGGGACTTAGGTTAGAGAGAAAAAAATAATCAATAAGATGATTCCTAAAGATATTCTGCTATACACATAGATCAATGACCAGCCCAATCCACCCCCAGCCCAGCTGATGGGAACACATACAGAACCCACAGCCAATCATCAGGTGGAGAGAGACCCCAAACTGGAGATCTCCATCTGGTCCCTCCCCTTGGAGCTCAGGGAACCCTGTGAAAGATGGGAAGGAAGAACTGTAGGAGCCAGAGGGGTCAAGTGCACCAGGAAAACACAGCCCACAGAAGGTCCACAACTAAGCGAGGTTCATAGGGGATCTCAGAGATGGAAGTGGCAATCATGGGTCTGTGCGAGGACTTCTGCATATATGTGTGCTGTGGTCACAAGCTTGGTGTTTTTGTGGGACTCCTAGCAGTGGGAGCAGTTACCAACTTAGTGAGGCATGCCAACTCTTCCACCTGCTCTTGGGACCCTTTTCCTCTATGGGTTGCCTTGCCCAGCCTTGACGTGAGGGTTGTGCCTATTATTATAACGTGCTGTTCAGCGTTCAGTTGATATCCTTGGGAGGCCTGCTCTTTTCTGAAGGGAAACAAAGGAAGAATGAATCTGGGTTGGGGAGGGGATTGGGAGGAGTAGAGGGAGGGGAAGCTGTGGTCAGGGTGTATTTGTATTGAAAAATAAATAAATAAATAAATAAATAAATAAATATTTAAAAAGTGAGTTGACTTTTCTGTCATTTGCAATGAGAAGCATCTAAACTTAAAAATAAAATGTAAACTTTATTAATTAATTTATTTATTTACTTAGGGAGTGTGCATGCCGAGGAAAGCATGTAGTAGTCAGAAGACAGTTCTCAAGAGCTGGTTCTCACCTTGCATTTCCCCCCTGCCTCTGCCATGCTATGGACCACAGGCTGGCCACCTCCCCTCCCAAGTTTCCAGGCACTTTTCCTCTCTCCTGCTGTCTTGTCTGAGGAGTGCTAGGATTGCAGGTTATGCCTTAGCATCCAGCTTTTACACGTAGACTTGGGGTATGGGACTGCAGCCATGAGGCTTTTTGCCTGTTGGGTCATTCTGCTGGCCTTGAATGTAAGTCTTAATATCATCTTCTGTGAGGGCAGAAACCAGTGTAAAGACAGTTGGAGGGACTGCAGTCAGAAATGGCCAAGTGGGGTTGTTTTGCTTAATGCTTTCATTTTCCACATAAAAGAAAAATACCTTTCTAAGCAGATGACCCCATGGAAATATTGTGGGTAAGGGAAGACCTAGGCAGGGGCATAAAACATCTTCTTTGGGTTCAGTGACATGTTCATCTGGATACCTCTTATTATTCCCAGCAGCAATTGTTTGCCCCTCAGGGTGTGTTAAAATAAGATTAGTGAATAATGACCCTTTCTTAATTCACATGCCATAATGAGGTCAATTTATTTGAAGAGCTGGCTTAGAAGGTCACTGTGCCGAGCTAGGTATAAGTACACTGCCACAACAGTGCCTTTTAGAACCCTCTGCCCTCTACACATACATCCATTATCTCCTCATTAGACAACAAAGGGTCTTTGGAAATGCCCCACTTAGACATCATTACCAAGCATTTGGCCAGTATTCACTAGATTAATGTAACTAATTACACAGCCTTCAGCCATGACTGGGAACTGGTCTGCAAATGCCTTTGTAAACTACCCAAAGTCATGCCAGTTCGCCCCACAGTGATAGACCAGGTTACTTCACATGCGATTTACATAAGAGTAGTTCTCTTTTCCTCTTGGTCCCTGAAGATCTAAAAGAAGAATAGATGACTCATGACTCCTGGGGATTGAGTTTCCAAGACAGCATGAGATACATTTTCAGCATTAGAGTCAGAAACACTTAGCCTGGCACAGGATACACACAGTACAGATCACAAGTGGGGTAGGAATCTAGGAAAAAATAAATTCATGAAGAGTAATAGAGAGGAATGGGAACTATGCATGCCAAAAGAAAAAAAGATGAAATTATTTGACCATGTGGTGTGTGTGTGTGTGTGTGTGTGTGTGTGTGTGTGTGTGTGTGTGTGTACATTCATGCAGAAAGTGCACACATGTGAAGGGGATTCAAACTCAGGTCCCCATGCGTGTCTGTGCAGCAAGCACTTTACCCGTCGAGCCATCTCCCTATCCTTATTTAATCAAGACTCATTTTTCCCATTCTGTGTAACAGAAACAGGAATTGTACCCCACACATAATTCATGAATACTCATCGCCAACAAAAGTGTTCAGCCCAATGTACACAAATGCTCAACAAATGTTAACATATGGTTTTGTGAAAAGGATTATGGCAATCTGTTAGAAAAATGAACATGAGTGTAAATAAGCATATTCTTTCATTTATCCTCACTGCAGCCTTAGTACTGCTGTTGTGGGAAGTATTAAAAATGAAGGAATCTATCACACATGTTCCTGAATTATGCCCTGGTTGTCTCATCCCCGGCGGGCTGGCCAGCCATGCACTGGCGGGCAATGGCTGACCTGCTTTCAACTCGTGGAGCTCTGATTTTGCTCTGTACCTTTCTCTCTGGAACCCAGGCGAGCCACGATATGAAGGAAAACACAACACAAACTTAGTTCAGAAACAATAATAACTCAATCTGTGGGGGGCATCAACTAAAACCTAATCTTGTAAACCTTATCAAAGTCTGATTCTTCTGGTGGCGAATCCTTGCGGATCCGCCATGATGCCAGGAGACTCTACTAGCTACATCTTACCTATCTGCTCTCCCCTTGCCAAAAGGACTCTCCCTCTCTCCTGCTCCTCCCTTCTCCTCCGACTTGGAAGACCCTCCTTATGTGCCCAGTGATTGGCTCTTTTATTCATTAGGGGATTGGTTCACAAGAAGTCACAGGTGTAACTCACTCCTTCTCTGAAGCCCCTCCCATGAGGGCAGAATTAGAACACAAAAAGCCCCAGGGCTATCCACAACAACTGCTAAAAAGGCAAAATTACAACAAATTTAGTTAAAGATCTAGTTGACTTTTATTTGAGATTCCTGAATTAGAACAGACTCCATTCTATAAAACCGAATGTAAACTCCACCCACCAGCAACTGTTTTGTAATGTGGGGACTAAGAAACAGGAAGAGCTAACTGGGTAGCATCCATTATGGGTTTTGGTAAAGGTTAAAAGAGAGGAGACGAGGGGTTGAAGAGATGGCTCAGTGGTTAAGAACATTGGCTGCTCTTCCAGAGGTCCTGCGTTCAATTCCTATCACCCACATGGTGGCTCACAATCATCTGTAATTGGATTTGATTCCCTCTTCTGGTGTCCATGAAAACAAAACATACAACATATATATGTGTATGTGTGTGTGTGTGTGTGTGTGTGTGTATAATGAAAATTTTTAAAAAGAGAGGAGACTCCTGTGACCCTGACTCTAATAAACAGAAATCTGTTTGAGGAAATCTCACCTATTTGTGGATCTACCCACATCTGTAAAGTTATGCCGTATTGGCGTGGGCAACTCCATTTTGTTTGTATGGTCTTCTGGGGCCATGGTGAAAGAGTTAAGTCAGAGCACAGTTACACCATAGCCATAGCACTGTCTCAGGGCAAGAACTCAGGATATTTCTGGAGTTTTAGCTCTCAATCTCTCTCTCTCTCTCTCTCTCTCTCTCTCTCTCTCTCTCTCTCTCTCACACACACACACACACACACACACACACACACGTGTGTGTGTGTGTGTGTGTGTGCATGAGTGAGTTTGCAAGCATGTATGCACACATGTAGAGTATGTAGAGGCCAGAGATCATTTGGGCCTAAGTATCCATCTATCTTGTCTTTTGAGACAATGTCTCTCATTGACCTAGAACAACTATATGCCATCATGTCCAGTTTCTTTATGTGGACTTTGAGAATTACACTCAGACCTTCATCCTTGTATGACAGACTCTTTACCAGTTGAACTGTCTCTCTAGCCCTAAGATAGGTCTCTTAATGTGAAGGCTTGATTAGGAGTGAGTGAAGGTAAAAAGAAATAATCTGGGACTGGCAGATCCAGCAACACACACATTTCCAGGCAAGGCTGTTTCACAGTGGAGAGCTGGTGAGCCTTTCAAGTTTTGAAATGAACAATAAAGTTATGTGAAGATCTGAAGGCTTTATTTCCCATATGAGAGGTTCCCAGAATAGCAAAATCTCACTGATGAGCCCATGAAATAATGAAGATACCCTGGGGTGTGCATTCCTAGTCCCAGTGTAGAGTAGAGGTTCATCCAAAAGGTGTCTCCACAGAGAACTTTCCAGGACCAATGTCAGCAGTAAACTTTATTGTAAATGCTGTTTTGTAGTAAGTACAACAAGACCCTGTATTTATTGAGTACTTACCATCTAATCAAGCAAGAAAATGAACCATGAAGAACAAAATGGAGGCTTACTTTAAAATTTCTCTTCAGAGAATCCATGTTTGCAAAATCAAGAAGCAAGTCACTCCTGTGAATAATGAAGGATTACACCATGGAATTGTCATTGACGTGGGTTGACTTCCTGGTTTAATTTTGAGCACACTGCTAAAATGCCTTTTTAGAGAATAAGAAAAAAATGTTAGCCAGGCAGTGATGGCGCATGCCTTTAATTCCAGCACTTGGGAGGCAGAGGCAGGTGGATTTCTGAATTCGAGGCCAGCCTGGTCTACAGAGTGAGTTCCAGGACAGCCGGGGCTATACAGAGAAACCCTGTCTCGAAAAACCAAAAAAAAAAAAAAAAAAAAAAAAAGGAAAAGAAAAGAAAAAAACGTCAAAGAGAGTATGGTGATGGTTGTTTCCCTTATGGACCTCTGGATTCACTGTGTTTCTCACACTTAACAACCTCCTCGTTCAGATCATTTTCTGCAGATGTGCAACCACACCATCACCAGTACTTCAGCTCACTTACCCCTCTCTTCCTAAGTGCCCCTTACAGTGCAAGACACCATCTGTGGTGAGCAGGAAGCCTTGTTACCTTGAGTTTCACCATGCAAAATTCTTAGCTATTTTTGATAGATAACCATAGTATGGAAAGTATGAAGTGGATTTGAGTTTCCTGCCTCCTCACAAGACAACCATATGTTTATCATAATAAAACCAAGCCACAGATCAAATGTTGCCACACTTGGAGACCTTTATAGGTCACTAGGGAACAGATGGGGAAGATTCTGAAAGATCAGTAGAGATTCAATTCACTGACCTTCTAAAAGATCTGGTCTGGCACGAGACACTGGAGAGACACACAGGATTTCAGACACAAGATCTGTTTACTGAACATTTGCCATTGGCCCACCAGAAAGCCTCAGACTTCTGTCTAGACAGGCCATCCATATAGAGATATACTTGGCTCTCATAAATGAATGTAAAGTCTACAAAATATTTTAGGCCACCCAAATACCTTGAATATTGCTGAATTCACTACTAAAACCCCAGTCAATACTCAAGTCAATTTATGAGTTCCTAACTTTACAAACTAAAATGCTTCCTTAACATTGATCTATGCTGATTAGTAACAAGTACCATATTGATCAGGTTACAGAAAGTCACGTTTTTTGAGATAAATGTCTGTAGAGTGTGGCCAACCTGACTCTCCTGAAGGTTGAACTTATAATCTGGCAAATGACTATACCTAAGGCCAGACTTTCTCAATCCTTCCAATATGGAGGAACCCTTTGAAAGATTCTCAGAAAACAAAATTTAAAGTTTTATGGCTCAGCCAGGCATGGTGGCACATTCCTCTAGTCCCAGCATTTGGAAGGTAGAGTCAAAGGATCAGGCTTTAAGGTCAGCCTTGGCCTCATACCTTATTCAAAGGTAAAATACAATAATGCTGTATAATCTATAATTTACATGGTATACCTAGGTGGGACTTTATCTTATAACACAAGCAATATGTATGTAATTAATCAATACTAAAGAAAAAGTTAAAGCAAGTAAGTTTAATTTCACACATTAAGCCCATACTTTCATTTTTGAAAAGGATTGGTGTTTTTGAATGGTTTAATAGACTTAGGATTTGGTTCAGTCCATAGAGTACCTACCTAGCATTCACAAAGCCCTGAGTTGGACACCCAGCATTGCATAAGCTGGGCGTACTGGTGTTCACCTATAATCCTAGCACTTGGTGCTGGTCTTTTGAGAGACCCCATATTCAATCTAGACAGAACAATCCAGCTACAGTTAAAGTTCTTCCTCATCCTTCCAGATGGTTCCCAAGAGGACCCATGTTCAGAGAAGCTCTCCAGCTCTTGCTCATGTCTCTAAAAGGAAGAAAGTACAACTTGGTTTTATTCTACAATATCTTCAACAAGAAGGCTGAGTCTTGGGGCTGAGTTGGCTCTGCCAATAAGGTACTTGTCTTGCATGCATGAGGAACTAAGTTTGATCCCCAGATTCCGTGTAAATAAGACCATGTAAATAAAACAAAAAGCAAAAAGCAAGCAAACAAAAAAACCACAAAAACCAAAACCCACAGGCATTATGGTGCATGCTTTGACAGCCATCTTAGCCCGCTCAGTGAGTTCCTGACCCTTGATTGATCTTGCCAGCAAAACCAGAAAGTATCTAGAAACAGTTTTCATAGCCATCCCCTCTGTCCTCTGGTTCTCATGAGCTTCCCTCCTCCTCTCCTACGGTGCTTCCTTAACACTGTGAGGTAGAGAGAAGATGGGATAGAGAGCTACAGAGCGTGATGGGGATGCCTCAGTCAGGCCTGAGGACTCTGCGCTCACTTATCCTTTGCGTTGGGCCATTTGTGATTCTCGGTACTAACCTCCACCCATTAACAAAGATGCTTCTGTGATGAGGACCGAGAGATACACTAATCTATGGTACAGAGATAAATATTTAGAGGGCAGTTTGGCATTATGTCCATTTAGCAAACTAATTGTAGCAAGTTCATTCCTGGGGCCTGTAAACCATGGGTTTTTGGTCAGATATTCAGTACCAGGAGGGAGTGTCTTCTTGTGAAGCATGCTTTCAGTCCAATCAGAAAGTTGGTTGCCACTAAAAATGCCAGGCCACCATTGCACCTGTGGGCATGTCTTACCAAGCCAAATATTATTGTATCTCACAAAGTTTGTCTCTCAGCAAGACTGTTGATAACTTTTCTCCCCTGGCAGTCTGCATTGTACCTTGAAATGCTGTGAAAACTGTCCAGCAAGAGGAAGCTTCCAGGTTAGTACCAGCTTGATATTTCCTGGTCCTGTGACTAAAGTGTGTGTTGTCTTCATCGCTGGGGTCTTACTGTCAAGTTCTGGTAGGTTATTAAGAAAGAAGCTCTTGAGTTTTTTCACCCTAAAGCTTACTTCACCCGTCACTCTTCTTGTTGCTGTGACAAAATATCTAAGAAAGGCTACTTAAAGAAATAGGAGTGTATTATAGTAGGAGTGCATTTTGACTATGGTTTGAAGATCCAGTCCATCATAGAGGGGAATGTGTGGCAGACAGAACATGAGGAGCCAAAGGTCACATGACATGACATATGCAGTCAGGAAGCAGAGAGAAATACCAGCTAGCTGCTGCTCAGCAGGTGTCCTCCTTTATATTCGACAGGGGTGAATACACACTTTTGTCACTGGACCAGAAAATGGTATGGCACTGGAAGCTTTCTGTTGCTCTGGACAGCTTTTTTTTTTTTTTTTTTAATACTATTGGAAGGTGCTATGCAGACTGCCAGGGGAGAAATGTTATCATCAGCCTTGCTCAGATATAAATTTTGTGAGCTACAGTAAGACTTGACTTGGCAAGACATGGCCCACAGATGCAATAATGGCATGGTGGTTTTAGTGGTTACCAACTTCTTTCTGATTTATATTCACCCCATGGGAAGGTGTCACTCGCAGTCCAGATGGGTTTTCTGCCTTCAGTTAACTCAATCTAGAAACTATCTCAAATACACTCCAGAGATCTAGCTTCTAGATTCTAGATCTTATCAAGTGGAGAATCAATCTGAACCATTGCCCTTACAAAGGACCTAATGTAAGCCAAGATAGATGAGGTAGCAACCTATATCAGGTAACTACAGCATCACTATGGCAACATACACTGTTTGAGAGCAGAACACTTAACAATGTGATGTGTGACTTTTCCCTCTGGGGTTGGTGAGTTTTACTCCTAGATACTAATCTGCCTCAAGAAACATCCCTCTCTAAAAGTGACTCTTCTTAACAAATGCTTTTGTACTGTTTTTAGAGCCCAATAGTGACTTCAACCAATTAGCACACTCATCTGTCCAATTTTTGTGGCACCATGGCCTTTTTAAGTTTGTAGGAGCCATTGCTGCCTCCGTAAGTTCTTTTCAAGGAAGGATGCTAAATGGAGTAAGCCACCCTCAGTGATCCATATGGTCCATTGATGAGCAGTCTCCATTGTAAATGTGAGCACACCAGGTCCCCAATTTATCAGAAAGGTCTATAGGTCTAGATGTAGGCGTTGCCTCTTTCTTCTCAGATCTTATTTTGAAAAGTCACCACTCAGACCCTCATACATGTTTGCAGATGTAAATTCTAAGAAATTAAAATATAGAATGTAAGCTGAACAACAGAACAGAAATTACAAAAATATATGTACATGTCTAAGTGAAATCTATATCGTCTTGCCAGATAACCTATAGAACTTTTAATTTTTGTCAGGTTCACCCACCCTCATCTGGTTTCATGGAACTCTGAGCAGACATAAGGATGAGGTAATCACTAAAATGTAGGAGCTCTCAGCCAACTGCCTGGCTCCAGGAAAGGAGAGGTGACTAGGAACCACAAGCTTAGGGTCCATGCCATGAGTCAGCTCTACATCTCCACCTACCTGAATCTCAAGTCCAGATCAGTCTATATTTCTGAGCCTCATACATTATAACACTTGGAATAATTTCTCTCTACAAAGCATTTCCACTTCTTCAGCCCAAAGGGTTTCCATCCCCTGCCCCATTAAATCTAACTCTTTTCATAAGGACTGCCACCTTTCATATGATCAAATATGTGGCCTATCCTAATTGATGCCACCACTTCATGGCATTATATAAATTTCAACACCCCCATATTTCATTATTTATTTTGGATAGTAACCACTTTATTGAAAGATAATTTATTTATTATGAGAAGAATGCATTTGATGTGTATATAATAATTATATATTATATATATTATAAATATATAATAATTATTATAATATAGTATAATAATTTTCTGTGTGTTCTGTTTTGGGCAACCATCACCACAATTAATTTTTGAATATTCTTATCACATCTGAATAAGTTATGTCTCTTTCCCCTTCTGTAGTCATTCTTAGACAACTGATAATCTACTGTTTTGTGTTTTTTTATGGATTTAACTATTCTGGACATTTCATGTAAATGGTGCAGTAGGGATTATCAGTATCATTATTGATCCTAACTTTCTTCTTAAAGATTCACATTGAAATCCCCAAGGTTTTCACATACTAGCACCATTTGATCAGCACCACACGTCTGAGGAAAGTTTCTGAATTCACTTGGTGATAGCACCAAGGGAAGATCATAGGAGACAGCCAAATCAAGGTCAAATCATGTCTAGACCGCATCCTTTGCTGTAAAATGAAGCTTTACATAGATTAAGACAGTATCATAAAACTCCAGGTACAATCTCTAACGTGTAATAGATATTCCACATGTGGGAAATTCCATTGCTGTAGCTGGTATGCTGTCCCAGGGAAACAAGACTAGTGTGATCCAAATTAAAGTCCTGTCAACCCATTACTGTCACCACAAGACATCTGTCCCCAGCTGCTTCCAGAATGTATCATGTTCTCTCAAAGGTCTTTGATCTTCCATCCATCAACACTGAGCAGGTCCATTTTTTATCAGGAAGACTTCCACTTCCCCCTTATATTGACCCTCAATGAAGGGTTCAGCAGGAGCAGAAAAATGACAAGATGGAGTATAGAGTGAATATGAACAAAGCACATTGTACACATACATGAAGCCATCACAACCAATCATACAGTGCATAATTCTTAACATATATATGTTAAGAAAAGCGTTAGAAAGACTTACTTCCTGCAAAATTCTCTAAACTGTTCCCAAAAGACCCTTCTCCCATTCCACATCAAGTGACCCTTCCTTGGGTTCCATCTCTCTCTTACTGTTCTGGTGTGCGATGCTATGTTATATTCTAGTGTCTCCCTTCATTCCCTGTTCTTACCCTTAGAACAGGATCTGTGGCCTTAACCTCTGCATCTACATTCTCTGATAGATGCCCTACAAATACTTGCTTCTTAAAGGAATGAATATGTAACCGAATAGAAGGCAGCCAGCAGGCAGCAAATGCCTTCAGTCCCGGCATTCAAGAGGCAGAAGCATGCAGTCTCTGAGTTCAGGGCCACCTTTGTCTACATTGAGAGTTCCAGGCTATCCAGAGATACACAGTGGTCTTCTCAAACAAAAAGAATGAGTGAGTGGGAGAGAGTTGGGGGGGGATGGAGGGAAGAAGGAAGAGAGGGGACAGGGAGGAAAGAAAGGAGGGAGGGCCAGGAATTGCCTAAGTTGCTTTTCTGTATATCCTTCGACAGCAGAGCTGAGATGCAAGCCAGTCTTATCTGGAAACTGCTGATAGTAAACCAGCAGTCCCTTTGGGAGCTAAAAGTGGCATGGCAACATTTCTCCAAAGAAAAGTGAATCCTGGGTTTCCATTAGTCTGGCCAGAGCCTCCAGGTATAAGAATAGCAGGCCACTTGGTCTAGCTTGGGGGAAGGAGCATCACACAGTTGCAAAGATCTGTTTTGCTGCCACTGGTCAAACTAGAGGCCAGAGGCATCTGCATGCCCTGATGACGTCATCCTCACTTTGCCCTGCCTTTCACAATAGAGGGGGGAAATGCCAGGGCAAATTTCCAGTTTATCTAGACACAGCTGGGCCAAGGCCAAGTTCACCACCTTCTCCCCATTGGCACTATGTTATTTTGATCCCCTGAGTTGTTTTCACCCTTATTCTACTTCAAGCCAAGACCCCACTGCCTCAGAGTCCAAGTTCTAGGAGATACTCTGAGCAGGAGTCAGAACCACTCTCTGTGCAGCTAACGCACCAGAGTCTGGAATCTCTGGTGAGGGACAGTGACTTTTTGTGTTCCTTTCTTCCTGGTCTCAGGCCTGCAGAAACCACTCTTAACTCATGCTTTCCCTGCCTCTACTGGGGCCCTGGTAAGAATTTGTAATCCATTAGTTTGCAAGCCTTCTACTCTCGGTCCGACTTCCTGTTTCCCTACTGAGACCTATTGGGATATATCTCCAGAGTTTCCTACAAAAGAGCAATCAAGTGTCTAGAGGCGAGGAAAGAATGGTTGTCTGGGAAACGCTGTGATCCAGTGAGTGACCATCCAGGGGAGACCTTTACATGAGCACACTGGGAAAGAGTCTGTTTCCACTGGCAGGGAAACTCCATTGGAAATAAACCTGCCCTGCCCTTCTCCTTTCCATCCCCTCTTCCCAAGTATTGTCCCAAGAAATTCCCAAGAATGTCTATAAAAGAGAGGCCATGAAGCAGAAAATGAAGATCTAAACTTCAGCTGGGTGATATCCAGCACAATTGTGTCTAACTCATCTATGTCAGCCCTGTGGCTAGGACCTAGTTTTGGTTTTGGTTTGTTTTTTAAGGACAGCCACAGAAATGTCTGATCCTCTGATTATTTCTTTTGTGTGTTTGTCTATGTAGGGATATTCTGTGTGGCTCTTGCATGTGTGTGTTTTATGTATGTATGTAAATGTATGCACTTGCAGATGCATTCATCTGTGCATGTGCACGTAGAGGCAAAGTTTGAGTTTGGGTGTCTTCCTCTATCTACATTGCCACCTTATGTTCTGAGGCAAGGTCTCTCACTGAACCTAGAGTTCCTCACGTTGGCTAGACAGGGCAACCACTGAGTCCCAGGGATTCCCTTGCCTGACCCTCTGCACTGGGAGCTAAAGTTCATGCTACCACGTTTGGTTTTCACGCAGGTGCAGAAAATCTGAACTAAGTGTCTCATGTTTGTGCAGAAAGCACTTTACCCTTTGGACCCTGTCCTCAACCTTTCTGTCTGTTTCTTAATAAGAAAAATTGAATTCTGAGTTATTGATTTTTGTTGTTGGGTTACTGTTATTGTTGTTGTTGCTAACATGAAGCTTTCTGACACAATTCAAACTCGTAAGCTGTATTTTGAAGATTAAATGTCCCAAATGAAAACAGCTAAGTTTATTCCTGAGCCCCTCACTTTCCTTAGAATTTATATAACAGTTACTATTAAGACAAATGATCAAAGGGAGATGAGTATCCTTTCCAAGGAGCTCATGTGGTCCTTTGTCTTTCATCAGAGGCAATTAAACTTTAACAAGTTTTAAACTCACAGAGAAGACTGCAGGAACCAACCCTAGCGTGCATGCCTAAAAGCAGCTTGGAAATTGTACCCCTGCTGGTCTGGACCATCATCTTTATCTAGTGTGCTAGAACTATACACCAGAGCACTTCTAATGGCGGCACTAAAGCTGTCTCTGCGAGCGCTGGTTCCTGAACCTTGACCAAGATTCATTATCACATGAAGGAGACTCATTCTCTCCCTCAAATCCATACACCATGCCAAAGGTTCTTCTCAGCAGAGCCTAAATTCATGCCCAAGATCCTAACTACCAGAGCACGCAGGCATGAAGTACAACATTCCAGACTCTGCATCAGAGAGGCAACCCAAGGGATTGGCTCATCCCACTAGAGAATTCCTGAATGAAATACCATCAGAGAACCATCTGGAAAACTGTGCCATGAGAGTACAGAGCAAACTGCTGCACTGTGCGCTCAGGACGCACTGGGATTCTTCTTGGCAGACAAGCCTAGAGCCATGAGAAGCTCTGGGACCACTTCGTCGTCTTGTGAGTAAGTGAGGCAGTTCAGCCTCAGCAGAGACAGCTCTTAGATCAACAGTTTGAGGGACTGAGGTGTGCTCAGTGGCAAAGTGTGTGTTCAGTGTGCACAAAGCCCTAGGCTTCACACCCCACACCAAAATAGTTTTGAAAATTTAATCTTCAAATTTCTTTCTAACTACCTTTACTTTATTTCTACAACTTCTTGGATTTTATCTGAGAATGAGAAGGACAAAGATTATCTCCCTGCATCCAACATTCGAAAACACTAGAAAGAGAGAAATGTCTCTACCGAATTCCCTTCATAGACTACTCATATGAAGAAGTCTCAGTGGATATGGACGTTGGTTAGTGGGTATCATTATATGTGCTGTTTTCCTTGTGGAATTTGTATACATACAATTAAGCAACTAGAATATAGGGTTCTATGCAAATGCTAACTATTTGCTTCTCATTTAAATAACAACAATTAAGACATTGTTTGAGTTGCTCGGGTTTGCATATGCAAATTATGTTTGTCTCAACTCTTGGAAACGCACTGATCACAGCTGTATGAAAAAATGAGGAGTTTATGAAATTTCCATCAGTCTTCACAGGGTAATGCTTAGTTATGCGAAATTAATTAGCATTTGCAAATTAGAAGATGGTGAGTTCTTTCCTGTCTACCTTTAACTTCTAGGATTGCGCAATTAATCCCTGAGAGAACTTGTGAAGGATCATCGTTTAATTTTAAATCAAATCGTAAAACATTTAAATCGGGCTGCACATCTGTGAGGGAGTTAGGGGACGAGAGGGCTTCTGGCAAGCATCTGGAGCCTTTTGATTGACAGAAGAGCCATGATCACTGAGGAGCCCAGGCAGTTTGTGTTGGCACAGCCTTTCCCATGACTAAGCCTGCTCTTATCTTCTCTCCACCTTTTTCTACTTTCTGAGGCCTTTTAAAACTGTGTGCTGGCTTGCTATACTGAAATCACCAGACTGTCTCTGAATTTTAAAATAAGCAGAGAAAGCCATTACTTGGTCACAGCAGTGACAAACAGGAGCTGCTCTGGTGTCTTGCCCTCATCCCCTTGCTACCAGGAAATAGTTGTCCCTTTCTATAAAGGAGCATGTGTGCTCTGCTTCATTTCTCCTTAACTCACATGAAGAAATACTTGTGTTGTCCCCTCTGTGGACATACATTGGGAGATTGTGGTGTTAGAAAATATTAAGGACCTGAGGAGCAAGCTCAGTTGATAAAATGCTTGCCTTGAAAATTTGTAAACTGAGTTAAATTCCCAGAATCCACATTTAATAAAAGCAGGGGAGACAGGTAAATTTTTGGGGTATACTAGCCTACTTCAAGTTCCAAGCCAAGGAGAGATCTTGTTTTACAAAGGTATATTACCTCAGAGTTTGGTCTCCAACACCTATGCTAGACAGCTGACAACCATCTGTACCTCTTGCCCTGGGGTATCTGATGCCCTCTTCTGGCCTCTATGGGTTCCTGCACCCTCATATGCACACAGGTGCACACACACAGACACACACACACAAAATAAAAAATAAAATAAATCTTTAAAAATATCATTTTAAAGCTGAATTAGATTCTGTAGGCAGATAATACAACAGATACAAATTTCATAAATCAGCAAATTTGTAATAGCCAAAACAAAGTTGGCATTCATAACACTGTGATAGTTCTACTGAATAAAATCTTTGGAACAAGTTAAGAAAATATTTAAGAGTGACATTATCAGATGTGACTTATTATATCGATAAAAATAAAAACAAAGGAAACAAACACACCAGAAATGTAGCAGCTTTAATTCCAGCTGTTATTTTTGTGTTTAGAGCAGAATCTACCTTATTTCCCCATAAAGGACATGTCTCTATCAGTAGAAATCGTGGCGAAGATATATGATTTCTAGCCGTAGTTTGAGGCATCCAATAAAAATATTTTGACTTTACAATGTCTCCTTCAAAGACTTCTGTACAAGAGACTATATTCCTCACCGAAGACAAAAAAGGCAGTCACTGTTCAAAACCAACATGACTGGATTGGAAATATCAGCAGCATGTGTGAATCCCTCTGGAAACGCGTCAGCAGGAACAGGCTGCGATTTAACAACCAAACAGGCAAAGTAAATGACTACAGAGAGAGCCCCTTAGGAAGGAACAGCCTACCAGCCTAGTGCACTGGTAATACTCAGACTGTCCCCTGGGATTATGGTTTCTTCTAATCAACGAACGGCTGATTACCATGGCTGCTACTGTAAGCACCCATGTCTCCCGCATCCCATCTGCCTCTCCACTCAGAGAGCGGGCCTGCATGCTTTCCACACACATCAGGAACGTTCAAAGCGCCTTGCCTTTGTTCCTGCTGTTTCTTCTCCCTAAAATGGCTTGTTCGTATTTCTGCCCTGGGAGAAAAACTACTTATTCTTCCAGATCCTGTTTGTTCCTTGCTTTGAGAGTTGTTGTTTTGGTTTTTTTCCTAGATATTCACTCTGCCTCTCCCAAGGCACTTAACAGTATACAGCTAGCCACGGACCTTTGGTTATAGTCTAAACTGTGTCCTCTCCACCTCTCTCCCAAACCTTCATATGTTGGGTTTTTTTTTTTAATCTACTTTGCTTGCACATGTGTGTAGTGTGCATACATACCTGTGTGCGCCCGGGAGCCAGAGGGGTTTTCGATGTTCTGTCTGTGATACACTATCCTTGCTCTTGAGGTAAGAGCCCTCACGGCATTCAGACCTAGGCAGCCAGCAAGCGCCGCCATTCCTCCTGTCTCTGATCCTAACACAGCACTGACTGAAAGCACATGTACTGATGCCCCTATTTTATGTGAGTGCAGGGGAGATTCACACTCATGTCCTAATGTTCATACAGCATGCATGTCTCTGTACACTGAAGTCTTAAAGCTGAACAACACATAAAGTGATTGTATGTGGAGTTAGAGTCCTTAAAAAAGGCAATGTATGCTAAATCAGGTCATTAAACCACAACACAATGTTTCTGTAGTTCTTATTAAAAGGTTGGGAGCCATACCTTGAGAGAAGACAGGATGTAGACATAGTTAGAAGATGGCCATCTATAAACCAAGAAGAAGAAGATCTCAAAAGGTACCTCTTGTGCTGATGCACAGACCTTGAAAGTTTGGCCTCCCAGATGGAGAAAATCTGTCTTTGTTGTTTTAAGTACTCAGCCTCTTGTACTTTGTTATAGTAACCAAGGCTGACAAATACACCATTTCCTCTTCTTCTTTAGAATACGTTGATATCAAGGGCATGCGTGCATAAGTCTCAAAATGTGTGCCAAAGAGTTATCTATTGAGTGAATGAAAACGAGCCTGAAGAGAACAAAGAAATAAAGTTAAGACACCAATGCAGGTGTTACAGGCACCAACTATTGCAACTATAGGAAAAAAATGAAAGAAAGAGACTAATGGTCTCTGCTAATTATAAATCTGAGCTTTCAATAGAAAGACTAAGATGGTGTAACCAAGAAGGAGGAGGTGGAGGAGGAGGAGGAGGAGGAGGAGGAGGAGGAGGAGGAGGAGGAGGAAGAGGAAAAGAAGAAGAAGAAGGAGGAAGAGGAGGAGGAGGAAGAGGAGGAGGAGGAGGAGGAAGAGGAAAAGAAGAAGAAGGAGGAGGAGGAGGAAGAGGAGGAGGAGGAAGAGCCATACCAGACTTCTAGATGGATTAGGAAAACCTTAAGATAAATTTCTAAGTCCTCTATTTTAGAAGCTATCCTCTTTTATTGCATGTAATAATTATTCTGGCTTCACAAAATCTTGACTTACATGTAAAATAGATTACCATTTATTGAGAGCTAATTATACCTATGTCATAGAGCTAGGTGTTATAGCTTCCTATCAGAACGTGAAAATGTGGGGGTGGGAGTCACTAATGAGTATCTTGGTTAGAACACAGCTATCAGATGATGGGATGTAAATAAAGAGAGAGAGAGAGAGAGAGAGAGTGCATGGCCAGGGCATGAGGCTGTGACTACTCACACAGTGGCTGACTAGAAAGCAGAGACACATAGATAAAAGCAAGGGCTGATTATAGTCCTCAAAGGCCTCCCATGGTGATCTGCTTCTACCAGATAGGCCCTACTTCCTCCATAGCCTCTACGAGTACAGAACAACTTTCAACACATGATGAGCCCATGGAAAAAACACTGCAGACTCAAACCACAGCAGGTAGTAATGGGGGGGTCTCTGAAAGCTAGCTCTGTTGAAAAGGGGGCTTTGTTGATACTAAAAGCCAATACTGCTAGACCTGGATCAGAGATGTATACTAGCATTTAGCAGCAATAACATATAGTAGTTTCTTACAACTGGAAAAACAGGGAAGTACTTAACAAAAGGTATCACATTGCAGCAATATTAGGAAGTAAACAATGACATACAAATACAAAGAAAAAAAATGCTTTTGTCTTGATTACAGAGGAGGCATATTTAGAAAAATTTTATAGAGAAGATGACATTTGAACTCTGTTTAGAAGGCATTTTATAGATGTGGTGATGGTTTGAATATGCTTGGCCCATGGGAAGTGGTACTATTAGGAGGTGTGGCCTTGTTGGAATAGGTGTGGCCTTGATGGAAGAAGTGTGTCACTGTGTGGTTGGGCTTTGAGGCTCCTACGGCTCAGGCTCTACCCAGTGCTCTCTCCTGGCTGCCTCAGGAACAGGCTTTCCTCCTGGCTGCCTTCAGATCAAGATGTAACACTCTCCTTCAAGCACCATGTCTTCCTGAACACTGCCATGCTTCCCACTATGACAATGGACTGAACTTCTGAAACTATAAGCCAGCCCCAATTAAATGTTTTCCTTTATAAAGGCTGCTTTGGTCATTGTGTCTCTTCATAGCAATGAAACCCTAAGACAGATGTCCCACTAACATACTTCTAAAATCTCAGGAAACACCACAGATGAGGAAGTAGAAATGTAAACTCCAGAGGTTGGGGAGCACTGGAGGGAAACTCTGTCTTCTGAACATGGCAGGACCACTGCACTCATGAGCTACCAGCAGTCATGGTTGCCTGCATGATATCAACATTATGGCCTGGAAGGGGTGAGGAGGGAAGGAAAAGGTTCCCCTAGCTGGGGAGCAATTGACAGTAGGTGACTATTGAAGGCAACAGTCAGCTTTCTGTAGGGGTGTGGCCATTGGCAGATCAACTGTGTTTGAGTGGATGGTCCCATAATCATGGACATGTATTGACAGCACTAATTAGACTCAATAGGTTATAAAAAGAGAAATACAGAAAATATAAAAAAGGCATGACATTGGGAGGAAGGCAGATCCAGGAGAAGCTGGGGAGGGTAATGAACATATCTACAAAAGTATCAAAGAATATATTTTAAAATAGTTTGTTAAAAGATAAAAATAAGTAAATAAAACAAATATTTTTTAAAATGTTTTGTTCATGTGCCTCCCTTTTCTAGAATATTCCTTCTTTACCTGGATACTGAAGAATGGAAGATGCTTTTGAAGAACACACAAAGAAAGAGCCTTTCTGAGAGATGAAAGGGCATACACCAAACAAAGGCGTGGAAGTACACATTATAATTTTTGAAGTATTTGTCATCTCAGTCAAGAGTGCACCACAGACACTTGGTCATTGGGCATTTGGTCTTGGAGGAGGAGTGAGGGGCATACAAGGTACATCAATGAATGGAAAACAGCCGTGAGCCTAGGACACCCAGGATGGATGGGAAAGCAGTGAGCCTAGGATGTCAAGGAGTCAGCTTGAGTACACTATTTTAGGGTCAAAACTGAAAAAATGAGCAGTGGTCAGAGCAAAGCAGAGGAAACCCAGCATTCTTTACTCCCTGAGAGCCAGAAGACAGTATGTTCCAAGAGTCAGACACTAATGACTTATTGTTCCCATTATTTTATACCTTGGTATACTAGATAAGTTTATGTTAACTTATCCAGTGATGCAAACTAAAGTCATCTGAGAGGAGAGAACCCCAATTAAGAAAATGCCTCCATAATATTGGGTTGTAGGCAGACTTGTAAGACATTTTCTGAATTGGTGATCGATAGGGGAGGGCCCAGCCCATTATGATGGTACCATCCCTGGGCTGGTGGTCCTGGGTTCTATAAGAAAGCAAGCTGAGCACATGAGGAACAAGACAGTAAGCAGCACCCTCCACGACCTCTGCGTAGTTCCTATCTCCAGGTTCCTGCCTTGTTTGAGTTCCTGTCATGACTTCCTTCAGTGATGAACAGTGATGTGGAAGTGTAGGCCAAATAAATCCTTTCCTCTTCAACTTGGTTTTTGGTCATGGTGTTTTATTGAAGCAATAGAAACCCTGACTAAGATACATGGGAACTAGTAATTACCAAACCTCAGTGGTTCAAACCTTGGGTGGCTCTCATAACCAAACTTCATTTCTCTCTCATGACAACTTTTAGTCAGAGATCATCTGTACATCTGATGTGTGCTGGCTTAATTTCAGAAACAAGCCTGAAGTCACAACCCTTCTCCTCTCGGGCACACCAGTCTCATAGTCAAGATAAGAAGGACCTACCTGATGTGATGATGTGATGTGGTATGATGTCATGTGATGTAATGTCATATGATACGGTGTGGTGCGACGTCATATGATGTGATGTCATACGATGCGGTGTGATGTCATGTGATATGATGTCATGTGATGTCATATATGTGCATGTGCATACAGATACACAGGAATGTTTGTGTGTATACACAGAGGCCAGAGGACAGCTTTAAGTGTCATCCCTCAGCATGCCATCTTCTCCACCCCTTTTTGAGGCAGTGTCTCTCTGGTGTTAAACTTGCCAATTACACTCAGCTAACTGGCCAGGAAGCCCCAGGAGTCTGCTGTCTCCACTTCCCTAAACTAGGCTCACAAGCATGTACCACCACGCAAGCATTTCCATTCGGGTTCTGGGGATCAAATCAGGTCCCTGTGTTCATAAAATGAGTAATTCACCAGGTGAACTGTCTCCTCAAGGTCAGGGCCTACAGAATTGGTCAAGCCTAACTTTAAATGACTCATATCTAGTTATGCACCTAGAAGGAGCAGAAGACTGATTAGAATTTGCCAGTCTCTATTCCAACTATTGTATAATCCTAATGACAACCTTTTAGATACAATGGTAATTGTGCTAACATTATTGATTTTTATGTTGATTTCGATTTTTACAAAAGCCTTCCAAAACCTCTGTTAATCAGGCTTTCAAGGTAGCAGCTCCTTTTCCAAGATACTAGTAAAATCATCACTGAGAATCTGAGGAGGTCAGGATCTGAAGGAGGTCATCTATACATTTCCTAAGCTATAGTTTGGCAGGCATGCTAAGGAGGGAGGTAACTCCAGTGAGTCAAGCAGAGCGAGGAAGATAAGTCAGAACAGATCTGGGGAGTGAGTGCTAGGGTAGGTCTCCTAGGGGGAAGGGAGCGCTAGAGACCCGAAGAGAGGCTTGCATGAGGTTATTCTGGCTGTTGTATAGAGGGCCCACTTCAATGTTAAGGACTCAGGAGAGCACTCCCCCGCCACCCTGTGTTACAGAGCCCAACTGTGCACATGTGTTTACCACATCCATGCTGATGAGACCTTGCTTGCCCAGATAAGAGAGTGAGAGAGGCACACCAGCTCATTCTAGCTTCCTTCTATGCGTTCAGGGGCGGAGGAGCTCTCTGAACTGAACTTGCATCTGAACATCCTTGGCAGCAAACACCTCTCCATACACTACAGAGCATCACTCGCTGTAATCTTACCATGGCCAGCAAGGCAATGGAAGAAAAAGAGTCAGGTTGCCTCGAGTTCTGGTTGACTATGAAGTTACAGCTTGGGATTCTGTAAACGCAGCTGATAGCCTGTAAATATTTATTAGAGAATTCATTTCGCCTCTAGAATGAACTCCACAGGTCAGAAGTGGGATAATAGGGATGGCTTACTGAAACTAGCTATGAAGGTTGGATACTACCTGAGGAAGAATCATTTTCATGGGCCAATTTGCTTCAGGAAGGAGCGGGTAAGACATACTTTGAATCGATGGAACTGGGAAGTGTCAGCCAGGAAGATGCCATCGTCTGATTCCCAGAATTCAAACTAGAAGAGAAATGACCCATGGCCTTGAAGCCAACCTAGTCCTTCAGCAACAACTCTATGCAGTCGTAATACCCGATGCTATAAGGCCTCATTCCCCAAAACTTCCGACAATTGAAGCAATCCTCAGCATTCTTGCCAAGAGAAGACATTTTCTGGCGTGGGTCTGCACATTTAAAGCAGGAAGGATCTCCCCACTGGCACTGGTTCTAAGCTGTACCTTATCTGTTCTCTAGTGGAAAGTCCAACCACAGGCTGGCATGTTTTCTTTCCTATGTCTGAAAATCACATGCATCTCAGTGAAAACATTAAAGCACACAATGAAACGGAAGACTTTCAGTTACAAAGGTGCCTGTCGTTGCAAATGGAAACATTTTCCTTTCTGCTGCTGTGAGGGTGACTGGGGGCTAGATATCATTTTTTAGCTAGTCGGTCTCAGCTGAACGCAAATCACGTTTCATTGTCCAATGTGAAAACAAATGGCAAATATGGATCAGTGTTACATTATTTGAGATTTTAAGAAATTTTTCCCCAGTGGAAAAGATCATTCTCTCAACCATCATTTTGGCTTACAGTGATGGAAACTGAGGTTCAAATGTGAGTCCATGAGTCTTCACAGTGTGTCAGTAACGGTGACAGCAATCACAGATCGGAGATTCTGAATCACCACACTGCTTTCATGTGTTCTCTCTCTCTCTCTCTCTCTCTCTCTCTCTCTCTCTCTCTCTCTCTCTTTCTCTCTCTCTCTCTCTCTCTCTCTCTGTGTGTGTGTGTGTGTGTGTATCTGTGCTTGCTGGTATACATGGGCTTGAAGATGTGTGTGCATTCATGTGCATGTGGAGGCCAGACATTCTCCATTTTATTTTTTAAGACAGATTCTCAAAAAATAAAGATGACTTATCCAGCTACACTGGCTGGCCAGTGTGCCACAGGTATTCTCCTAATTCTGATCCGTTACCAATAAGCACCATGCCAGACTGTATGCATGGGTGCTAGAGATCCAAACTTAGGTCCTCTGTAAGTCATTCTGAGATAAGAAACTAAACAAGATCTGATTGCGTTTCCCTAAAAGCACAGCCCCAAAACTCCCTCCATGAGTCTGTCTTCCTTAGCAAGACTACATTTTCTCAGCACCTAGTGTACAAAGGTGTATTTGTTATAATAAAGTATGTGCAGATCAGAATTCACACATGGAAGCAAGAGAGACTGAAGGTGAAGCCAGGTGAGGAGTGAGGTCTGATAATACAGAAGAGCATCTCCAATGGCTGCTACATAAAGGTTCCTTGTGTGTGTGTGTGTGTGTGTGTGTGTGTGTGTGTGTGTGTGTGTGTGTGTTCAAGTGTGTAATGTACATCCGTGTATCTGCAGGTGTGCATGCTCATGTGTGGAGGCCGAAGTATGGCCTACAGTGTCATGTCTCAGAAGTTGCCCGCCTTGTGTTTTGAGGTTCACTGGGATCTATAGCTCACCAAGTTTGGCTGGCCAGGGTGAGCATCTGGGATGCTCCCATTGCTACTGTGATTACAACAGCATAGCGCCATGCTTAGCTTTTTCAAGCAGATGCTTCGGATCAAACTCAGACCCTCGAGTTCACATGGCTGGCACTTTATTGATGGGAGCCATGGCCCACGTTCCACTTCTTGGAAGATTTCTATTACAGCAACTCATCCTGTGTTTGGCAGTTAGAAGAACTCAGTTTGGTCTGGGTAGTCAGTCAGTCTATCATCTATCACAGAAGGCCTGCCTTAGCAGGTAGGTGGCACTCATCACTCAGGGAACTAAGTTAGTGAAATGGTACTTGGTGAGGAGAAGAAATAATACAAAAGAGAAGACAAAAGGCAGAAGCCGTTTATACCATGCTGAGGGAAACACCTCTGCAGCTTTGCAACACTTCAGTAAAGAAATACACTCAAGCCAGTGGTCAGCCCAAGAAGGAGCATCAGGGGCCCAGTACCCCTGCCCTAGTTAAGGACAAGTGATAGCTGTTGTAGGCCAGTCAGTTTTCTTTAGAGGTGTGGTTTCTGGCAGGCCCACCCCCTGAGGTGGATACCCTCACTCCATGCCTTAATGGGTAGCACTAACTGTATTCGTTGGGTTATAATCAAAACAAAACAAAAAAGACATGAAGCTGAGGTCAGGTTCTGGGTGAGACAGATCGCAGAGGGGTCAGAGGAAGGTTTTGGGAGATATATATACACATATACACATATACACATACACATACACACACACACACACACACACACACACACACACATATATATATATATGCAACTGAAGGATTTTGAATGCGAGCTGGCAAACCCGAGTCATCTGATCTTCTTTAAAATAACTTTATCAACCTCCAAGACTCGTATTTCTAAGCCTCTTTGCCCAGTTCATTAAAATTTCCTGAAAGACCTTTTCTATTTTATTCTTTGTGTCATGGCCACAGGCATGACCTTCCAAATCACAATACTGGTGGCCACTGAGCCCACTTGTGCTTTCTGCATTTTTGAGATTTGCTCCAGTTGGAAACTGACATGAGAAGCCTTTTGCCCAACTTGGAATAAGTTCCTTTAAAAAAAAAAAAAATCTTTGAGGCATTTGTCCACTGAGTCTAATGTGGAATTCAGAATATCCTGAACATTTTTGGTATTTGACTATTTTGCATTTTTATGATACACTTTGTACAAGGCGCAGTGCTAGGACAAAGGAAACAGAAAGATAACACAAGAACAAATGGGAGCAGGGGTGGGGAGACTCTGAGAGGGAGAGGGATTGGGAAGGCCCTATAGTTGGCAGAGGCTTAAGTGCCCAGCACCCTAACAGTAAGGGCCGGAAAGACCCAGAGGCAGCACTGTGTGGCACACTCTCACCCACCAGATTCAAACGGTGCAGAACGTTTCAGTGACTTACTGAGATCCTTCTGTGGCTAAGCTTGACTTGTTGGCATTGTGAATAGCAGAGAGAAGGAGGGATTACTACGTTTGTCTCCTTGTTTCTGATGAGCTAAATACCCATGACTTGGAACAGCAAGCCTCTGGCCATCAAAAGCTCTCTGTCTCTCTGTCTCTCTCTCTCTCTCTGTCTCTGTCTCTCTCTCTGTGTGTCTGTGTGTGTGTCTGAGTGTGTGTCTGAGTGTGTCTGAGTATGTCTGTGTGTGTATGTGTGTGTGTGTGTGTGTGTGTGTGTGTGTGTGTGTGTGTGTGATTATGTCTGGGTATGTCTGTGTATGTAAGTGTGTGTATGTCTGAGTGTGCATGTATTGCATGCATGCACATGGACTTCTTCATGTATGTGGGAGAGCATGCACATATGCATCCATGTATGTAGAAGACAGAGGTATGATGGCCAATGGCCGATGCCATCCTGTATTGTCCCCTATGATACTTTTTGTGACAGGGTGTTTTCACTGAACCTGGAGATCACCTATTGGCTAGACTCGATGAGCAGTGAGCTCCTGGGGTCCTCTCATTTCCACCCACCGCCCTCCACCCTCAATGCTGGGACTGCAGATACATCGGGCCACACCCAGTTTCTTACCTGGCTGCTGGGGGTCCTAACACAAGGCTTCAAGCTTGTGGAGCAAGCGTTTTACCCACCAAGCCATCGCCCCCGCCCTTAGAAATTTTGTTTATTGGAAGTCCATAAATCACAGACACCTGGATGAACTTTCACAAAGTGACCATCCCCTGTTTCAAGTCGGCAAAAGTCACCAAAAGCATCTGATTTCTCCCCTAGGCCCTCCACATCCCACCTCCTCAAATGCAGTAGCTCCTGCTCTGACCTCACAGTGTGAATTCACCCACCTCCATTTTGAACCTTCAGTAAATGAATCCACATAAGATGCATCCTTTTCGACCTTGCCTGGCACTGTGTTTTGCAAGCTTTTGACTTTTGGAATTTCATGCCGCAGTTCTTCATCAGTGGTCACTGCCACGGTTTCAGTTGATTGACGCACCACAATTTTGTGATGTACTTGTTTTGCTTCCAGTGACGGGTTGGGGG
Source organism: Uromys caudimaculatus (assembly GCA_028551405.1). Taxonomy (NCBI): domain Eukaryota; kingdom Metazoa; phylum Chordata; class Mammalia; order Rodentia; family Muridae; genus Uromys; species Uromys caudimaculatus. The sequence goes on along the minus strand of CM052714.1, from coordinate 47,236,848 downwards.
TTGGGGGATTCCAAGCGGTGCTGTAGGAAACGTGCCACACACGCCTTAGCATGCATATGGACACGCTTCTATGCTTTGTGTACCCACAGCGTGCCCAAGTCACCGGCTACTCGTATGGTCTGCATTAGTGGCTATTGTGAAAACATTTTTTGGAAGTTTAACTATTAGCGTCAGAATTCCGCTTTCTCCACATCCATCACATAGTGTGCACAATACTCCCACTGTGTCCAGGGGTTTACAAAGTAGAGCGTGAAATTTCTGGAATTTTTTCTCATAGCACAGAAATACATGGGATAATTTAAGTGTAGAGCCGTGGATGAGACCTGCACTCTATCCACAGATAATGACAAGGAAGGAAAAAAATGTGTGTTCCTGAAAAACAGAATGATGTCAGAGAAGTTTGGGGAATAATAAATAATAATTTCCTTAAAATTATTTTAATGTATTGCCACTCTATGGAGCAGGCAAAAGATCAGAAACTCAGGACCAGCTTCAGCTCACTGCGTGAGTTTATTTGTTGGTTGGTTGGTTTTTAGCTCAGGTTTTGCTTCAGTCCTCTCTCTCTCTCTCTCTCTCTCTCTCTCTCTCTCTCTCTCCATCTCTCCATCTCTCTCCCCACTCTGTGTGTGTGTGTGTGTGTGTGTGTGTGTGTTTCTTTCTTTGTTTTTAGCTCGGGTTCTTACTATATTCCTTGACAAAGTGGAAGGTTGGTAGCATGTCTGTAGGTATCCTGGCTAGGTGCACCTTCCTCAGCTTACCCAGCAGCCATTTTGAGTTGAAATCTTAAGTATATTTAAGTACCTTGGACATGTGATATCACATACTGCAAAGGTTCTCAAGGAACGGTGATTTTTGTTTGGAGAGAAACTTTATTAATTTAATATTTAACCCCCATTTTCATATCCCTTCCAAATTCTTGTAATCCAGAAATTTACCTCACCTGGCAGGTCAATCTTGACCGCTTTGGTCCAGAACCAACGCCTCTAACTGAAAGCACTTGATCCAATTTTCTTTCCCCTGCAGTGGAAACTGCTTAAAGCAAATTACATTTGTGGGGTTGTCGCCATTAAGTCATCCTGTGGAGCTATAGGGCAGATTGAGACATAATACAATTCATTCTTTAAGTATTTTGGTTGTGAGAGTAAACTAGTAGCTAGATCCATTCAGAACAACCAAGAAGCATTCTAGTCAAGTGTCAAAAAGTCATATTTGTAACTTCAAGAAAAAGAAAACATCAAGTTAAAAAACCAACAAGGATCCAGAGTGACAGCCCAGCAGTTAAGAGCAGTGCTTGCTGGGAAATCAGGACCTAGTACAGACCCTAGCACGTGTAGCAAGCTGTACATCCGGCAAACTCCTGTAACCCCAGCTCTGGTGGGCATGGAGGAAGGAGATCCTGGATTTCGCTGGCTTGTAAGGCCAGGAGTCAAGGTTTAGGGAGAGGCCAAAGCTTGCTTCTGCCTCCACAGAAGTACAGGGGCACACATAACTGCACACGAACATGTGAACACACATACACACAAAGAAATAAATCTGAAAAAAACAAGTAACTGAAAATGATATCATCTAAATTATAAAGTGTGAGATATAGATGGCTTTGGCTTCTGTCTCAAGATGGGTAAGGTCTGCTATGACTTAAATGGCTAGCTGCATATTTTGAGATTATTAGTGATTTAAATTTTCTTTTATATACATGATTATAGATTTCAAAATTTTTCTATGACAATTATTAGCTACCATCAAGCAATCAGGACAAGTAATTTTGAAAATATTTTTTTAAAATAGGCATAAATAAACTGTTAACTGGGTTATGAAATGATGGCTAATCTTTTTCTTCTTCTTACCATATAAAACATTAATTTTCAAAATGTGTCTATGGAATATGATCTGTTTGTAGCCTTAGGAGTTTCTGGGTAAGTTCCTTAGGCACTCAATGGATCGACCCTGGCTGTGTGAGTCTCTTGCTGTGTGAGTCTTTGCTAAGTCACTTGCCCTCTCTGAACCTCAGTCTTCCTATCAGTGAAGTGTGAAGAACACCCGTAGTACAGGATTGTTCTAGCAGCCAAATAAGCTCACAGGCACATGGGACACTGGGCTATTAGTGACCTAGAAAGCATAGTTGTGGATTCGAAGTGCATCCTTCCATTGGTGATGATCTTAGGGATGAGAGAGTTTCATCAGCTGTTCTCAGCATGTGGGTCACGACATGTTTTGGGGTGTGGCAGGATCCTCTCACAGGGGCTGCCTAAGACTACCAGAAAACACAGAGATTTACATTACGTTTCATAACAGAAGCAAATGTACAGTTATGAAGAAGCAATAAAAATAATTTCATGCCGTAGAAAATCTTAGCTGTTCCGCCACCCTTCTAAAATCCTGATGTATATCCTCCTTTCACCGACTTTAAAGCTACCCTGTGAAAAAAGGGAATTTGGGCATTAATACGTGACATTTGCATTCTATTTAGAAAAATAAGCATCTCTTCTGGTTTCAGATATCTTTGATCTTTAAGCATCATATCCACATTGAGTTCCCGTGACATAAAAGGACTGTTCATCTGCTTCTCATTGTTCTTAAGGTTGTGTGAATGTATGACTATGACCTGCTGATATGATTGCTTTACGTATTACACGTTTTCTCTCCGTTTTCACAGTATTTTTTATTTGTGTGCTGGGAAACCCAGAATTGAGTGTTTTCCTCCATCACCACCACCACCACCACCACCACCACCACCATCATCATCATCATCATCATCATCATCATCATCATCATCATCATCTTGAGAGCCCTTGCTGTCCTAGAATACACTGTGTAGATGAGTCACAGAGATTCACCTGCCTCTGCCTCCCCGGTGCTGGGTTAATGGCTCATGCCACCATACCTGCTTGGCTTACTATTTTTTTTTTAAATGAATAAAAAGGACATAAAACTTCTCCTCCCTGAATCACAGACTGAATCCCAAACTCAGGCTGTTCCCTCTGCTGCCTGCAGTCTGTGGATAGTGACAGGCAGGGAGCAAAAAAGGTGAGAAAATCAAATAACTGTATGTGTGAATTCAAGTTGCAGTAAGCAACCAGTTATGAGGTTTGCATTATTTGGAAAGTGTAATGAAATGGGACATTTTGAGAATGAGGATATTTGTACTAGGGCTGAACAGGAACAGAGCATCCCCTGCTGACCCACAGCATGGAAGAAGGTCAATGTGGCTCACTACATCAGGATCTCGACTCTCCAAGTCAGACATTCATGTTACAATGAACACAAGATGCCAAGGCCTGTTTTTGTAATTCCTCAATTTAAAAAAAAAAAAAAATCTTTTGTGTGTGTGTGTGTGTGTGTGTGTGTGTGTGTGTGTGTGTTCAACATAACCCTTTTTTGTAATAGTCTAACTGATGCTCTGGGGGAATAGCCTCTTCAGGACATTCCACACTACTGACGACCATACTTTACTTTCCAGCAACATGTCAATAACTGTTCAGTGATAGACACAATAATTCATAGGTCAGCCATCTGTGTCTAAAATACAATGAATTCTTTGGCCTTCACAGTACTTTATTCACTGGAACCTATGTAAACACACATGATTCGTTCACCGATTTGAGTCAGGATGTAATTTCAACACATGTCTTGTTTCTTCTGTATGTATGATGGAAGATTTATCATGAGTTGAGACTCAAGTTGAGCAGATCTATCTCATAAATTATTGGCTCTACAGATTTGGGGAGGCAGCTGTTTAGACTCCACAACTGCACTGTAGTGTCTATAAAATACAGAAGACATTATACAGATCAGGGGGCTTTTAACACCACCCTGACATACAGAGGAAGGCACCATTAGCATTAGTTCATAGTTCCCCATCAACATCTTTTCCTTAAATGAAGAAATAATACCTACCTGCCTTACCTGGCCCATGATTATGAAGTCCTTCAACATTTCTAAGCATGTCGAATGAGTAAATATCCAAATAGTGAAACTTTTAAAAAAATGTAACCACTCTCTCTTTTCTACTCTTAGATTAAACTGCCTTCGTCTTTCACTGTTCCAACTCACTGTCTACAGAGCTGAAGACACTCTTATTATCAACAGCAATGTACGCTGGTTTGTTTGGTCATGCAAGCTTGTAAACTTGGGACTTAGGAATTTGCTGGCAGGAAGGATCAGAAGTTCAAGGTCATCCTCAGCTATGTAACGAGTTTGAGGCCAGTCAGGGGTTTCATGACACCCTGCCTCAAGGATCAAAGAAAATAAACAAGCAGACGACAGCAATTGGAGTTTAGTTACTCCTAGCAAAATTCAATTTTTGCTTCCAGGTTTAAAGATCTCTTTGGGTAAAATGAATGAACAGTAATAAATAAAGTTTCAGTGCAGACTGTATAGTAAGATTGTTTTTTAAGCAGCAAACACTTGCCCATGTGAGTTTAAAACGTCCAATTTTTTTCCTGCCTCTGTCACTTTTATCTATCCATAACTTTTACACTTTCCAAATAAATCTACACTAGCTTTCACATGTTACTTGAGTCTTTGGTAAAGTACTCCATTGACCTCTAATTCCTTCAAGAGATTAAGGCTAGCCACTTTGCAAATAGTCTCTGCCAGGCTTTGAAAAGATGTCTGGATGCCAAAGACCTCACAAAATCATCTGGATTGATGTCCTCCAAATGGTGGTTTCCTGTAGCAAAACATGTCCTTGTCTCATGACACTGTCCTCAAGTTGCCTATGCTTGTTACACCCTACTTCCCCAAAGTTCCGTTGTTCTCCCAACTTAGGTTCAAACTAGGAACTATTCTTTGTACTCTCTATCCTGGATCCCCGATGGAAGGCTAAGCCCAGAGAAAGGTGTAAGTGGTGGATTCCATAAGAGATGGAGCCACAATCTTCAACTAAGTCCAAGAGGAAAGCAAGGTGATGCCTTAGGGGTTCTTTTCCAAATTCCAAGTTGCAACAGGTCCAGGCAGAAGTCACTCTGGAATCCCTCCTTCTTAGCCCTCAGTAGCCAGAGTCGGAACAGCTTCTTTTCCAGGCAGAATGAGGCACCTGCTTCACTGGGTACTCAGTGCAATTCTGGGAAACTTTAGGTCAGACACTGAAGGAGAAAAGAAACACACAACTGAAAGTTGGGGTGTTTTTAACACAATGGGTAGAATCTAGCCACCCACACACCATCCTCTCCCGGAAATGCCATTTCCTCTTCCAGGAAACAAAGGTGTGGAGAGTTCTGAGCAGCAGCTGAAACAAGGGAGGCAAACTCTGACAGAAACTCTGCAGCCTGGAGAAGCAGGGTTGGTCCTGCAGCATAAGGAGGTCAAACAGTCGGCAGGTTCCACTTGCGCCTGACATAGACCAAGAATACAGTTCCATGCTTTTGTTTTAAACACACTGTCAAGGCCAAAATAAAATCATTTTTCTGAGATACATGGTAGAGTATTCTTTAGAAGATCCAGCTTTCAGAGTAAAGAACTTCTAACTGTTGAACTCTGTAGTTATAGGATGTCAGAACGCCACAGGCCTTCCAAAACCAGAAGTTCTAAAGCGATGGAAGCCAAATACTAACGTCAGTGCTGTAGGGATGGAGGTTGTATTCAATCATGTTTAAGAGGGATACTAAAGAGTACTCAAGGTTTGAATCCTGATTCTGATTCTAATTAGATAATAATATAATGCTGATTATATTATATAATATTTCAAAACATTATTATTTTCATGTGTCAAGTGGGGATGATAATAGAGGTGATGATATCAGCCACTTCATTAGATTATGAAGGTAAAATGAACAATGTATCTAATTCTGCCCACCACAGGCCTACTATGTATAAGTGTTTACTATGTTGCCAACATCCTGTCATTTGTATGTAACCTTTTAAAAACAACTGAACCCTGATTTACAGAAACCAGCTGGGGATGTAGGTCAGTGGTAGAGTGCTTGCCTGGCCTAATCCTCAACCATGTGTTTTAAATAATTAGTCAGAGGACATATGAAGGTCCCTGAGTCCCTGCATATATTTCATCTCCTAAGACACTCAGTGGGAAACATAGCCATGGAGAATTAGATGTTTCCTGACTTTAGGCACATCTGTGTGATCACTCTGTCATTTCTCCCCAACCCAGTAGGATCCACTGAAGACTGGCTGGAGAAGCCAGGCGACTCATCTTTGAGCAAGGGGATCCTTGGCAGTCTCAGACACAGGCAGAAGTGGGGACCATCCTTCCAGCGCTGTGACCTTGTTCCCAGGTATGACACCCTTTTCTGCCAAATGTAACAGCCAAAATATAATGGAGGCCTACTATGTGCCAGACTTTGATGTCCTGATGACATCACACTTCAGGGCTGGAAGCACAGCCTATGTATTGTAAGATCCTGACTTGTGATCTAGTTCAGTGCTTAAGTATCAACAGATGGCAAAGTGGGTTAATTTTGACCAAATATTTTTGTAACCTTTAAAAATGTGTGCACTGGCTTTGACGGGTTCATATACATTCTAGGGAAGAGTCACCATATGTGGCCTCTTAACACAGCCCCAAGTATCACTTGATCAAGTCACCAAGCACTTCTGTGTCTCAGTGTTTCATTTGTAGAGTACATTAGAAGCTGAAACTCCCAGTACCTTGTGATCATTTAAAGATGGTGTATGTCAGTAACCAGAAGCCTGGTAAGGAGGACATGGAGAAGGATGGAGTAGAAACATATTATTATTAAATTTCTTATACTAATCTGGTCTTCCTCTACTACACAATAAAAGTGTAGTTCTATTGAGTGCGGGGGAGGGGATCTACCACCCCTTGTTATGGACACCCTTTATAGTCATCACGAACATTAGCAGCATGGCATAAAAACTCCTAAAAAGACAAATACACCCTAGTGACGCAAAGTTGCTGCCGAAGAGCTGTAAAGTTTACAGCAGTTCAAAACATCAAAAATCACTCATAAGACTCAACCATGAAGCCTCTATACCACTACAGAGCTGCGCCCAAACACCCTTGTAGGTAATTAAAAAGCAAGCCAAAACAAAAGCAACGCTCGCAAGCCCATTGTGATGCAAAATGGATTAAATAAAAACACTTCTTTCTACCGGTGACCTTAGCCCTTCCCACTGGCGGCTCATTTACGGTTTTTCTGCTGAGCGAGAAGAGACTGCTCTCGTGCACCCCTTTCTGGCACTCAGGCGGCTGAGGCTCTGGCGTCCGTCCGCTTCGCGCTGCCTGTGGCGTCGCTCCCCGCCCGGTGACTGTTTCATCCAGACCTCCCGCAGCCTCTGGGTCCCAGTCGCAGCAGAAGCCACAAGTGGCCAGTGAGGCGTGAGGATGGAGGGTGGGGACAGAGCCAGCAAGAGGAAGGCCAAGAGCGCTCGTGGAACGCAAGCAGGCGCGCATCCCTGAGCCGGCGCGGCGAGCGCCCTCTGGCCGGTGCCGCTGCCCGGAGTACCCTCGGGTCCCCAGGCCCGTGCCAGTCCCCGCCATCAGAGCAAGAGCGGCGCTGCTCTGGGACCGCGGCCTCGACACCAGGTAGGACTCTGGGCCCCAAGTTACCACCGAGGAGAGAACAGACTGGAGGTGCCAAAGATCGGGGCCTGAAGGGCCACCGGAGTGTCCCTTGCAAGTGTTCCAGGAAAGGGTAGAGGACTGTCGGAGTAAGCAGGGGTGAGAACAAAATCGAAAAAAGCCGACTTTGGGGCTCCCCCGTCGTTGGTTTCTTGTGTGCTGGCGACCTTGACCAGGTGGAGGCTGGGGTCAGGGATGGAGGGGCGCTTCCTTCTCCCTTTTGCTTTTCTTTAGCACTAGAGGAAAGGCAGGCTAGGAAAGAGAAAACAGTGGCAACTTTATGTGTTCTCCACAAAACAAGAACAAAACAAAAACAAAAAACAGACTTGAAAGAAGTGTTTTCTGTCCTAGGAGATCTGTCCGTGGAGAACACCTAGTTTTCTGGGAATTTGTTGAAGTGCTTGATTCGGTTTTTTGTTTGTTTGTTTTGTTTTGATTTTCAGGGGCTGGGGTTGGATTTTAGGTGTTTGTTTATTTGTTTATTTGTTTTTAAAAGTTGAGGCATTTACTTCCTAGAAAGAGATCGTTTTCCAGCTTTGAGGGTCACATGTTAAAATACACTTTGTTATATGAAACCTTTTTGTTCCACTGGAGTTTTAAGAGTCGGAATTATTAAAGTGCCACGGGTGACTTTAATGACTCCATGTGGGCGTGGGAGAGAGGTCCAATGTCAGGCTGAACCTTGGTGATTCTGGTGTTTTCTGCTAGGGAAGCGTCACAGGGCTGCCCTTTCCTCTGGGCTGTCCTGCCACTATGTGGGCTGGCCATGGTGCTAATAAAAGATTATTCAGTGGTGACACAGCTGTGGATGTGTGGAGATGGGAGGGTGGAGAGAAAGAGACTGGGCTCTTGGGCTGTCAGTGGGAAAAATGGACCTTTTGTGCCCAAGCCCCAGTCCTTTAAGCGGCAGGTGCCTTTTGAGAACACAGACCTAGACTGGGGGATTGTGTGACGAACCTCAGACAAGATGGGGGTCTGTCTTCTCAACCCGACTCATTTGTCCCTTTCATTAGCGAAGAGAATCTAAAGCCTTAGGATTCAGGAGTCAAGGAAACAGAAGTTAATGGCTCCACGCATTTTCCTTCCCGGATTTTATTTTGTCCTCGAAGCCATGCCCACCACCGCTTCTTCCTCCCCAGGGCTTTTGCTTGCTCCAGAAGCCCTCTTCTAAGATGTCGAGTGCCTCACTCCACTCACACCCCAACCATGTAAATCTGCATCCTCTTCATCCCATCCCATCCCATCCCCCTTTCTTTGAGAATGTATAAAATGAGGCTTAGTGTGGATGCTTTCTCTCTTTAAAAAAAAAATGCTGTGTCTGGTGGGAAGAAGGGTGACATTTACTAACTTAGTTGCAAATTACTTTTAAAGTTTATGCACAGCTGTTTAAAATCCCTCAGAGATCAGTGCCATTGTTTGATGCAGGTGTCTACCCCAGAAAGATCTCGTTAGGCTGTTTCTTTTGCTGATTGAGAGTGCCTGTATTTGAAGATGTAGCCTAGGAAGATCTGAAACCTGCACAGTTTCCTGCCAAGTTGAGCAATTCAATCTAAATGAAGGGGTTCTGTTTTAGTTTTTACAACTGTTGTTTTGTCTTCTAATCCCCTCTTAGTGACTCTTACTGCCTGTCCCAAGGGTAACCTTTCTGGCAGCAATGGTCTTTAATTCCAAGTCCCATGATTGCCATCTACACTTTAAAATGAAAGCTTCTGAGGAAGATTCTTGGTGCCTGATGTTTGGTCAGGTTCACTCCTGCACTGCCTTGTGCTGTGGTGGCTCAGGAGAGCAGTGACTCCTGGATAAATTCCCAACACCTGTTCTCCCACCAGTGCCACCTCACAGCAGGGTCTCTGTATACACAGAATGTGTAGCCACGCAGTGCAGCCTCTGGGAAGGCTCTCTCCTCTCTTCCAAGGGATGCTGTTTGTAGATCCAAAGCTGGCTTTTCTAGACTCTCAAAGATCCTTCTCAACACTCTTCTACTTCCCTTGTTCACAGCAGGCCTTGGAAGCTCTCTGAAATGCATTATTGCACGCACATATATATAAGCTATATATTCCTAAATATAGCTGTTCAGTCCATATTTTTTAATAACCCAGAATCTAATTAGTGCTTTCTGTATAACCATAGATATTTGCTCAGCCACTAAAACATGGTTGATTTACTAAGGGCCATACATTTAAAGAAAACTGGTCCTCATTTCCCTTGGGTCACTGAAGCAACCCTGTTGACCTTTGCACATTTCTGTAAAGACTTCTTATTCTACTGTGACATAGTCCCTTCTCTCATCTGTGGAAAGGACCAAAGTTCTGTATAATAATTAATATCCCTGGAGTCATGTTCAGGAATGTGGGTTTCTGGTCTACGTCTATAATTTCAGACACTGAGAGTAAACATCCTTCTAATGCAATATTTAATTATGGTTTGTTTGCCTTTCTTTGAAATTGAAATCAGAATTAATTAGAACCCTTACTTGTTAATGCATTTAATGACTTAGAGTTATTGATTATGTTGTTTGCTCCATGAATGTTGCCCAAGTATTAACCAAATGTGACAGCTTGCTAATAAATTTGTATTTGATTTCAGGTGATTTCTTTTTATAGAGCTAAATATTTAAGTTTCAAAAATAATTCCCTCTCAATCAGTTTTAAAATGACACATTGTTTTAAGACAGGGTCTCATGTAGCCCAGGTCACTATGTAATGACCTTGAATACCTGATCCTCTTTCCTCTACATTCAGACTATTGGGATTTCAAGTGAACACCACAACTCCTGGCTTTAAGTGATATTTTATTATACAGTGAAAAATGTCTATGACACAGATCTGGGATATATATATATATATTTATATTTATATATATATTTATATATTTATATTTATATACATATGTTTATAGCTACATATATATCCACCAATCCCCTCAACTTCATGTGCTCTTTTTTATTTTATTTTTCCCCTCTTCTACTTCCCTTGTTCACAGCAGGCCTTGGAAGCTCTCTGAAATGCATTATTACATGCACATATATATAAGCTATATATTCCTAAATATAGCTGTTCAGTCCATATTTTTTAATAACCCAGAATCTAATTAGTGCTTTCTGTATAACCATAGATATTTGCCCAGCCACTAAAACATGGTCGACTTACTAAGGGTCATACATGTAAAGAAAACTGGTCCTCATTTCCCTTGGGTCACTAATGGCCAGTAGCTCCTTAAATGGGGTGGGGACGAGTGAGCTTCTCTTTTTGCCATGTTGGAATGTTCTAGACTGACTTTGCACATCTCGTCCTGGCAGTTAGAGTTGCTGTGAGCTTTGCCCTGGTTGTCATCTCCTATGGTTCTTACAGGCCTTCTGTCCCCTGTTCCATGATGGCCCCAGAGCCTTGGTGGGAAGGAGATGTGCTATAAATGTCCTACATATGACGGCGCTCACTCTGCATGACCCTGGTCATTATTTTAAGACTTTCAGCATCTCCTCTGTAAGCTTCATTTAACCATTCTTGCTGTTCCAATCTATCCCAGTAGTTAATATAGAAGCTGTGAGAATTATAGAAACGGATGATGCAGAGCCAGAAAGGTGAATTAAAACGTGTGTCTTAGCACGGTTTGAAACATCCTTCATCTCAACCTGCCAGACATTTGTATACCGTCATATTCTGATTACTATGTCATCTCTGCATATTCTTGGCAGGCAATGGTGGATGGGTTGAAAGTCCAAGGTCTCAGAAGTTGAAACTATCACATCTGAGTCCAGAATCATGGATTTCTGCTCTGTCATTTATTTTAAGTCCTTGTCTTGGGAGCACGTCCTTCTACAGGTTGTTAGAATGTGTTAGCTTTTGAATTAAGCTAATGATATTGATGATAATCATAGCCAGAACAAACCAAAGCAACAAAGTTTGGGCTAGGGATGTGGGTGGCTCCATTGATAGCGTTCCTACCTAGCATGCAGGAAGCCCTGGGTTCTGTCCTGAGCACAACACAAACCAGCCATGGTACTGCACGCGTATAATCCCAGCACTCAGGACAAGAACAAAGTCATCCTTGGCTGCATAGTGGGTTCAAGGCCATCCTGAGATACAAGACACCCCCTAACAAAACAAAAGTAAACTAAAAGCAACAAAGGATCATTATTATTTATGAGTTATATGCTAATTATAACTATTGTCACATTTGATTTTCATAAAAGTCCTGATAAATTTGATATTCTTATTCTTATTTTTTTCAGAAGAGGAATCCAAGACTTGAGATAACTAAGTCACTTGCCGAGCTTTTATGACATGTAAGAGGTAGAGGCAAATTTGACTGGCCACCAAGCCCTGCTGTAAACTACATGTCAGGTCACCTAACAAAAAGTATACATAAAACTGACCATTTTAACCTCTTAAAAAGGATTTACTTAATTCTGTTTTATAGATCTGAGTATTTTGTCTATGTGCATGTCTGTGTACCGCATGAAGGCCAGAGTGGGTGGTAGATCACCTGGGACTGGAGTTACGTGTAGTGAGCTGCCACATGGGTGCTGGGACTGAACTACCGTCCAAATGCAGTAAACACAGAGCCAAGTTTCCAGCCCCCTCTCAAGCACATTTAAGTGAAATATTGGACAGCTTCGTGTGATCATCACTTCCATCCATTAAACCCTTTACTTTTGTAAATATAGGATGTGTTTGTGTGGGGTATAACACGTGTGTCCGTGCGTTCTATCTTACACATGCGCAAGCCATCTTCAGTCATTCTCCGAGTTACTGCCTTGAGACAGGGTCTTTCACTGAACAAAAAAGCTCATTCTTTGGACTAGGGATGGCTGGCCTTGTGAGTTCTTGTGAGTTCTCCCTGTCTCCACACTTTGCCCCCAGTGCTGGGGCTATAGGAAGATGTGGATATTCTCGGCGTTTTCTGTGGGTCCTGGGGATAGGGACTCAGCTTGTAGAGGAAGCTTCTTACTCATGGAGCTATCTGTCTGAGCTAGCCCGGTGGAGCTCTGACAATGTTACAAAACTATACACAAAACATTTAATTCCTCATTCCCCACTTTGCCAGCCCCTGGGAACCACAATTTCACTTGCTATCTTTGGCTAGGTACCTGATGTAAGTGTGTTCATAAAAGGATGCGTCTTTTATCGACTGGCTGTTTTCACTCGACATTCTCTATCCATGTTATGGCAAATGTTAGACATTTCCTGTTTTTACAGATTGAATGTTTCAGGGTTTGTCTATGCCACATGGACTTAACTATTAATTTTGTTTGCGGATTCGATCGATGGCTTTCACCTTTGCAGGCACTGCCAAAAGATAGGCTTATTAACCCTTTCTCGCTGCTATGACAAAGTACCTGTCAAAAGTCATTTGAAGAAGGGTTTATTTTGGCTCGTGGCTTGAAGGTATAGGTACTTATGTCGGGAATGGCTTGGCAGCAGAACACAGGGTGGCTGGTTACTGTATCCACAGTCAGGAGGCGCAGAGAGTCATGGGTGCTCATTCCCTGCTCCCATTCACGTTCTTGTTCATTCTGGGACCCCAGCCCATAGGGTGAGTCTTCCTTAGTTAAACATCTCTGGAAATGCCAGAGACTTGCCTTCTAGGTGATTCTAACTCCTGTCAAGTTGACAGTCAAGAGGAATCATCAGAGGAGATGTGCAAACATCTGTTTGAGATGTCGCTGCTACTGCCTTTGTGGATATTATGAAACTTCCAGTGATCCTGCACATACTTAAGAATTATAAGGAAACCACTGGGCTGGTTTCCAAGGCTGTTGGGTCACTTTGCATTGCCACCAACGATGCCACTAGGTTCTAACCACACTCCATCCTAGCCAACCGTTGCTATTTTCTGCTTTTGAGTGTAGTCCTCCTCACAGCCTGGTATGCTAACCAATTAACTTTAAATCAAACCATTAGCTGCCTGGTTCCAGGAATCTGGGAGACAAGGCTACCACTCACTGTATTACTTCTTCCTCTCTCATCTTGTACATACATGCCTTGTGCTAGCTCAAATTCACTGGAAGGGCTACTATTCATGGAGCCCTGACAGACCTGGGAATCGTGACCAAGAGGGGCCCCTAGAAGGTAAGCTGAAGGCTCTGTATGTGTAGTTGTCCCGATCATCTTGCTGGACCTTCCCGTGCAGGAATGAGCGCCAGGAAGAATGAGGCAGCATGGTACCTGTCTTCAGTAACTCTGAATGTGTGGCATGGAGACTGTATAGAAGAGCGGTTATGAAGTAAGCATCTTTGTAGGTGAGGATGCAGCTATGTTACTTATCTGCCTATTGTCTTCCTGGCTGATCTACAGTGGCTGGAGTTTTGTCCCAGCCACTACAGCAGGGTGGTACATATGCTGTGTTCCTGATAAATCTGCATAGAATGATTGTACACATGTGATGCAGAAGGCAGTCCTATAGGAGCACCAACACTTGGGGTGTCTGATATAGTATCCCAGAGTTGTCAGTGTTGGCTCAGCTGACATCTGAAGGGTAAATGACTCTGAGCCAGGTGAGTGCATTGCAGAAAACAGGGACAGGATTTGCTGAGTGAGCCTGCAGTCCACAGACATGCTAGCAGAGCCTGATGGGACTTTAGCACATGACAGGGTGTGAGCAGGGTGAACCTTCTTCCCTTACCTATTTGTTACATCACCTTAATTGATTAACTTTTAGGAGTCTCGTTCTCCCTGCTTGTGAAATCAGCCAGTGGCAGAGACCTGGTAAAAATAGATAAATACTTTGCAGGTCAGTGGAATGGTGTCATTTATGGGTAGAGCTGGAAAGGGTTAACTATTTTAAGTGTCCAGATTGGCACACTTGGGAATGCAGGAGGACATTATTAATAACCAAACTAGTACAATAGCTATAAACCAAGCTTTCCTGGGAACACTAATCAGTAGTTACCTTAGTTTGGGAGAGGGCTTAGTGTATGTGAATATGTATGCTTGTGTGTATACATTCATCTATGTGTCTGTGGCATATGAATGTGTTTGTATGTGGAGAATATGTGTGTGGGGGCCTTGTTTGTGTTGATGTGCATGTGTGTGCGCATGTGTGCGTGTATGTGTGTGTGTGCATGTGTGCATGTATGTGCATGTGTGCATGTGTGCGTGTATATGTGTGCGTGCATGTGTGCATGTATGTGCATGTGTGCATGTGTGCGTGTATATGTGTGTGTGTGCATGTGTGCATGTATGTGCACGTATGTGTGCATGTGTGTGAGTGTGTGTGTGTGCATGTGCACATGTGTTTCCGGAAGTCAACCCTGGATGTCTTCCTCAATCACTGTCCACATTGTTTTCTCCGAAAGCCCATTGATCCCATTAGCTATGCTATTCAGAAAGCTCCAAGGGTCCTCCTGTCCCTCCCTGCCCAGCACCAGGATAACAGACACATGCTGCCAACATCCAGCTTTCTTGTGGATTCCAAGGAATCCTACTCAGCTCCTTGATTGCAGGGCAAACACTTTACCAACTGCCATCTCCTTAGTAGTCCCCAGAGTCACCCTCCTTGTAAGGCACACAAAGCTCTTGATCCCTTTCTACGCACAAGAAGAACTCTGCTAATGCTCAGTTTCTCTGTCTGTGGATATCAGTGCTATTTAAGTGTCCCCAGCCTTGTGGAGAGCCTTAGGATTGAGTGTACTTGCTGAGCTGGTGAAAGAAGTGCAAGCTGTCTTTTTGTGTTGCATGAAGGGCACAATGGTTCTGACTCTAAAAACCCTCAGCTTGAGGAACCTAAAATGTATACAAACTTGACATTCTTTAATGCATGCTCTACGTCTGGCACCTGCTTCCTACCAGATATATCATAAAGATATGTTGGCATCAAAGTAAGCAAGACGCTTTAGACCAGTGGTTCTCAACCTGTGGGTCCCAACCCCTTTGGGGACCGAATGACCCTTTCACAGAGGTTGCATGTCAGAAGTCCTGCATATTGGATATTTACCCTACGACTCATAACAGCACCAAAATCACAGTTATAAGGTAGCAATGGGAATAATTTTAGGGCTGAGGAGGCACCACAATATAAGGAACCGTATTAAAGGGTCACAGCACTGGGAAGGTTGAGAACCACTGCTTTAGACTAAGGAGAAACAGAAGCCAAGGAAGCTCTTATGAGGCAAATCTGCACTGTCACCTAAGATGAACCATCTGAAGTGCCTGACCGTGTAACGGAGGAAGCTTCCCTCTGATGCTCTCGAGGTCTTGTTTTTAAAGGTCTTGGACCAGTTTCACCAATATTATTTTATTAGAACATAGACTGGACGACTTGACATTTGAGTATAAGGGTCAAACTCAGCTTTGTGTGGGACATGGGCTCTGAGCAGCAGTTTTGCCAGCCCTTCCTTTCATACTGATTACGGAGAGCATGTGGTAAAATGATGAGACCAGAGCTGGCTTCAGTACTTGGCACGGTTGTCACCCGTGGAGATCCTGGAATCCAGTATTCTTCCTCTACATGAAGAGCTCAGCGAGAACCAGGTTTAGTTAGTTCAGTCATTTGGCTATCTGACCTCTCCTTGCTTGAATTCCTATGCATCACAGACTTCATTTAATCATCTTCTAAAGGCTTTTTGTGATCCTGCAGATGGGATTTGGTTTTCTCCTTTGTGGATTTGAAGCACCTGCTGGATCATCTCTCCAAGGCACTTGGCAGAGAATGTAGCCTGCAGCAACCAGACCATTAACTGAGAGTAGATGTGTTGCCATTGCTTGCCTTTAGATGCCCCTGGCATTATACTCTGCACAGACACCATGTGCAACCTCTCTGATCACTGCCTGCATCCCTAATATATACCAATGTATCTGATAACTAGAGAGTATCAAGAAATACCAGCGAGATAAATAAGTGGTCATAAACTTTACAATCTGTGATGTCCTGGGGAACATCTACTGTGTTAGAAGAAATGAGTCAAATGTGATTTAAATATTTGCACAAACAGAATCACTATTTTACTGGGAAATTTTGCCTGTGAGCTTCTGGAATTCTCTGGATAAATGCTACTAGAAATCTGAGCTTGAAGTAATGGAAAGCATTTACTGAATGAAGCCCTTTACAGCTCTGTTGCTAGAGACTTTTACACTACTAATCCCAGGAATGACCAGCAACAAGAAAAAGATTTGTCTCTTCTCATATGTGTTATGTTTTCTTCCTCCGTCACCTTCTGGCGTCTCACTTTGCTGACAACTAAAACATCAATAGACAAGAAAAAGAAAATATTAACTTAAGATGATCAAGAAATTAAAGGTCCTCATTGGGCCTGATGGTACATGCCAAGAATCCCAGCCTTTGGAGGGAAGACTGGAGCAGAGAGATTGTGAGTTAGAGGCCAGCCTGGGGCTACATATGTAGACTCTGTCTCAGAGCAGGAGGCTAGGGTTGTAGGTCACTTTCAGAACACTTATCTAGTCAAGGGTGCAACCCCAAGGTTCAAAGGAAGGAAGGAAGGAAGGAAGGAAGGAAGG
>CM052714.1:47173048-47219356 GCA_028551405.1 Uromys caudimaculatus | reverse complement strand
TGGAGAGAATGCTACTTCAGATTCCCAACAACCACACAGCAGAGCAGGAACGACCTCAGTGCCAGTGTTTCTTTCTGCTGTGAAAGGCTGGGTCATGAACATGCACTGAGGTGATGTTTTCAAGGGGGAAAGGCAGAGTGCACTCACTGTGACAGGTCCCTCTAGAGAAGTGTCTGCACAAGGTCACATGAGGGCAAGCCAAAGGGCTCATTCCTATTGGCCTGCAGAGGGAAGGTGACACCTCTTGCAGTGTAAGACACAGCATTCTTCTTCATTCCAACCCTCTCAATCTGAAGGGTTTCTTCTGGGGAACAGAACAGCAGGCAGCTTCTTAAATGCGACTGCAAACCCCAGTGTTCACAAACTCCACCCCTTTCCAAGAAGAATGTGACTTTCTCCCAGGAAATTAAAAAACCTTAAGTATCCTCGTGTGTTACATTGAATAAGTCACCTACAAGTCATTTAGACTCCCTCTTCTGCTTCATTTATCTCTGGGACTTGACAATTTCTCCCCACCTCATTACTAGAGTTCCATAATGAAGTTTTAATTCAATTACCCCTTCCTCCATAAGCTGCCTAACCACATATCATAAGCATATTGAGTCTCTTATTTCCTTCTTTAACGCTTGGCTTTTTGAGCTGAGACTGTGATTTCAGTGGAGAAAGCTCATAAAGTCGGTGATGGCCAATACCCATTGTCAGCTAGAATCACCTAGGAGACAAATCATTGAATATGCCTGTTAGGGATGTTCTAGATTAGGTTATCTGAGGTGATGGTCCAACCTGCATATGGATGTCGTCGTTCATGTGCTGGGTCCTGGCTGATAAAAAGGAAAGAGGATGCTGACCACTAGCTCTCTCTCTCTCTATGACTGTGGATGGGTGTGACCACCTACTTCAGGCTTCTGCTACCATTTCTACCCTCCATGAAGGACAGTACCCTCAAGAAAGTGGCTAATAAGAAGGAAGCCCCTGCAACTAAGGAATATGTTTGATTTTTCTCCAGTTACGAACATGAAGGTCTCTGAGGATACAGATCACATTTTCATTATTACCTTTAAGACCTTTAAGCATCCCAAATTTTGTCTATATTTTTAAGCTAAGTTTTAAGGTATACGCCTGGAAAGAGTCTGGGGGCGAAGTCCGTGGGAGCCCTGTGTGCAGTGACCTTTGATGGTTCACAGTTGTGTTGAGAAATCTACTGCTTCTCTCCTAAGTCCTCTCCACATCACTACTTTTCATTCTCTCCCAGTGATCGGGACACTAGATAACTGTGAGAGCATCCCCTTTAGAAGAGACCAAAGGGAGGCTACCATGTCTGGCTGTGATGTTCATCTGCCTTGATCCTGCTAGGCCATGACGATATATTTGTCCATTTTTGTCCCTGCATTTCTTTTAAGGTAGGAGCAATTTTGGGTTGAAAGTTTTGTAGGTGGGTGGGTGTCCCCATCCCTCCACTCGGGGACCCTGTCTGACTACTGGGGGTGGTCTCTTCAGGTTCCGTCTCCTCTCTGTTGGGCATTTCAGCTAAGGTCATCCACTTTGATTCCTGGGAGCCTTCCCCATTCCAGATCTCTGGAACTTTCTAGAGGTTCCCCCACCCCCAGCAGCTGCATATTTCTATTCATTCTCCTGGCCCTTTGGACCTCTCTCCTGTCACCCCATCCCATACCTGATCCCGCCCCCTTTCCCCTCACCCCACCCCCACTCAGATTCCTCCCTCCTTCTGCCTCCCTTGAATATTTCATCCTCCCCCTTCTAAGTGGGATTTAAGCGTCCTCACTTGGGCCTTCCTTCTTGCTTAACTTCTTAGGGTCTGTGAGGGTCATGGGCATTCTGTACTTTTTTGGCTAATATCCACTTACCAGTGAGTGCATACCATGCATGTCTTTTTGGGTCTGAGTTATCTCACTCAGGATGATATTTTCTAGCTCCATCCATTGGACCCCATACTTAGGCTATATAAAATCAACAAAGAGATTACACACTTTTGGTTCAAAGTGTCTATATCAAAACCTGTAATTACAAGCTGAAAAAGGAAAATACAAAGAATCCCCAAGTATTCTATGAGTTCAAAAAGTGAAACACACATTACTTTGGACATTTGTCTTAAAACAACCAGAAGGAAAAGTCAATCCAAATTCCAGGGAATTTTAATCCGTGTGCCATGCACGCACACACATTTTCTTAGCCTTTTGTGAGACAGATTCAAAGGATTGCATTTTCTAAGGAGCCCTTTCTAAGGCGCTTAAGCCCTAATCAGTTAAGTGTGACACTGGCTTGAAATGGGATTTGATGTCACATAATTAAGAATGTAGTTCAGTGCGATGTAAATTGACAGTAGACTCAGGTTATTGCTCTTGAAACTGTCTGGGATGCAGTTCAGGGTTTCTTTGGCCAGTGGCTATCTGACTCAGAGTGTTGCTTTGGATTCTAATCTCTGTGGAACAAATTGCCCAACCTTAGTGACTAAAAGCACCTCTATTTTACCTGCTTGTGGTTTGATGGGTCAGGAATTTGGGGTGACTCTGGCATGGTGACTTTAGAACTTGTGATATTCCTGAGGGTAGCCAGGTCTGATCACAAGGGTCAGGCACACAGTTCCAGAGTGGATACAACTAGAAAGATGAGACCTCACAACTCTTCATCTTCCTTCTTGCCATCTCCCTACCCCAGGCTTCTTTTCATAGCAATTAGACACTAGAAGTGAGGGTTGTGAACACACAAAATCAAAGGCTCAAGTGTCTAAGGTCCAAGCTAGCAAGTGACACAGCATCACTTCTGCAGAGGTCTATTGGTCAAAACAGGTCACAGACCAGGCAGAATCTGGGCATGGGAAGTGTGGAGTGGCATCACAGATGAGCACTGAGATCTCAGGAGCAGGCTATGGCCTCCATTTTGTAGCACCATCTAGCACAGACATTTAGGCGGTGAGTATACCTTCTTGCAGAGAAGACCTCTCATATTTTCTGTGCTTGGACCTTTTGTTCCATTCATTACATGGCTGACGACAGGAGTCTACTAAAACAAAACTGCCCAAGGAGCTGGGGAGAGGACCCAGTTAATTAAGTGCTTGCTGTACACGTGCAGGGACTTGAGTTTGTTCCCCCGAGCCCTGGGGTGTGGTGAAGCATGGTCTCTCCTCTGCCAGGTGTGCAGATTCCAAGGCCTTCCACACTTGGTATCCCTAGGATGCTCCCTGCATTGATATATAGCTCCATAATGAATTTTAAACCTAGAATTCACCTTCTCTCACTGGGTCACTTGCGAAAACTTGACACGTCACACAGGCCGTATTCCTTCTCTGTGTGCCATGACATCTTGGACTCCTAAGTGTCTGTGCAGACACAGTAGCCCTTGGCTGTGTCCCCAATGTGTTGGAGAGCAGGGTCTCTATCTATCTCCAGGCTAGGTGACCTTTTACAAAGAGTCGTGCATATAACAAGAGGTCAGGAAGCGTGTGCTAAGTGTTACTTTAGTGTACGTACATGACCAAGCAGCAGAGTGACTGGGAGGGAGACCAGAAAAACCCCTAAACAGGAAGAAGGCAGCGGGTGCAATAAAAAGAGTCAGGGCTGTGGTGGGGTGGCGAGGGGAACTAGCGGTACTGAAGAACCAACAGAGCCAAAGCTGGCATCAGAGTGGCAAGAAAACTGGAGAGAAAGCTCTAGAAATATGAAGGATGCAGAATAAGGACAGAAAGAAAAACAGAGAGTATGATTCAACGGATCATGTGGTAAAAGATGAAGGAAAATGTAGTAAAAAGAGGTGACTGAACATTATCAGAGCTGATGGAGCGCATCCATGGGGATGAAGGAAGAAGCAACCAGAAGGGTCCCTAACTGGGAATCAAAAGATAGAGTACTCCAAAACCCAAGCTGCCAGCCCACTCCCCCTCAACCAAATAACGGCATCAGACCAAACTGACTGGGTAGGTTTAAAGTCAATCGTGTGTGCTGCGTGCCCATGGATACACATGTCCATCCTATATTCTAATTGCTAAGGTACAGGGGATGTTGTCTTACTGGGGAACTGAGGAGAGGTGTTGTGTCGTGAAGAGCTAAGTAGGAAAGATCTACCTGGGAAGAACTCGGCTTTTTATGGCGGTTGGGGGAGAGAGGATATAAAGAAAGCAATCTAATCGACATGAGGTTCTGCTAAATACTGAATACATATATATGGTCACTCACTTGACTCTGAATCTGTTCTGCTGAAGCTCACAGGTAACTGGCTTTTCCTGTCTGCCAGGTACTGTTCTTATCTATTCCCAGCTACTGATTCATCTAGCCCTTGTAACTACTTTTGAGTTTGGTCCTATTGTTATTCTGAGTTTACAGACAGGGAAACTCTGGTCTACTGCTTTCAGGAGACCAGGGTTCAAATCCCAGCACCTACACTGTAGGGCTGTAACTCTAGCTCCAGGGATCTAATGCCTTTTTAGGGCTTCCCTGGGAATACACACAGCTCAGTGAGCTGTCTATGCTTTTGTCCTTGCAGTTATTACTGGTACATATTAATTATGCAGATCCCTGATGGCATTGTGACGTCATATTGCACACTTTCCCCTCCCACTCCCCACCCCCCTCCTCGCTCCCTCCCTCCTTCCTCTTCACTAATACTTTCCATTTCATTTTCACCTCTTTCCCACCCCTCCCCTCTTCCTCTGAAGTTTACATTAGAGAAAAAATCTTGAAAGAAAATATGCAATGCTTACAGTTCTGAGTCTGGCTTATTTTACTTAACATAATCTCTAGTGCCATCCATTTTCTTGGAAATGCCAGGGTCTTTTCTTGTTGTTATTATTATTATCCTCTTTGAAACAGATGTCAAACTCTAAAGCCTCCTGCCTCATCCTTCCCAGTCCTAGGATTTATTTCTGTTCATGCATGCATGTGACAGAGAGACAGAGTGGGGGACGGAGGGGGGAAGAAACAAAGAAACAGAGAGGGGGAGAGAGAGGGAAAGCACATGAGAGAAGGAGTGAGGAAGGAAGGGGGCAGAAAAACAGAGGGGGGAAAGAGGGGAACAGAAAGAGAGGGAGAGAGGGAAGGATGGAGGGAGGGGACAGAGAGAAAGAGAGAGAAGGAGGAGGAGAGGGCAGGAGAGACTTCATGCATTCCCAGGGAAGCCCTAAAAAGACATTAGATCCCTGGAGCTAGAGTTACATCTGGGAATTGAACCCTGGTCTCCTGAAAGAACAGTAGACCAGAGTTCACTTCCAACACCTATGTCAGGTGGCATACAGCCATCTGAAATTCTGCCTCCAGGAGATCTGACTACCTCCTCTGACCTATGTAAGCACCACCACCACCACCCACACACACAAATAAACCAACATAAATACTTTTGAAGCAGCGGCTTCTGTCAGCTAAGGATGCTTCTCTGCTTGCCTGACTGTAGACCTCACTTCAGGCTCTACTTTCATGCCCTACGTATTTTCCTTCCCAGTATGTCCAGAAACCTGATTTCTTTCTCCACAGGCTTCTTGCCTTCCAACTGTATTTCAAACTTCTAGTTTTGTATGTAAAGATTTTTTAAAGCAGACCTGGAGCTGAGATACACTGCGTTTTAGAACCTGCATCCATCCTCTGGACTGACTCCTCCCATTCTCAAGCCCTCACCAGGCTCACATGGAGATCTGCCCCTTTCCCCTCCATCTCTCACTCACTCTAGGATGAATGCAGAATTTAATAAGCACACGGAGCAAGCTTACACTGCCGCGTTCTGTCTAGGGGAGCGTGACTTTGTGACAGAGCACGTGCTGATTATGTCTTCAACATCTGTGCTATTCACAAACTTGCAAAGACAAATCTCTCTCTCTCTCTTTCTCTCTCTCTCTCTCTCTCTCTCTCTCTCTCTCTCTCTGTCTCGCACACACACACACACACACAGAGACAGAGAGACAGAGAGAGACAGAGACAAAGACAGAGAGAGACAGACTGATGCTGACTTCTGTAACTCACAGGAAGCTATTGACTTTTTTAATTAAAACTGAGTGAGAATGCAGCTAGATTAATATTCTTGAGCAATAACCATGAAGTTTGAACTTCATGAAAATATTTGGGGAATTCAAAAAATAATGCACCATGGGACATCTTAAAATTGTTTTCGTTTGTGCCTGATGGTACTTTTTCATTTTCCTTTCCATCGGGAGATTTTCATATAAACCAATAAATTTGAGTCAATTTTTGATGCCCCCTGAGCCTATTGCTCATTATTTAACAGCTCCTGAAGCACTTGGTTTCAATACTTAAAAAGACACTCTTCTTCAAAACCAAATATTTCTTTTGTTTTTAGCCTCAAAAGCATCCTTCAGAGGTTAGGGATGCAGCTCGGTTGCTGGTATGCTTGCCTAGCATTCACACAGCCTCAGGTTCAGGCCTCAGCATCCATAATGTTGCTCACAACCATCTGCAACTCTAGTCCCTGGAGACCTGACACACTCTTCTAGCCTCCACTGGCACCAGGCAGGTAAGCAGTGCACAAGAAGCAGAACACGGGCAAACCAGCATGCACATAATAGGTAGGTAGATGATAGATAGATAGATAGATAGATAGATAGATAGATAGATAGATAGATAGATCTTTAAAGGCATCATTTAAAATATCCTTTCTCCACTGGAATGCCACTGGGTATATCAACCACACTCTAGGTCAGGCCCCAAATGCCCAGGAATAGTTAACAAAATTAACTCAGTGGTATTTTTGTGAAGCTTTTTGTTTTGTTTTGGCAATTTTTTTTTTATTTTTTTGATCTTTTGACTGTACATTTTCATTTCTATGTTTTTGATGGGGGATTGTTTCTTGTTTATTTTTGTTTCTTGTTTTGTCAGAGAGGGAGGGAGGGAGAGAGGGAGAGAGAGAGAGAGAGAGAGAGAGAGAGAGAGAGAGAGAGAGTGTTAAAACAAGTGTGTTACCAAAAAAATAATCCTGACAGTGCTATGCTTTGGTTTTTGATTGGTTACAAAAGAAAAAAAGAAACAGAATTGCAACAGAGTCTTCATATTTGAGAAAATGAGCAATTTTCAAAAGCAAAACCATTAATCAAATGTAACTGTAGCCAATGAGCAGAGATGTACCTGTTTGGTCGAGTGCTTTGAGCACGCACAGAACCCCAGCACTGCTCGGAGGGTGGTAGTGCTCACCTGTGATTGGGAGACAGAACAAAGAGGATCAGACGTTCAGTACCATCCTTGGTTACATGAAGAGTTCAAGGCTAGCCTGGGCTATGAGAGACTCCACCTCAAAGGTAAACAAACAAATAAATACACACTAGCCCTGAAAATGAATACATGAAAACAAGTTAGAATCAGTAACTACCTAGGTTGAGAATGTTCATAAATCTCTTTCTAGGGAGCAGAAACCAAATACCTGCAGTCAGTAAGACTTCCCTTTAGCATTACCATTTTGCCATAGCAGACTCACCAGTGCTAGAGTGTTCTGTTGGGCTGGGGTATGTGAGGAGGCATATGTAGTGTGTGCGGTCTTGTCTATTTGCACACATGTGAAGGTGCATGCCTATGTAGAAGCCAAGGGAGGACACTGGGTGTCTTGCTCTATTACCTCTGCATTCATGCTTTGAGTCAGGACTCTCAGTGAACGTGGAGCTACCTCGCTAGCCTGACAGCCTGTGAGTCTCTGACATGACAGTGTTGAAGGTATGGAGCAAGTGTTTGGTCACAACCAGAGGGTGCGGGGGATCATAGAAATCAAGTATTCACCCTTACATGGTCCTTCCCCCCACTGAGCCATCTCCCCAGGTCCCAGCTGGTGGTTTTAAATCATATATATAAATCATGTATATGTGTGTGTGTGTGTGTGTGTGTGTGTGTGTGTGTGTGTGTGTATTCAGTCATAGAAGAAGGGAAGACACTATGAATAGGTATACAGTAATATAAGTGCCCCAACCTACTGGGGAGAAACACTTTAGACCAGTGGTTCTCAACCTTCCCAGTGCTGTGACCCTTTAATACAATTCCTCATGTTGTGGTGACCCCAATCATAAAGTTATTTCATTTCTACTTCATAACTATAATTTTGATACTGTTATGAACTGTAAATGTCTGATATACAACCCCCAAAGGGGTCGCATGCGATGAGAACCACTGCCTTACGACATTTCTCCACACAGAATATTGTAGAAAATTTTCGCCATATTCTTTTCCAAGGCCTAAAACTCTGCCACCTTAGGATTTTGAAAGACATGGATCCCTTTAAAAATCCAGATGCTGCTGACATTCCATTACTCCTTAGACTGGTTTAGTCAATGAGCAGAAAGTGGGAATTTTTTTTTTTAATTTTAAATTTGCCTTATTTGAGTTAAATATTTCTAGATCAGGTACCTAACTACATTGGGCATCATTTTGGGTATGGAGGGTCCAGGGATAAAAAGAGAAGCTGCTAACCCTCAGAAGACCTTTCTTTTGGAGAAGGAAGACAACAATGAAGTGAAGAGGGCTCAGTGAGAGCAAGTTGAGAAATGCCCGGCTGGTACTGGAAGAATGCAGACAAGAGTGGGGAGCTCTGGAGAACTTCTGCCACCCGGGCTGCTTTTAGATTGCTAAATGTATGACTCAGCAAAAAAAAAATGTCTCATATATGCTCACTGCCACGAAATCATGGTTAAGAAAATCAAAGGCATCATTAGGCAGTGTATCCTGGATTCTTTCGTTACTAGGCAGCGCCTCGCTCTTAGTGGGCAGTGAACGCTCGCTCCTAGGTGAATCTTTTCTTACTGAAGCTGGCAGCTGTAATCCTTATTCATAAGGTTTATTTCTCGCTCTCATTTTAGATTCCTAACCTTTCATTGCCTATGGCTGAATTATTTCCCAGCTAGGAAAATGAGCAGAAAAAACCTTAAGAATGGCTTAGTTAATCCCAACGCATAAATAAAGCTCAGACCGAGAAGTTTCGCTTCCAGTTCTCCTTCAACCTTCTTCCGGTGTCAGTTCCAGGGCCCTTTTGCCCTGCTTTGTGGTTGTGGTCATTCAAAGTTATCTCTCTGCAAATACTTCCCGGGAAAAGGAACTACATTCGTTCATTTCTACACGGAGGTTTCCCTGCCCTCTTTTGTTAAATCCTAAAGACACAATCCACCTCTTGAGAAATTGCTCAAGTCCTCAAAGATGAAGGTAGCAAGATATAGAGCCAGACTCTACAACTTCAACTTTAAAAGTCTTGTTTTTCTTACTGTATCAAGGTGAGAATTCTCTCACAGATACAAGTTAGGACCTTCTTCCAATGAGCAGTGACTGCTTCCGGCATCTTGAAGCAAAGCAGTTTCTCTGATCTTCACATCGCACCCAGAGTGTTTCCTGCTCCATCAGCTGCGTTGTTTACCCCGTATCCGCTATCTTCGTTTTCTGGTTGTATTTTATCTAAATCATCTTCACTCTAGTTGAGCTAAGGCTGTGTGGTTCTGCAAATTAAATCAGTTGTGGGTTTCTGCATATGTCTCCTCCCTGTGTTTACTAAGCTTTTTTTTATTATTTTAAAAATATTGTGCGTCTGTTTTCGTCTTAGCAGTTGTGAGGGAAGATTTGTTTGGCTCGGGGTTCTTTTCAAACAAATTCAAAGCAATTTAGAAGGACATGCTTTTAAGAAACAGGAGTAAATGCTGTTCTGAGAGTGCCCCTTTAATAGTGATCGAAAGCCCTTTAAAATTTAAGTATGTGCATGAGAGATTATCTAGTTCCTGAGTCTAGACTTTAGATTTTGGGCAAAGAAGGACTGTTTTGTTTTTCCAAACAAGGAAGCAATTGTGGTTGATTTTATTGTCAAGTTTCAAGTGTTTACCTTTTTAGTTTTTTTAAAAAATTTGTGTGTATATATGTGTGTAAATGATGTGTGTGGGAGTGTCTGTGTGTGCGCCCCATACAGCTGTGAAAGTCAGAGGACAACTTCTTGCCTTACACCTTTGTTTGGAGACAAAATCTGGCATGTTCTTCCTTGCTGTTCTGCTGCATGCTGCAGGCCAGATGGCCCCCAGGCCTCCTGTCTGCCCCTCCTGTGTCCTCTTAACCTCAAAGAGTTCTGGGACTACAGGTGCATGCAGCTGCATAGGTTTTTGTTTTGTTTTGTTTTGTTTTGTTTTGTTTTGTTTTGTTTTGTTTACATAGTTTCGGGGATCCACAGTCAAAACATCAGGTTTGTATGTCAGATTCTTTTACCTACTGAGTCATCTCTCTAGGCCCCCCCCAAAAAAAGAAATTTTTAAGGAAGACAAATCATGTGGCCAATGTAGAAAAGGAACAGACCGCATGAAAAGGCCGTTTGCTTTAGATCCATCACTACGGATCTAGGGGAAATGGTTAACAGTCTCACGCTAACAGATTGAGGCTGGTGATTATTAAATGCAGCAGAAATAGCATGATTAAATACATCTGAGGAATTTGTAACATAGGCACAGTGAGGAAGGTGAGGGCAGAGTAGGACTCACGGGTGGTTCTAGTATTTCTAGCTGGGAATATTTAATAGACCATAATTCTACTGCTCAAGAAAAGACAGAAGAGAAACATAGGTGTCTGAGGAAAGGTAGAAATCCTATCTGGCTTGGCTACACATGTGAGATTGGTAAACCACTTGGAAAAGTCTGATGATGCATAATTGAAATTTCGAGAATGAAAGAGATGAGTGTATGATCCAAGAAAGATGTTCTTGTCAAGGTTGATTATGGTGTCGCACATGCCATCAAGACAGAGACGGACAATTGTGATTGGCTAAAATGTTTCTTAGAAAGGTGTAAAGGGAAAGTCCAGGTGGGTTCCATAAAGCCTCCTTGAGGAAACAGAACCAACTGTGGACAGAAGCAAAGTCCGCTGAGAGAAGCAGCAGCCAGCAATAGCAGGTGTGATTGATACTGGAGAGAAAAAAGCAAGGAGAAGACAGTGGGTTTGTCCTTAGCATTTGGTCCTCTCAGAGCACAAGGTGGCCAGGGTGGGTCATGTGATCAAAATGGCAGAGGGCAGGGGAGTGGCTGGAAGAGAAGACATAGAGATGACCTGGGAAACTTATTGGCAAAGAGTAGGGGTAAGGCCAACCTGTGGGAGGAGAAACATGTCAGAAGTTAGTTGGTGAAAATGCAAATCCTGCATTGTGCCTGTCAGTAGGAGTAGGGGTAGCCGAAATCACAAGAATGACAAGGGACCCTGTGAAAGACTGACAGTGGAGGCGTAGCCAGGGGAAGAATTGGTGTGTGGAACCCTCCTTGGAGGCAAAGGTAGGTGGAGAGAGACAAGAGAGGAGAAAGCTGAGCAGATGTGTGTCTTGTGGCTTTCATTTTCTCTTCAAAACAGAAAAGCTCACCTACCTGGGGTGGAGAAGGAACAGCGACGGTTCTGGAAATTAAAGAAAAACAATTGTGAGAAATTCAAAAGACAACAGGTCAAGATGAGATTTTAAAGAAAAATTATAGACAAACCCAATAATAAACAAACAAACAAAACACACACACACACACACACACACACACACAAACACACACACACATGCTTAGATTATATATTTGGTTTTTGTTGCAAATTTGGTAAAAAGAGATTTTAGCAACATTTGCTACTTAACCTCCTGTTTACTTTTGTTTCGGACAGTTTCTCATAACCCAGGCTGTCCTTGAACTCCTGATCCTTGTGCCTCCACCTCCTGAGTGCTGGAATGACAGACCCGTGTGCCACCCCAGGCTCCTTTAACTCCAAGCGTAGAGTTCAAGAGCATTCCCTGGGTTTGCGCTTCTCATCCTGTGTCACTGCATCTCTTCATAACCCTCTCATCTGCCAAGCAGGAGCTGTGCATCCTCGGCCAGCAGCTCCCCGTCTCTGTGCTCTGCCTCTATTAATGCATCCCGCTCTGGGTTCCTGAGAAGATGCCTATCCCACGTAGCGCATATTGTAATTTTGCTTTTAAACCATGACTCATAAAATAATAAAATAGAAGGAATAGAAAGTCATCATTTTTTACAGACATGTCCTATGAGTAAAGACTCCATTTGTAATTTTAATTCGTTCTTTAAGAATTTCACCCATGTACACAATGGAATATGATCATATTCATTCACTCCCTGGATCTTTTCCAAATCCCCCTTTCATGTTCTTGTCTCCTTCCTTCCGTCCTTCCTTCCTTCCGTCCTTCCTTCCTTCCTTCCTTCCTTCCTTCCTTCCTTCCTTCCTTCCTTCCTTCCTTCCTTCCTTCCTTCCTTCTTTCCTTCCTTCCATCCGTCTGTCAGACCGTCCTTCCTCTTAATACATTTCACTAAATCGTTAGTGCCCGTAGCCACACCCCAAAGAAGAGTGATGCTCCTCCCCCAACAAATTTCAATGGCCAATAGCTCTTAGTTAGGGGTGGGGCCTCGTGAGCTCCTCCTCTATTCACGCTGGGATTTTGGCCGGCTTGATCCTTTGTTGTAACAAGGCTGTTTCAGTCACAAACCCACAGCACCTGTGGGCACCTGCACAAGATCAGTAAGGTCTTTCTTAAATCACACTCTCTTCACTTAATCTACCACACAGCATGGATTAGAACTTATTTCTGTAATTGTACAACATTAGAGTAATTTGAATGCCCAGTGTATTCCAAATAGCTGCAGCCTCTGATTGCTCTAATTATTTTGCACTGAGTATTTATCATATATGTGCTCACAATGGTGACTATGTTTCCCCCTATCCAAATAATAACACAGATTTATATACTGGTGAACTTTTCCTGTTTAGCAGTTGATTTTGGACTACTCTCTGATTCATTTGAATATTTGTTCCTAAAAGAAGTTCCCCAGAACAAGCTTTTTAAGCATCATTTGGGAAAGTGAGAAGTCACAGAGACAAATAACCTCTGTTCTTCGTCATTCGTGGGTGAGGGGAACCGGCCTCTGATTGGATGAATGACTAGAGCGTTAGACTCAGCTATCCTTAATGGAAATGTTTACTGCTCTATGAAAGTTAAAATAAAAACCCCATTGGAGGAGATGCTAATGTTTTGATCATCTCTATAGAATCACATGACTTCCATTTCATTTTCTGTGTGTGTGTGTGTGTGTGTGTGTGTGTGTGTGTGTGTGTGTGTGTGTGTGTGTATGTGTGTAGCCTTGACTGAGATAACCAAATTCCTGAATTGGGAATGAGTGACAAGCACCTCTTCTTTCTATATTATGGAAAGGGTTTCCCATACATCTTCCAAGCAGATACCTACAGATAGAAGTGCTATCACAGTGCCAGCTTGTCGCCAATACTCAGCACTACCTTCTAAATATCGCTGACCCAACCTATCAAAAGGGGAACTACCTTCCTACCCTGCACTTCCCCAAACTTGGCTCCCTTAATCCAATCCTAGTTGAAAACAGTTGTGAGATTATCTTGATATCATTAATAGAGATGGAGGAACCTACCCACTGTGGGTGGCGTCAGCCCCTAGATGGGATCCTGATTCCATAAGCAGAGAAGGAATGAGCAGCAATATTCATTTGTTGCCTTCGTCCCCTTTCTCCTCCTCCCTCTCCTTCCTCACATACCGAGTGCGTGCAAATATCATGGTCCTCTGTAGAGATAAAGTACAACTTGTTCGAGTAAGTTCTCTTCTTTCATCACATGTGTTCCGGGGATCGTATTCAAGGAGTCAGTTTGGCAGTAAGCGCCTCTCCCTTCTGAGCCATCTCACTGGCCCCTGCGCTCTGTTTCTTGACTATGAATGCAACCTAACCAGCTGTCCAAGCTCCTACTCCTTTGACTTCATGATGGAGCATGCCCTTGAAATATGAGCCAGAAGAAATCCTTCTCCCTTAAGTTGCTTTTGCCAAAGTATTTTATCATAGCAGCAGCCAAGTAACTAAGCACCCCAGGAGTACAGATAGACTCTTCTTTCTATTTCAGTGGAGCAGGCATTTCTCAAAGAATAGTTTTGAGAGCGCCACAGCTCTGAAAGTCCTCAGAGAGTCTGCAGACTATTTTCACAGTACTGCCAGAGTCTACTTTTCCTTTTCACTCTTACTTTGAACAGTGAAGTTTATTAGAAGCTTCATGGTCTGAGAGCAGCAGAGAGAGCACAGAACTCATATGAGAAGCTCACACCATCTTCTTTGAAGCTGGACTTGCAAAGGGTCTGGCAACATAGGTCAGTTGCTTAGCTTGTACAGAGCCCTAGATTCAGACCTCAGTATTTCCAGAGAGAAAGAGGGAGAGATGGATGGATGGATGGATGGATGGATGGATGGATGGATGGAAGAAGGGAGGGAGGGAGGAAGGGTGAAAAGGAGGAGGAGACAGAGAAATTGTCAAAATAAGACCACTTTTTTTCAAATTTTGTGCTTTGGAAATATGGTGTATCATGAAATACATCATTTATATAAGCATGCCACATAATTGATTTATATTGTCTTTCATTAAGAAACAATTATTCTAGCTTTTGGTTATATTTTCTAATATGGAAAGCATTATAATCCCCATAATTGAGTTCTTATAGAGTGAGCTGGAATTTAGCTCAGTTGGTAGAATGTTCACCTAGTACACAGGAAGCCCTGGGTTCAATCCCATCCCCCCTCCCCCCAGTGTCTCGTAGCCTGGGTTTGGTGCACAACTCTAATCCTACCACCTGGCAGGTAGACCAGGAGACTCAGAAGTCAAGATCATCTTTGACTGCATAGACAGTTCAAAGCCAGCCTGGGCTACATGAAACCCTATAAATCAATCAGTCAATCGATCAATCAATAAAATGAAGAGTAAGAAATTTTGAGACAAAAATGTGAGAATGAACTTCTGCAAAGCAGAAGCCAGAGTGTGCCTTGAACGCTTTGGATGGAGATATGGGGGGCTGTAAGCAGCACCTTGCTTTGAATTTTGAGCCTATAAAATATGCTATATGTAGAATACATATTTTAAGGATCACATACATATATATCTATCATGTCTAAAGTTTGTGACATAATGAATCCCATATTCAGCCTAGTAATAAATGTTCACAGAGGATAATCATTATTATCTAATATATAAATGTATCAATTATGTTTTCATCCTGAATTAGAATTATAGGCGTAATTGTTCATGAAGTTATTTTTGAATAGTTTGTATAGCTGAATGGATTTATTCTATAATGTAAAACTAACACCTATGCGCAACTCAAAAACAGAAATGCAAGCTGATTTTTAAAATACAGCAAAGGTCTTGAGTAAACATTTCTACAAAGAAGGTATGTGAATGGCCAACAAACACATGAAAAGATGCTCAGCCTCACTGATCATTAGAAACATGCAAATGTGACCACAGTGAGCTCACGCCCATCGCCACGCCTATGAGAAAAACAATAGAATACAAGATATGGAAACCTGAAAATATGGTGCACTGTTTTCAGGAATGTGAGATGGTATAGCTGTTATGCAAAGCAGTTAGGTGGTTCCTCCAAATATTAGAAATGAAGAGAGTCCTGGAATTTAGCTCAGCAGTAAGGTACTGGCATGCATGAGGTCCTAAGTTCAATCCTCAGCACCACACACAGAAGAAATTTAAAACAAACAAAAAAAGATCCTATGACTCAGCCCTTCTAAACAGTACACTTCCAAAGGAATTGACAGCAGGAACATGAAGATGAATTTGCATATTCATGTGCATCATGCAGCAGCCAAGAGGTGGGGAGAGCCCAAATGTCCTTAACAGATGAGGGATGAGTACCTACACAGGAGGGACTATTACTGACTCAGCATAAGGAAGGAACAGCTTCCCCGGCTCCATCACACAGCCTTGAGAACATTATGCAGAGGGGAAATCACAGTGCGACAGCTTCTGTCTGATTGTCCTTATCTGAGGTGTTTTGTTATTTAACTTCCCAAGTGTAGTGAAAGCTGAAAGCTCAATGGTTAGACCCCAAGAAAGGGGAATTGTGAGCCTCAGACATGAAGTTGGGAACCGCACAGGAACGGAAAGTAGAATGTTGGTTACCAGAGGCTGAGAAAGAAGTTGGTAGCTCAGAGATATGGTTTCAAATTTTCTAAATGAAAAGGTTTAGAAATGGGTCTAAGCTAAGCAAATCAAAGCAGTGAACTCTAGATTCAGCTAGATGTCCTGCCTCAATAAATAAAATGGGGTGGTTGAGGAAGACCCCGTAGGTCAGCCCGTGGCTCCCACATGCATGTGGATGTACAGACACACACTCGTGACCGTGCATACACATGTGTATACATACATGCAGTGCTGACTGTAATATTCTACTTTTCCCTTCCCAGCCTCAATGACCTCTTTTGTAGAACTAAACATAGGCCATTTTTCAAGAAGTACTGTTTAGAGTTAGTGAGGACAGACAGACAGACACGCACAAACACACACACATACAATGAGGCACAGGGCTCACATATTGGATGCTAATTTCTTCCCTTCTCTTCCCATAATCCCCCTCATGGATGTTCACATAGGCATATGGAAGCCAGAGGAAAGCTCGGCTGTCATTTCTCAGACCCTTGGTTTTTGAAGCCGGGCCTCTCCCTGGCCTGGAACTCAGCAGGTAAGCTAGGCTAGCTTTGCAGAGATGTACCCCTCTCCATTCCCCCAGTGCTGGCGCTACAAGCACACGATCATGCCCAGCTTCTTCTTGTTTTTACACTGGTTCCAGAGACTGAGCTAGGTAAGGTCCTTCTGCTTGCAAGGCAAGGGTTTTACTGCCTAAGCACTCCCTCTCTAGCCCCATCCATCTTTCCTCTCTTTTTAAAAATTGTAAGTTTCTTGAGGAACAAGGTGAAAACACACCGCACTCACTTCCCTAGTTCCTGATGCCACACTTCAGCTAGGACTTTAGAGTTTCAGTTGTGTTTAATTGACAGAGTGGGAGATTGTCATTATTTAATAAATTAGAGCGCAGCTCCCAGGACACTAGCATTAGAAACATAATCAGCCTTGCCACACTTTCTCACTCTCCTTACCTATATAGACTGGCAACAAGGAAAATTATATCAAGCTCCTGTCACTCAGAGAAACAAAGTATCCAGGATGCATTGCGGGTTACACTCTTACCAGGTGAGAGAGGAGGCTGATGGGTCTTGGGCTTCATTAAAATACTGAGGTCAGACTAAATGAATCAGATCAGCATGTGAGGAACCAGTTTTCCATTATCTTAATTTGTTGTCCTTGGCCTAAGTTAATTAGAGTTAATCACTATGGAGTTAATTATAGTACAACATAGCATGCTGTTAACAACATATTCTGCCATCATTGCGTTATTAGAATGGACAAGTCGGTTCGTTGGCTGACAGGGTGACTGAGTCTTTACAAAGGCAAGCCTGCCTGATGAAGAGCCTTGAGCCATGCTAATCTGGATGGAAATACAAAGCCCACTTTCCACAGTGGATGCCAAATGGCAGGAACTAAACTCAAAGCAGTGACTCTTGAAACAAATAGTTCACTTTGTTTCTTTCTGACTGATTGCCCTCACTGGAAAACTACTGAAAATTGTATCTAACCTTTTGATTCTTTTGTGTGTGTGCAGGAGCACATGTGCACACATTCAGGTGTGGGCTACAAGTCAGATTCCATGGTCTTCTGCAGTTGCTCTCCACATTCTTTTTTGAGATAGGGTCTCTCCCGGAACTTGTGTTACCAGGTTGGCTAAACTGACTGTCCACTGAGCTCAGAGGATCCTCTTGTCTCAGCCTTCCCAGTTCTGGGATGACAGACAAGTGAAACATTTGTGAGTGCAGGGGATCGAACTCGGGGTCTCCTGGTTGTGCACAAGCATGTCACTGACTGAGCCACTTTCCAGTCTTGATCTTTCGATTCTTTGAGCAAGGTTTCTCCCAAATGACTCTCTTCCAGAATTTCCCAAAGATGGTAATCCCAAAGAAACTCAGTGATGTCCAGTTTGTCTTACCTGTTGGGGGGAAGACCATGGCACCAGCTTTGAGGCTGTGTGCAAACTATAAAAAATGCATAACCTGTTAGCACTGTTAGATGTCCTAAATACTGCCTACAGCTGAGAGTATACACCTGCTATTTTGTTATTGTTGTTTGTTTGTTTGTTGAGACAGGTTTTTTTGTGTAGCCCTGGCTGTCCTGAAACTCACATTGTAGACTAGGCTGGCCTCGAACTCAGGGATCCCCTTGCTTTTGCCTCCCAAACACTAGGATTGTAGACATGCACCACTGCCGCCTGGCTATGTTATTCTTTTCAGTTCTGACAAGACCCTTCACAGAACTAAAGAGTGACAAGGTCACTGCCAGTTCAACTGAAAACAATGGAGTTGATATTAAGTGACAGAGCCAGGTATGGTCGTGCGTGTTTATCATCCTAGCACTTAGACTGAGGCAGGAGTGTTTCAAGTTTGAGTCCACAATAGGATATAACATGAACTTCAAAGCCAGCCGGGGCTACATAAAGAGACTTTGTCTAATAAAAAAGCAAAAAGAGAATATGGGGGTTCTGTGTGATAGTCCATTTCTATAGTCACTGTGCTTAGGAGGCTGAAGTAGAAGGATCACAAGTTTGAGGCCAGCCTAGGCTAGTGAGTCAGACCTGTCTCAGGAAAGAAAAAGCTCAGGACAGTGGTAAGAATTAACTGACCAAGCTTGGTTTGTGTTTCTGTGGTGTTTCTTTCAGACCAGCACCTCAGCCCTACTGAGTGTGTATCTCTGATGAACAGCTCCATGGGAAGGGAGTAACCTTGTCAACAAGCCTGCTTTGTTAGGAGGAAGTTCATTAGATCATCGATGACACTGTTTTCAGGGTCTGAAGGTGTGTGCTTGCTTTCCTCATAACCACAAAGTAGCGGTTAGCTTCTCTCTTATAGATAAGATGCTGACTTGAAAATGCCCATGAACTCTTATTTTGAGAGTATACCTGGTGATTTAGTCATGATGTTGGTAGCTCATCAGGTATGAGTTCGCTTTTAGGTCATCCACACCCCTTCCCTTACAATTAGCAGGTCACAAAACCAGGAACTGAAATTACATGGCTCCAAATGACTGGTCCAAAAGTTGCCATCTGAGTCCTGTCTCTGGCCCTAAGTGGAAATATTCCAAGCTCTGCAGAGATGGTAAGATGGCTATCTAGCAGGAGGGCTTTCTGGTAAAGAACAAAGATGCATTGTCCCTTTCCTTGAGAATTCATCTAAGTAGGCCTCTCAACTTCTTGGGCAGGAAGCTGACCCTTGGGAAATCCACCTGCTGTTGTAGGGACTTTAGAAACAATATAAAGCCCATGCAAACATGGAGGCAGGCACAAGCATCCCTGGTTGCTGTTGGCTAGCGTGCTCTGAGAGAGTGCTTTCCCCTACAGTAGTCTCAGCCGTTCTCATTCTCACCCTCCAGAGGCCCTCATAGCTCTGCCTCTGTATTGTGTTCTTAGTCTCCTCTGAACTCATTTGATGGAGATCACAAGGACCAGAGTCTGGGGAAGGCAGAGTGAGATCCCCATAGCAATGACAGATTTCTCATGTTTGCCTCTCCACCCTTCCCACAACACCCCCTTCCCCATTTTGTCTTTGTTCTTTTTTTTTCTTCCACTGTGATCCAGAAGGAGCCTGGACAAGCTTCACAGACAAGAACAGATCGTGGAGAGCATGTGGCTTAGCACGCCTGCGTACTATCACATGCCAGGGCCCCACCAGCGTGTCTTCTTTGTTTCTTTCTTTTCAAAAGTACACACAGCAGGATGTGAGCTCACCAGTTACCCAGTACACAGAGATACAGGAACTGTGGGGCTAACTGAGCATAGGACTTCAAAGAGTGGTGGTGAGGTGGCTCTGCTTCCTGCCTGCTCTAAGAGCTATCCTCTCTCCAGAGACACCCACTTCCCAACCTGTGGGTTTTCTTGGAACCTTAAAGATGGAATTCCATGATGGCAAAGGACAATTAGATCATAGGAACCTTGGAACTCAAGAAGAAACAGGTGTGTGTGTGTGTGTGTGTGTGTGTGTGTGTGTGTGTGTGTGTGTGTGTGTGGTGGAGCAGGGTAGCCCACTGTAGGTGGTACTTCCTCTGAGCAGATGATCCTGAATTGTACAAGAATCAAACTGAGCAAGCCATGGAGACCAAACCAGTAAGCAGCCTTTCCTCATGGTTACTACATTCATGTCAGTTCCTGCCTCCAGATTCCTGCTCTGCTTGAGTTCCTACTTAACTTACCTCATGGAACATGATTAGGACATATAAGCCAAATAAAGCCTTTCCGCCCCAAATTGCTTCTTCTCAGTGTTTTATTGTAGCAATATAGGAATAGAAAGCTAACTAGGACAGCAGGACAGTCATGAACTTATGATCCTCCTGCCTCAGCACCCCATGTTCCCTCTTAGCCATGGTTATGACTCTGAGCCCACTGGCCTGCTAGGAATTACTTTGTTTTGCTTGATGGAAACCCTCTAATGTGTGACCTGGAATGTGTATTGTTCATATTTATAGATTCCTTATGTCCCTACTACATTCCTGAGAGTACCTGAGGAAGCTATGGCATAGATAGCCATTAAGATCTTAGATTTCAAAGGAAAAAGCAAAAATGACCTTGTCACATCAAATCCAACGTGAGATGATCTCATGACATCCCATCTCCAAGCTGTAGAGTTAACTCTTCAATAGGGATAGGAAAGTATGTCTGATAATCCACTGAGTTCAGCTCAAATCCTACTCTTGTCTCAGGAAAGCTAGGCACACTGATTTTACCAATGTTACGCTGTCAAATCTTCAAATCTTCATGGTTTGTCTTAAACCTGTTGGATTTGTCTGTTGTGTTTCTTTACATTTATTTGTTGTGTATGTGTGAGTGTGTGCACACGTGTGTACCATGACATGGCATGAGAATCAGAGGAGAACTATCCTAGGTTCTATCCTTTTACTTTGTGGGTTCCAGGGATCGAACTCAGGTCGTCAAGTTTGATTGCACTTGTGTGCCTTTGTCTACTGAGCCATCATGCTAGACCCTGCCTCCTGTTTGACTCCACTGAAATGCAAGTGTTTTGAAGAAAGCATTCCTATTTCTACCTGTGCCTGCCCATATTACATACTCAAAGAGTGTCCACAGTGTAAATGTTGCCACTGAACAGATTATTTCGAGAATGTTTCTAGAATCGAGAGAGCAATATTGTGTCTCTAATATGTCAGCCTTCTGTCAGTGCGCTAGCCTCCATATCACAGAGAGCTGAGTTATTACACAGGCCATGCCCTTCAGGTGATGGGATGAAAATGGACCAGAGAGATTGATTTCTTCTCCTTCATTTGATGGGCCTCAGAGGTGAAGTACCTATCCTCAATTTATCCAGTTCCTCACTGGGCTTTGCAAATTTCATAAGTGTGTGAGCATGCTCTACAGTCAGAGCCACCATGCGCCACTTAGCTCTGGCTCTGCCTCAGATAGTCAGGAGTACTTTGGAAAAGTATGTGGTTGCCTTAGTGTGTATCTCTCTCTCTCTCTCTCTCTCTCTCTCTCTCTCTCTCTCTCTCTCTGTGTGTGTGTGTGTGTGTGTGTGTGTGTGTGTGTGTGTGTGTGTGTGTGTGTTGTACAAAAGTATGTACGTGCATGTAGAGGCTAGAGGTCTATTTTAGGCACCTTTCTCAGTGGTTATCCACATCAATTTTTGAGACACATCTCACTGGGACTTGCCAAAACCAGCTAAACTGTCTAAGAATCCACCTTTCTCCATCTCAGCGCTGGAATTAGAACTGCACACCACAAGGGCCTGCATTTGTACGTGGGTTCTAGAGATAAAATTGGAGGCTCCAGACTTGCCCAGCAAACTACCAACTGAGCTATCTTCCCGGCCACAGTCTTAAACTTAATGGAGCAGAATTGCTTTGAGCTCAGCATTTTAATAAGTTCATATAGCAATGAGATATGACCTAGAGAATAGGAAAAAACCATTTGCAAGTTAAATGTGAATATATTTTGGAGACTGTGCCAACAGTAGATATTATTTCACTTGAAAAAAAGAAGGCTTGGAGGTGATTTTAATATGGAAGACCAACATGGGAATAAATAAGAAGGGAATCCTGACTAACAATGTCTAAATCTTCACTCAAAAGAGTAACAGCTTGTTGTATAGAGGATAATTTTTGTTTATGCCTTTTTTAAAGTACGTAAATGGCAATAATGATAAAAACTCAACCCATCGAGATGCACTAATGTTCACCTCGGCCTCACCAGATTTCCATTTTTGTAGAGTTGCTGGACTAGTGAGCTCATAGGTTAATGAAAGTCAGCAGTATTTACTAAAGTGGCTCACACTACTCCCAGAAGGAACACGGGAATATGTAGCTACCACTTAGGGAGCAATGATCAAATTCCAAATCTAGGAAATAGAAGGTCTTCTGAAGCAGGCCAAGTTCAAGCCTTGTTTTAATTACCTGTCCTCTTGCTGTGACAAAGTGCCTGGCAGAAACAAGTCGAGGAAGAAAGGATTCATCTGGGGGCGTGGTACGAGGTGACAGCCCATCATGGCGAGGAGGACATCAGGGCAGCAGCAGACTGAGGCTTCTTGAATGCAGGTTGACATTGAGCCCTCAGTCAGGAAGTAGGGCAGATGAGTGTCATGGCTGAGCTTGTTTTCTTTTGATTCCATTTGGGAGCTTAGCCCATAAAATGGCACCTCCCACCTTCAAGAAGGATCTTCTCACCTCAATCAGCCTCATCTAGAAAATGTCTCACAGACTGATCATCAAGGTTTGTTTCCATCGTGATTCTAAATCTCATCAAGCTGAAAGTCAACAGTAACCCCCACAGTACTCGTTTCTGCCCTAGTCACTAGCCTTTGTATGTGTGTAGGTCTTGAGTGAGGACCAAGAAATCAGGCCGAATCTATGGCTGGCCACACAAAGCAAGGTGGTTCAGTCAGATACCAGAGGGAATGGTGACACATGCTGCTTGCAAAGTAGGTGAAGGCCAGGTTGATTGAGATCTTGCTTTAGTGCAAAGCTTTTTCCAGATTCAACAGTTCAAATGGTCAAGAGCAAAATGAGACCTATGTTGGAAGCCATCTGCAAAACTCTACCTCCTGAGGAGAGGATACCCCTTTCTGGCCTCTTTGACACCTGTACTCATTTGCAACATATACAATACACACAATATACATAATTAAAAAGAAAATAAATCTTTAAAAAAAAAAAAAGGAACACACTGGGGAACCAGGACTTTAGAGTGTTATAATGGGCAGGAATTGATTATTCTGGATAGGTTTCATAAGCACATTGATATGAAGAAAAATGTCTGGCTCCCTTGAGCCTTAGAGACATTTAAATCAAAACAAGTTATACATCA
Source organism: Uromys caudimaculatus (assembly GCA_028551405.1). Lineage (NCBI taxonomy): Eukaryota > Metazoa > Chordata > Mammalia > Rodentia > Muridae > Uromys > Uromys caudimaculatus. The sequence goes on along the minus strand of CM052714.1, from coordinate 47,196,157 downwards.
TGACCATTACAACAACTGTTGCCAAGAAGGAAGTAGATAAGAGTGGGTGCTGTGTATGAACCCCCGCCTTGCTGAAGGAAATGTAAACTGGTATATTCAGTGCAGGAAACAGCACAGAGGTATCTCAAACAGTTAACCAGAATTACCTCCTGACCCGAGCTTCCATCTCAAGAGCACTCGACAGAGTTGAAATGAGGACTCGGATGCTTGTACAGCAGTCTTCACAGCACCATTATTCAGTGAACCCAAAAAGTTGGAGCTGTTCACCAGAGGAGAATAGACAAGCAAACTGCAGTATATCCACTGTGTGAAATATTATCCATCCTTTAAAATAGTGGTTCTCAATCGGTGGGTAAGCAACTCTTTTGAGGGTCAAATCCCCTGGGTCACCTAAGATCATTGGAAAACACAGATATTTACATTACTATCCATAACAGTATCAAAATTACAGTTACAAAGTAGCAACCAAAATAATTTTACGGTTGGGGGTCACCCCATGAAGAACTGTTTTTAAAGGGTTGCAGCATTAGGAAGGTTGAGAGCCACTGCTTTAAAAGGAACAAGAGGCTGGGGAGACAGTTCAGTCAGCACTGTGATTGCTGTGCAGATGTGATACCCAAGTTCAGTCCCTGAAACCAATGTGACACCAGAAACTGGGATTCTGAGATATATAGCAAAACAGATGGGGATCAAAAATATATGTGAAGGTAAAATAACCCCCCAAAAACAAACAAACAAAATTTCAACTTACATGAAATACCTACAACAGTTAAGTCCATCGGGTCAGAAAGCTGAAGAGCGGTAACACGGAGTGTCGGAACGGGTGTGTGGGTGTCAGTGTTCAATTGGTACAGAGTTTGGGCTTAGAATAATAAAAACATTCTGGAAATGGGCAGCAGTGGTAATTTGGAAGTGATATGAACATGCTAGGGGTCACTGAACTGTGTGCTTCACAAATTAGCATGCGAATCGCCAACACAAAACTTATTAAGTATAAATTCACTACCCTGCCGACAACTACCACACAGAGAATTTTGGCCAAGTGCTCGTGTCTGACCACCATCATGAATCTGGACACTTGAAGAAAGAAAAGGTGACCAGAGGAGTTGGGGGTGTTTATCACTGGGAAACATGAGTGGAACCGCATGCCAGCATGCCAGCCCTTCTCAAGTTGAGAGGATCCACAGTGGCAGAAACACGCGTGCGCGCGCGCGCGCGCGCGCACACACACACACACACACACACACACACACACACACACACACACACACACACACACACCCTTAGCGAGCATTTCTGCATAGCATCAGGGGACAGAGCCAAGATCAATGGGAGAACTGATATATTGGGAAAGCAATAGACATTTCAGACTAGGAAAGAACCTCTGACCTTCCTTGGAGCCCCTGATCAGATGGCTAGAGGACCCCAGTAACATTAAAGGGACAGAACAGCAAAGCAAACACGTCCATTTTCAAGTGACAATTGTTAATACTCTGAGGACAGGTGAAGTGGTGCAAATGTGTGGTGCTTTTAAAGAGCCATTCCCAGTGTCCCTTCCAACTGAGAAGTGCTACCAAAGACTGGAATGGAGGATCTGGGGTTCACACCTCCCAGTGGAAGTGCTTCTGCAAAAACTTTCTCTCTCTTAAAAGGCTACTCCGATGTGGATTGAAACACCCCTAGTCTGTGTGCAGCCTGGCTCTCTGAGCTCACCAGCGGAATTCCAGCAAGACAATAACGGAATGAGGAAACAAATAGGCTAGTCCAAGATGCTGGTTCCTTCTAACTCTGCTACCTCCAAACCTGACTGCAGGAGCTGCCAGTCTTCCTTCACCCTGGAGCAGAACAGGAATCTGAGAAAGTGGGGTGTCAGCCAGATGCTAAAGACAAAGCAGGAGGGGGGAGAAGCTGGAGGCAGGAACTCTGCCTTATGTTCCTGGAGGCAGTGAGCAAATTATGCCTACAGAGAAAAATACCCCTCTTTCTGACCTCCCATCATGCCCAAAGCCTAGACTTCCCATTTATAGAGCTTCCCCTTTATGGCCACATCCCCAGTAAGAAAACTCAACTGTAGGCGCCTTTGGGAAAGGAGTCTAGGGAAAGCAGAAGCTGAACCAGAGAAAACAGAGAGTGTTCTGCACTTCCTGGAGGTCTGGTGCAAATATCTGGAGAGAAGGTGTGGCATCATTATTGGGAGCAACTGAGGTGACAGTATCTTTGGAGAACACTAGAGAAACATGAGATAAATAATCATTGTGAAAGATGAAAATCATCTTTTAATCACCAGCTAGAAGGAACAGCTGCAGCTCACGCAGCAGGAGCCCAGAGAGCCTGACAAAGATCGCAGCCGAACTCCCTCAGTAGGAAGTAATTAAAAATAATTAGTTATAGGATAGCACTTAGCTTACTGAAGATCAAATAATTGTGAGCTTCAAGAATAGACCCTGAAGGAGGAGGGGACATTTGCAGCACCATGCCTGGGGTAGCCTCTGGGGCACTCGAGTCTCCCTTCTCGCTTGGCATGGTGACACTGTGCAGAGCTGGGCAGACAGCTTCATCCCTCTGAGTCATGCTTTCCATCTGAAAAACAGGAACAAGAGCATTGCTTCAGATGCACCACAGTGTGAGGCTCTAAAATGGAAGAAATAGAGAATTGCTGTGAATGCATATCAGAATTTTTAGTCTCCGGTTCCATAAATTTTTTTCTAGAAAGTAAGTTGGAGTGTAGATTAATGCAATTCCTTATTGGCTTCAATTCTTCATCAGAACAAGATGAGATTTCCTTTTAGAACTGAAAGGATGAGGGGGGAGTGTTGTCTGTGATGGTTTATCTTTATTATGCTGATTTGTGTTGGAGGACCACTCTGGGCCACATCAGCAACTCTTCCTAAGCTGGAGATCCTCTACTAAAAAGGGAGGAAGTTGGCCATGCTCTGGGTTGCATCAATCCATTGCTCTCTCCTCTTGACTGTGGCTGAAATGTGACCAGTACGCTCAAACCCCTTGCGGTGTGACTTTCTCACAAGGATAACCTGGAACCTGGAACTCTAAGCCAAAGAAACCCTCCCTCCATTCAGTTGCTTTCATCAAAGTGTTTCCTCACAGAGAAAAGGAACAAAGACACATATCCATGAGGTGGCCCACCTGCCATCTTCTTTTCTCCCTGGATTCTTTCCCAGGAAGACAAACTTTATTTTCAATTTTTTATGTGTCAGGGAAATACCTGTATGAAGAGGGTGCTTTTGGCTGCTTTTGTACTGTCTGCTCTGAGTCTGGAAGGAAGCTTAGAATGTAACAGCAGGTGTTTGTTTGTTTGTTTGTTTGTTTTGCTTTGCTTTGCTTTGTTTTTGTCCCATAAGGGTCCAGGCTCAGACTGTCAAAGTACTTGACAAAGTCTTTATCAAAGGCAACCCAACACTGCCACTTGCCACTTGCACATTCCAGACAGTGTCAGGTGTCTGGGCCATCATCCTACAGGGTGGATCTCAGCAAGACCTGGCCACATCCAGCTGCCAGGAGCATAATGGGAACTGGTATCCAGCATCAGATGAACCCCAGCAGGAGGAAAGGATTGTATCCTATCCATGCAGACCTTTTCACACCCTTAGTAGAGGACCACCCATCACACCTAGTCTTTCCTTCTCTTCATCCTTTCCCTTGCTTTCTTGGCTCACTGTCCTGGCATCTCGCTAGTCAATAATCCTTATCCCACCTCCACCGCAAACCCCATTGGCTTTCCATTCTCTCCTCCTACCGTCTCTCTGCTCAAAGGGGGAGGGGCAGGGAAGAAGATCAGTGCCTGCATTGTCTATCACAACTGCCCTATGATGGCAACTCCTAAACTCCAAATGGGCTGCAGGCCAGTGTAGTAGGCATTATAAATCCACTGTAAATCCACCACAAGTGTTTCCATAGCACCATGTAATATTTTAAAAACCGACCATCCACAAATCCAGCCCTGTGGATGATGTGCCTGTGGGGAAATACATCTGCTGATCTGAGTCATTTGAAGCTGAGGATGACTTCCTGAATTGAGGATTTCCCATTGTGAGTCCTGGAGGATCCTTCAAGGCATGACCTAGGGTTCTCACATCTAAGTGATGCCTAAAGCACTCTGAGCATATAAGACTGGTGATGAATTGGCATTCAATGGAACAGAGCCTGTCAAATTACTAGTGCTTATCAAAAACGGGGATCTTAATGAGTGCAACTCGTGAGCCAGCACTGGATAAGCGGGTCTCACAGGGAGAACAGGCTGGAACTGGAAAGAGAGGGCTTGGGCCATGAACTTCAACATCAGCAGAAGCTATCCTGAGAAGTCTGAGCTTCTGAACACTTCATTTCTCTCTTCTTTCTAATGGGAATGGTCTGCTCTACTGAACAAAAATGGTGGGGAGACTTTATGACTTAAGATAAAAAAGAATTTTCCTTTGTGTTACACAGGTGGCCGAATTATGATGATAGTCACTTTTTCTAAGTGATTTTCCTTAAGTTAGCATACCGAGTGGTGGGTTTCATGAATGAATTTTCACATCTATGTGAAATGGTTTTGGTCCTTCCCCTCCCCCATCCTCCCTGCCTCCCTCCTGGTAGTTTTCTTCCTCTTCCCAAGGAACCCCCTGCCCTTTGCTTTCCTGCCACCTGAATTCCAATGTTCTCGGTTTCCCTCTCTGCCCTCCTTTGAGATTTCTTCCTCCCATCTCAGATCTCTTTCCACTTTCATTTGCTACACACACACATGTTTATTCTAATAGTTTTTAAGAAGTAGAATTGTGAACTCTAGAAATAATCCTCTAAAATAAATCAGGCGAGGTGGCAAACATCTTTAATCTCAGCACCTGGGTGGCAGAGGCAGGTGGATCTCTGAGTTCAAGATTAGCCTGGTCTACAGAGTGAGTTTCAGGACAGCCAAAGTTATGTATAAAAGCACTGTCTCAAATCAAAAAATAAAATAAAATCCACCCAAGATAACATTTTGGTCCAAACTTTCTCCAGGTAAGATTTATGCATGTAGCTCTCAAAATAAGCTATTATAAATACTATGGTTACTATGTCTTTGATCTAACCATATTATGTAAACAGTTTTACTTTAATGAGTCATAATTTGTCTGTTATAAAAATATCCCATTGTAGTGCAGACTATCATATGATTAAACAATATCCTGTTTTTTGATATTAAGGTTAGTCCAGTGTTATTATTAGGAAATGATTCTGCAATAGACATTCTTGCAGTTATATCTCCATAAATATCCCTGTTTATTATTTAACTATATCACTTAAATTATCTAATACATATTTTCTCTCCTTTTTAGAAGGTTTATTCTATCTATTATGTCAATGTGTGTGAGAGAGAGACAGAGACAGACAGACAGACAGACATAGATGTGTGTGAGTGCCCTCCAAGGCCAGAAGAAGATATCAGATACCCCAGAGCTGGAGGTACTGTTGTCTGTGTGCCACCCCTTGTAGGTACTGGGAACAGAACTCGGGGGGCTCTGTAAGAGCAGTACATGTGCTTCACAGATGAGCCACAGATCTAGTCCCCACATTTTCTCCTCTGGAGGTTATACACATCCCTTATGGCCAAATCTGCCTTAGAAACCATATATTATGAAGATGACGAAATTATACATTACCAGTAAACTATGCACAGAATTATATTAATCATTATGTTTAGTGGAATATATCTCATATGTAATTTTGCTTCAAATTCAATTTGCATCACCAGATAAATCTTTCAATTTTCAGAGCTTTTTAGGTTTCAGAGTTGTAGAGATGGGATTATGTACTTGACTGATTTGCATATTGTCAACAACTAGTGAAATCGAACTATTTGTATTCTATCAGCTTTTCATGTCATTTTTCGTATATTGCCTGTGTTGGGCTTGTTCTATAGTTTTCTTAGGATGTTTGTCTTTTTTTCTGATGGCTAAGAGGTTTCACATATGTGTCAAGCATGTAGTCATATGTTTTACAAAGACGTGTCTGTCATTTAAAATGCTTTGTTAGCGTTCATCACAGTTGGCTTTTACATAAAATAGTGCTGACATGTTTTTCCTCGTGGAATGTCTCATATGTGGGAAGCTCTTTCTAGTTCCAAAAGATTCTAATCATTAATCTGCATTATCTAGTACTTTAGTGCTTGACTGGTTTCATTTCTAATATAGCTTCCATCTGCCTAAATTTTAATTTGATGGTGGCTGTGATACAGGCTTCAGTTAGAGGACATAGTGCCATTTACTAAACACATCGTCGCTTTCCCATTGACTTTAAGTATAATTCTCATTACATACCGAACTTATATACACATATATGCTTATCTTCATCTGCTTCCGGATCTTTTATTTTCTGCTGTTTACCTGACCTTCTCTTCTAACACCAATTCCACATTATTTCCATGATTCCACAGAATGTTCTCTGTAAGGACTGGCGGAGAGGAGAGACGATTATATGGAGCACAAAAGATTTTTAGGACAGTGACAATGCTCCCTATGAGTCCTGTCATTGCAGGAACATGGCCTTATTTGGCCATCCAAATGCATAAAACGTAAAACACCGAGAATGAACCCTATTGCAAACTGTATTTTCTACATGACGATGGTGATTGAACCAGAGGTATCAGGTAGGGATGTGGATGGTGGGGAGACTCTGTGTGAGGGGAACAGGACTTGTCGGAACCCTCTGCCCTTCTCTGCTCAGTTTGGCTGGAAACTTGTTCCATAAAATAAAGATACACTAAATGAAGCAAATGCTAGACAATGCTGCTGAAATCATGGCATTATCCCTATGAGGGATATAGAAAGGCAAATAGAGCACCAGCTAGATTACATTGTAGCAAGAATTATGATTCAAATACTATATTATCACAGTATTTCTCAAACTCCACAGTGAAGTATCAAGTTTTTTAAATCCCATTTTCTATGAGAGCTCAACCCTCTTCATTTTTCTTAGGAAATCTATTTGCTACACTTGCATTGGTTACAGATTCTGTTGTGACAGAATGCCTGGTGTGAGAGACTTAAAGGAAGAAAGTCTTACTGTAACCTGTGGCTTTGGAGATCTCGATCCATCAGAGCATGGAGGGTCAAAGTTGAACAGTGCCCAGCATAACCTCCAGCAAGCAAAGACCTGGAAGGGGCCAGGCTTTCATCAGGCTGACTGAGCTGGCTTTCAGTGTGAGCAGTGTTAATATTCTGTGCTGGAGCAAATCCCATCATTCAGTTGTCTTCTTGCACTAATGATGTCAGAAGAGTAGGTTCAGGCAGTGGAAGACGATGGACTCTTGGCTCCTACTCCCACTTCTACCACAGAGTAGATAGATATATCATGTTGGTTCCTCTGAGTTTCAATTCCATTGTCTGTTCATCTGTTACATGAGAATCCAGACCAAATGGAGGACCTTCTAATTTTCAAAGTGGGAGAGATTAGGGAATTCCTCTCTGGTTTATTCATTGCTCTTATAATATGAATTGGAAATATCCCCCAGTTTCATGTTTTAAATGAGTGTCCCTCAGCTGGTGTCCCAGATCAATTTAACTGTCAGCCTGACACAGCTTAGAGTCACCTGAGAAGAAAGTTTCAATTGAAATTGCCCAGATTAGATTTACCTGTGGGCATGGGGACGACTGTCTTGATTGATGGAGAAAGCCCCAGCCCACTGTGGGTGGCACAATTCCCTAGGCCGGTGATCTTTGCCTATGTAAGAAAGCATGAGTCTGTGAGTAAGTCAGGAAATAGCATTTCTCCATGATTTCCAATTCAAGTTACTGCTTGAGTTCTCCCTTGACTTTCCTCAGTGATGGACTGTGACCCAGAAGTGAAAGCCAAATAAACCCTTTCTTCCTGAGTTGCTTTTTATCATGATATTTGTCAAAGCAACAGAATGAAACCAGAACAACTGGTAATGCTAGGTGGGGAGGCTGTGGAGACTTTAAGGGGGGAGAGTTACTGATAGAATGTCATGTAGACCAGCTGTTGGAGAAACCATCCCTGGTTTCTGTTGTCTGTATGTCCTGACCTGCCATGATGTAAATGGCTTCTGTAAATGTCTCCATTGACATACGCTGAGTGACTCTGCTCTCCCTTCCCCACAATGATGGGCTAAAACTCTCTGAAACTGTAAGCCATCATGAATCATTCACCCCTTGTTCCTGTTAAGGATTGTGGCCACAGTGAAACAAAAATCACTAACATAATTGCTTTACTTTACTTGATACATCCATGTACTTGTTCATTGAGATGGTATTATAAGCCAATCCCTAGGTTTTCCATGCACCCTAAATGAGATGGGAATGAGGCAGAGAAAAACTGATTATCTTTATTCCCTGTGTTTCCTTCTCACTGTGAGCCTAGAAGTCACTGAGCTTGAAGTAGTGATGGCAGATAAGGAAAATGGACCGGGAGATGTTCTTGCTACTGCCACTTTAATACACTAATTGAGAAGAGGGTTCTCACCCTCAGATATACTGGCATATTTAATGGGTGGTGGCACCCTGAGCACTGTGGGTTGCTTAATAATACTCTTGGCTTTAACCTACAGGCAATAGCATCTGAACCCCCACCCCCCCCAATTTACATCATCTCGGGTGTCTCTAAACTTGAGCACATGTTCACTTGGAGTAACAGCAACACGGTTGAGAAGCACAGATTTAGAACTTCCTAAGACACAGGCACTGTGCTAGATACTGTGTAGAATAAAGGAGTAAGACAATGCAGACCTCACCTTGTGTGGTTCACTCAACTGCAGATTCTGTATCTAGAGTGGATATCAGAGGCGCCTGGAATCCTTGCTGAAGTCCAGCTTGCCAAGTACTATCATTTTAACATAGCAGGTCCAGGGTGCCAGAGACTTACCAGGTGATGCTGCTATTGGAAGATCCTCCAGGACACATTTTAGGTGTTACCAAGCTTCTGGCTCCATCCTTCAGATATGTAGTACCTTTTCCTGTTGTGACCAAAAATACACGTAAACTAATTCTTTCATTCAAACTAATATAAATTAGGCATTGGGGCCAGTGAGATGGCTCAGTGAGTAAAGGGGCTTGCTCCCAAACCTGACTACCTGAGTTTGATCCCATGATCCACATGGTAGAAGAAAAGAACCAACTCCTGAAAGTTGTCTTCTGACCTCTACATGCACACTAGAACATGTGCTCTCTCATATCCTCACCCCACACATGCTCATAGACACACATAGAAAATTAAAATACCATTTTAAAAGGGAATTAGGTCTCAATTAGCTGATTAGTCAACCCACAGTTAATAGGATGTCAGAGGAAAACCAAGTACAGAGCAAGTAGCAGAAAGTAATGGGTTTCATATAATATATTCATTTTGGCCTCCTTCAAAATGGGCAAGTCAGTGGCAGTGAACAGGCTAGCCCAGAAATAAGAGTGTTGGCTAATTTTATAGTTTACATGGAAATGAAGCTTCAAACAGTGACACCAAGTTTTTACAACCTGTTCGTTTATGATTGGGGATACTTCAGTAAAAGAACAAGACATGGGCAATTCACATGGATTCAGGCACACACATCTGCTCACATTTATTTCCCTTCTGCCTGCAGCATCCTTTATGTGGCAGAAATGGCCCACATCAGCATTGTCTGTCCACACTCGCCCATGGAGGACTCCACCTAATACTATTCTGCATAAACTGTCAGTTCATCTAGGGACAGCTATTTCCGCTCACTGTGGTTATACCACCGAACACTGTGTTTTCTCTGAAAAGTGTCACACACCCTTAGTAGGAAGTGGGGTGGGGTGTTAATGCAGCAGTAAACACAGAAGTGTGTTGCCATTGGTGTCCCCCGCAGTGACAGCTCACTGCTGTTTCTCATCCCATCCCTGAGACCATGTCAGAGCATTTCTCATAGGATAAGAGAGCAAGAAAGTGAAGCCCACCGTGTCATTTCCCAGTCCCCTCTAGGAGGAGAGGCTAACCCCAAACTGAGGTCTCATAGCTTATCTGGAATTAACTCCCAATCACACCCATGTATCTAGTACAACACCTTACAACCCAGTTGGTGGTTTAGCCAGTGTTTATTGAAAAAATGTTTGAGTCAGCACATCTACTTAGCTGGTAGTTTAGGCTTATTCTAGGCTTATGAATTGATCCATGGTATGAGTTGTTATATTTTCATTAGGAAGCACTTTGAAGGCTACCTGGGAAAACCTTTGAAGGATATCTGGAGAAACTATAACTTACTTTTCCACTGGCCACTCATGAGCATTTTCTATGGGTTAACTCTGAATCTTCATAACATGGACAGACCCAATCCTTCAGAGACTCCTAGGAAGTATGTCTACTTCATGCCTCGATTTGCACATAGAACATAGTCACAGAGTTTCAGACATTTGCTTAAGATATAGACATGGGATATCATAGAGTTGACTTTATTCTGAGATGGTCTCATTTGCAAACCTATGAGCACCTTCATCTTTTTGCTTAGCCCACGTTCTCTATGCCTATGTGTATATCCCAAGCAAAGATTAGATGACAGGGAAGACCCTGTACCCAGGAACTTCAGCTTCAGCTTCTCCTCAAGGTGCCCTTCGACTGAGGTCCAGGCCCAGATTTGGCTCACCTATACCAGGTGGTACAGTTTTCTTTACCAAGCACCAGCTTAGCAGTAAGGAAGAGGAGAAGTCACACTTGTCCCTCAGAAGATGGCAAAGCCACAGCATCTCAGAGATAGCTTTGGGACTGTTAAGACAAAAGCACCATAGAGCTTTTCTTCTCAGGGTCAACTTGACACAAGAAACAGAACCTTACATTATGTCTCCTCCTATAAGAGGCAACATCTCCATGCCTGCCGTTCCACAGACAGGATTGCTGGCTGCCGGTGTGGCTCTAGGTTCTGTTAGATACCCTGACTCAAGGGAAAGAGGAAGAGGGGAATGGAATAGGACCCTGGACATCCTCTGGCCTCTGACCAGCTGCACAATCACATACATACATGCTCAGAAAACACACATATACAACCCCCTACATGCAAACATACACCTGACGCACACATACCAAAAAGACCTTTGCATAAGCATAAAGTATAAAGTCTGAGTGCCAAGCATTGGGGTCTAGTTTAATTGACAATGTTTAGCTTGTCTACAAAATAATGTTTCCAGTATTTAGTGCTCAGTGTTTGGGAAGATAGTCACAGTAGGGTATTAAAACAAACCACAGGTTCTTTAAGGGTCTTCTATTCAGGAGCGCCTATCACCCACCCCTGGAGTCAAGGCTGCCCCGACATCTTCTTTGACCAGTTATATATGTGGCAGAAGTTCATTGTCTGAATTCTGTCTAGCCTTGAAAGGCCCAGCAGTGTCCTTCCCTCTCATCCTCTTCCAGAGCAACTGCCATGCAGACAAGCCCAAGACGCTTCCGGGAGGATGAGGGGCCTCATGGAGAGAGAAGCTGGGCTGTCCTAGCTGTCCCCACTGTGCCTGCTCACATGCCATAAGATCTGAGCTGTCCAACTGAGCACATTTCTAATTGATGGCAATTAATTGTAGGCAACAAATAAGCAGCTGGTATTTAAGTCTCAAGGTCACTTGTGCAATAAAAGATAAGTCAGATAGTGGAAAAGATGGGCAAAGCACAGTTGTGGTCTTCATGGGACCTAAAGGAGATATGTAAGTTCACAAATCCTCAGGCTGCTAATATATTAAGTGTACCAGAAATGAAACTAATGCTGCAAACCTGTAATGCCAGCTACTCTGGAGGAGATCAGAAGCTCAAGTCTTGAAGGATTCCTTAGGTTTCATCTCTAGTGTTATCGAAGAAAAAGAAGCCAAGCATACTGCCCAGTTTTTATAATGAGTAAAATTGCAGGACTGAGGAAGCAAAATTGGGAAAGGGAAAGAAGTCTTAATGGACCAAGACATACATGGGGCACTTGAAGGATGGATAACTACAAAGATGGCCATTGGGTATGGGCAAAAATGGGTCAAGACATTGAAACAGAAGCAGCATAAACAGCGTCCTCAAGAGGGACTCAGGGTACTCTCAGCAATCAGAGTTCCAGGTAGCCTGGGACTCCTACAGAGTCCTAATTAAACTCAAAACATAGAGGCTTTGAAAGGTCAGACTAAAAATCATATATATTCTTTCTTTTGTTTTTGTTTTTTGAGACAGAGTTTTTCTGTGTAGCTCTGGATGTCCTGAAACTTGCTTTGTAGACTGGGTTGGCATGCCCACTTCAATGAGGCCACACCTCCTAATAGTGTCATACCCTGGGCCAAGCGTATTCACACCACCACACTAGGCATCAAGGGTTCAGAGTATAAGCCTATGGAGACATTTCAAAGCCAATTATAAATAATCATATTTTGCTAAGCAATTATAATTGCACGTCAAATTCTTTTCTTTCTTTGTTCCCAAGTTTGATTCTAACTCCAGTGTGTTTTCTCTTCTGCATGTTAAACACTGGGAGACAAGTAATAACTGTTGTGTTTTGTACACTTGTTTGCTTGGTGATTTGATTGATCTGAGGGCTTTGAAATGGGTCTTATTAAATAGCCCAGGTTGGTCTCAAACTTATGGTCCTCCTGCCTCAGCCTCCTGAGTCCTGGGAATATAGACAAGTGCAACCATGTCTGATTAGGGAACTGCTTTTTGTTCTGTTTGTTTTTGTTTCATATTTTTTTCTCACCCTTCCTAAACACTGAGAATCTAAAGTATAACAGTGAAATATTATCCGTCTTTTTAATTTAAAAAAAATGCAAAGTGCTAGGGAGTTGGCTCCATCAGTAAAGTGTTTATTATGCAAGTAAGAGGGCCTGAGTTCAGAGACCAAGCACCTGGTGAAAAAGTCCAAGCATCATGTCTGTGATTGTAATTCCAGTACTAAGAAGACACAATGGGTAAGATCCCTGGGGCTTGCTGACCATCTGGTCTAGCAAAATTGGTGATCACTGGGTTCAATGAGAGATCCTGTCTCAAAAAAATAGGGTAGAGAGCAAATAAAGAAGACAATCAACATCAATTAATTGCCTATGTGTGCGTGTGGGCACATGCACACGCACACACACAGCACACCCTATACATATAAACACAAACAGAGAGACAGAGGGACAGACAGACACACAGAGAGACAGAGACATAGAGACAGACATACAGACAGACACACAGAGACAGAGAGAGAGAGAGAGAGAGAGAGAGAGAGAGAGAGAGAGAGAGAAGGAAAGAGAGAGAGAGACTGACTCCAGTCATTGAGCTCATGAGAGCACCCATCTTCTGCCTATAACAAACACTGGGAAGTTTCCTGTGGTATCCACTTCCTTTCCAACTCCCAGTCATCACATTTGAACACCATGTATCTTTACAGGTAAAAGAAATACATGAGCAAAACACCAGAATTCTCAGTTCCTGTTACCTAGTTCACATACACTGCCAGTTATACCTAACTCTGGATAGCATCAAATCTATAAGCCAAAGACAAATTTGATCACACCTAACAGTGAAAACACTGAACTTGGGAGAGTGAGGATTCTTCAGAAATTTCGAGTATATGTAATGATAGTATATTTCATCAGCGATAGCAAAAGCATAGAAGATTGCCTGGGTGTGCGGCTATCCATCACGATAAGTGCTAAAACAAGATGATTGTATCAGAGGGTTGTAAGTACTACATGAGAGATATATGTAGGGTTTTATGGGGACATGCTAGACACAGGTCACATAATTCAGCCAAGATATGCCCCTAAAAGACTGTTAATCCTCTCTGCCTGCCCCATTTGATACAAATCAATAAAGAGGAGAGAGGCTATTAGAAAATGTATCAAAGTTTTACTGTTGATAACTAACATTTATTGAGAGTTTACCAGGTGCCAGTTCCATTCTAAGCATCTTTCCTGTGTTTGCCCATTTAATTCCCACAGCCCTTTGAGAGTGCTAATGGTAATAGCAGTGCTTTCAAATGAGCAAACAGGCTAAGAGAGGTTAAATAACTCCCATAGCTGAGCTCAGGAGAACATGGATCTTCTGCCCTTGACAAGTGCTGGGAAATTTGCACAGGGGTGCACTTCCTCTGCAGCTGTCTTCGGCTCCTTTTGAAAGTCAGATGTCTTGGCAGGTAAAAGAAACACACGGGAAGAAATAATGTTCAATATTACCTTCGAGGAGTTCCTACTTTGGCAAAAATGCATCGAATACCTCTTATGGATGAGATGGGGAATTGGCTGTAGAGAGGCATATAAATGGTTCAGTCTTTGGCCTTGCACTCACAATTCAGTCTTGGTAAGAAAGACATTCAGGAACACACACACACACACTCACACATGCACACAAGCACACATGCATGCATGTGCACACAAACACATATACACAGAGTTATATATTATATAATATACACATTATATGTAAAATATTATATATACATTATATTACATATATACATATGTATACTATATTACATATATGCATTATACATATAATATGTAATATATTACATATAATGTGTATATAATACAATATAATTGCATATAATATATCTAATGCATAGTACATATGTTGTATATGTGTTTATGTGTGTGCATATATGTGTGTGTGTATATATATATATGTGTGTGTATATATATATATATATGAATGGGGATGACTATGGCTGAGTATCTCCAGAACTCCATTCATTCTCCTTCAGGAACTAAAACAATACAACTTCAGTTTGCACTCACACAGAAAGACTTGGTAAGTTCTTGTACATGAGAGCATAGACTTGTCAATGACCCTTCTGCTGAGTTTGTGATGTATCCCAAGGATTAAGAAGAGACACTCCAAGCACATTTCCACCGAATCCCTGTGTGTGGTAGCTTTGATCTGGAAACCTAGGCATGGGAAAAAAGCCTTGAGATTTACATGAGGATTGAATAGTTTAAGATGACAGAGAAGCGAGGAATGCCTGGTCACTGGATACCAGATGATGGCTGGAGACTTGGACTTTAGAAGTGGCTGCAACCCGCGGGAAATACGGCAGTGACTGTCCAGCAGTATCCCCGGGAGACCAAGGGACCCTGAAGGGATGTGTATACGAGAAGGTGATGGAAGGAGAAAGTAGAGACTGACTGCTACTAAAAGGATGGGGAAGGTGCAGAAATGCCGGAGGGGATAAAATAGGAAGATAGTCCAGGCACACGGGAGAGTTTAAGTCTAGAGCTGGGAACCACTGTGGTTCTGAGGGATCCTAAGATGATTCAGGCAGTGGCATGGAGGTGTCAGGGGCCAAGTGACAGCAATATCAGCTGGGGGTGGGGATGTAACCTGCTACAGTGTGCAAGGAAAGGGTGATATAGAATTACGGTATGACGAAGGGCCAGGAGGTGGGGCAGGGATCATGCAAGTAAGTTGTGAGGCAAGAGCAAGGGGGTGTGGTCAAGGCAGGGAGCCAGGCTGAGTGTCTACATTAGTCACTGAGATGGGAGAGTAGAGGGAGGGGTGAGTTGGTCGGAGGGCCCTGGAACAGGACTCTAATCCCAGTGTGTGGAGACAGAGGCAGGAGAGTCTCTGGGTTCTAGGTTAGTCTGGTACATGGTGAGTTCCAGGTAAGCTAGGGCTATATATAGTGAGGCCCTACCTTAACAACAAAAACAAACAAACAAAAAAACCTTTCAATTAAGAAAAGGGGAGAAAACAGATTTGAACAGAAAGATGGCGTATTCCCAGTGGTGCTCGGCGTGTACAATGGGAACAGGTATGGAAATAGGAGAGAGAGCTAGGGACGCAACTTTACCTGGAATCCCCGTCCCTTAGGAACGGCTTAGCCTATAGTCATCCTCCACACACACGTGTTGTGAGTTGCAAGACTTTTGTGGATGGTGAGGGAAGATGACTTTGCGAGCTCAGTTCTTAGGCGTCCTGTACCACACGTGCATTTGTTTGTATACAGCAAGTTCTGCCTTCTATTTTAATAGCCAAGAAGTTCCCCTTCTTCCCCCATGAGCTCTGAGCCCCCAAGAGCAAGTCACAGGACTTGTCTATGCTAACTTCCTCCTCCAGTGTTTATCACAGATCTTCTTTATTCTTGACATGTGTCCACACCATGACTGTTCTATCTTCCAGATAGTTTATCATGTCCCTGTGACCAGACTGTTGGAAAGGGAGCCCCTGACTAGGCTAGAAAACAGATGTTAGCATTAAGTAAACTGTCAGCTTGCTCTGGGTAAAAATGTAGAATAAATAAATCTGGAGGAGTCACAAATCTGCATCACCTTTTAAAATAAGAAATTTCTGCTGCTTGTGCAAGACCTCTGTAACATAAACCCTGGCAAACTGAGAGACTTTTATCTATTCCTGAAGCGGATTCAGTCTGAGCTGTTGCTGCTGCCCAGTTAGGAACCCAACCTGGAAATAGTGCACAATGAGTCACCAAAGGTCAGGGTGGCAGTAACTCGGGCTCTGTGTGCCAACAATCCTTCCAGATTCAAGTCAAAATGACTTTCTTACCTTTACAGTATCCTATGTACTAGAACAAGAAGAAGTGAGAATATTGCTGTTACTGAACACTAGATGATAGTTTTCAGACCTACGAGAACTTAAGAAGCAGGCCAAAAGGAAAAACTAGAGCTGGGGAGACAGACTCAGTGAATGAAGCATTTGCCTCACAAGCACCAAGACAGGGGTTGAAATAACCAGCACCTACATAAAAGCTAGGCAAGTGTGACAATAGCCTGTAATACTAACACTCAAGAGGCAGAGACAGGAATCCTGAAACATGCCGGCTAGCTAGAGTTGCAGGAGTCATAAGCTCTGGGTTGAGACAGAGAGCATCCCTTAACAAATAAAATGGAGAGAAATCAAGAAAGACACTTCATGTCAACTCCAGGCTTCTACATAGGCATGTACACACAAGTGCAGATACCCACACATGTGAACATGCATGCTCATCACACACACACACACACACACACACACACACACACATACACATGCAAAAAGATACGTATACAGGAAAGGTATTTAGATGAGGTGAATGGCAGAGATAGAGAAGCAGATGCAGACTCAGACTGAGGGTGCTGAAGAGCTGCTTCGGTGGTAAAGAACACATGCTTCTCTTTCAGCAGACCAGAGATGAGTTCCCAGCACTCACACTGAATGGCTCCCAGCTGCCTTTATCTCCAGCTCCATCCTCTGGCTTCCTTGGCTATGGGCATGCATTCCCACATATACACTGAAACAGACATAAATAAAAATAACATAAATCTTACCAAAAAAATCACACTAAGTCTTGAAAGCTATAGCAAGCACTGTGATGATTTCTGTCTAAAGCTCTGAGGAAAGATATAAAGAATGCAGGTATTTATGAAGTACTTTGCCTTGAGGAGGAGACACGAGCTTACTGCGGTCAATGGTTTAGAGGTTTGTAAGTGGCTCAAAGCATTCAGTAGCTTAATTGCCTGTATCTATTTGAGTGTGTTTGTCACTGACAAGAACAAACCATATTGAAAATATCCAAAATAAATATGGATCAGCTGCTCACTGCTGGGAGCCAATTCCATGACACACATAAATAGACTATGTAAGAATGTTGTGGTGTCATATTTAACTGGTGTGACTAAAATAGACTCAGTTTTCATAAACTCCTTTTCTGGCTACTGTGTTTTGGGCACCCACTTGAAGAAACAAAACCTTGAAAAAACTGTTTGCCTTGTTGTGCAGCTATCAAACATGACTGTAATATTGAGTAGAATTAACCCTTAGGTTTCACAGTGGAGTTTGGCCATGGACTTTCCAAAGAGCCCTTCCTCTGCGAGCCAGTCCCTAGTTAGGGGAGAATCCAGCAATGTGCTTCATAGAGAAGGAAATAAATGCAGTTGTTCAGATGGATAGCAGGCCCATTGCAAGTGCTGTCTGTCTGAGATAAAACACTAAGCGGAGATGGAGCACTAAAAATAACATGTCTTAGAGCCCCATACATACAGTGTTTGTCTTTTGTCATTTTTCTAGGGAACAACCATGTCACCGTTTCTCCGAATTGGTTTATCCAACTTTGACTGTGGGACCTGCCAAGCTTGTCAGGGAGAGGCTGTGAACCCCTACTGCGCTGTGCTTGTCAAAGAGTATGTGGAATCAGGTAAATTAATTGGGGTCAAGGAAGGGGAGGAAGAAGAGGAGATGGTGGCTAGGCTAGACAAGCATGTGGAGACAAGACCTTCCAGGATGTCTGATGGAACTGAATTTCGCAGTTTAGGACACAGATACTCAACAAAGGCCAAATTCTTTCTTAAGGACCCAGGCTTAGTGATGGCCTCTGGCCAGATCTATTCCACTGTATCATTTCCCCCACATAAACAAAGATAAAGAGAATATTTAAAGTAGGTGAGGGGTAGAAATCTACTAAGAAGGATTATATTATGTAATACCTGTACTAATAGCTCACTTTTTAAAATGACTATAGGTAAATTAAGCCTGTCTAATCCTAGATTTTAGGATCAACTCTAAAGACTATATATAAGTATACAGTCTATGTAGACTATATAGATGATATACCTATATACCTACATAGACTGTACACCTATAGTCTTTGTAGTCTATATAAGTATAGAGACTATAACTCAATGACTATAGGTAAATTAACCCTGTCTAGTCCTAGATCTTAGGATCAACTCTAAAGACTATAGTCTATGTAGACTATATAGACTATATACCTATATACCTACATAGACTGTATACCTATAGTCTTTATAGTCTATATATTTATATAGATTATAACTCAATGACTATAGTAAATTAACTCTGCTAATCCTAGATCTTGGAATCAACTCTAAATGTTATTTCTGTTGTATCATTGCCTCAGCTAAAGAAGTTAGGAAGGATCCTTAGTCAGCTAGTACTCTGCATGAATAAAAGACTATTTCTGCTTTATTAACTGTGGCTATATCCAGGTAATTAATGAGGAGAAAACCTGGCTCATATACTCAAGACTAATTTTGTTTGTTTAGATAGCTCTGTCAAAACAATCCCATTGGGTAAGGAATCCATTGATGATCAAGCCTTCAGGTTCCCTCTTGATCCACACCCCTGCATTTTAATATTTTTAAATCTCTTCCAAAGGAAAGATAGGAAGCTACATCAGTCAGGACCTTCCCAGCCTCACTCAGTCCTATCTCCCTGCATATAGACTGTAACTGTATCTCAATCCATTTACACACATACAAAAAGTACATTTGGAGAGCCACTTTGAAGGTCCTGGAGCTAGAGCAGAGAGAAAAATCACACTAAAAGTGTCCATAGAGAGGGATCTCCCTCTAGAGTTTCCAGTCTCCCAGCAGAAGACAGACAATAAGCAAAGTGAGAGTGTCTTGACTAGCAGTGAGGGCTGAGAAGATAAAGCAAGGCAAGAAAGGGCCCAGAGGGGAACTTTATTCTCAGTGGAGTGCCCCTAGAAGGGTCTCTGTCAAGCTTGGGAGCATTTGTGGATATAAGAGGAAATTGAGGCTTGCATTGAGAACCTCAAGCCAGATGCTGGCAATTCTGAATTCTGGGGTTACACATCACACTGTGCCCCACCCCATCTTCCTTCATCTCTCTAGCTGCTCCAAGTGCATCAAAGCTTAGGAGACTGGATGCTCTTGATTTCTCTTCCATCCAGAGTTCTCTACTGTCTTAAAAGCGAAAATGCTCCCACCTAAACCCTTTCAAATGTCACAGACATCTTTGAAGTGTAAAACTGCTGAGTTCTTTCAAAGCTGTGTTTGACTTAATGGGTCTCAGAGATCTGGTCCTCTTTCCAACCTCAGGTCTCACTGACATTTGCCTCCTGCCAATCTTTCTTTTCTTTTCCTTTCTTTTATTTTCTTTTTTCTTTTCTTCTTCCTCTTCTTTTGTCCTTGCTTTTGAACTTGATCTCAGCCATATGGATCAAGAGACCCTGTTAGAAAAAGAACAAAACTGGTTTTTGCAATAGATTGCCTGGTGGACTTTGGATATTTATTTTTTGTTTATTCAGGTTATGTTCTGAAAAGAAATCACCCTAGACAATGGCCTAGTTCAAAGATTCCTTCTGTAGAATTTAAACGGGTTGCCATATTTACTGTGTGAGGTTGCATTTTCCATGATGAGTCAGGGGAAAGGGGACAAACAGGAAACAGAGCTGTTAGCCTGGGAGCCTTTGAAGACAGCAGTTATCATTATATACACATAGACAGATATTCTGGTTCATTTTAACCATCACTTTGACACAGTCTAGAGATATGTGGAAAGAAAGTCTTAATGAATTATCTAGATCACATTGGTCTGTGGGAATGTCTTTGAGGGATTATCTTGACTGTTGAGTGATATAAGAAGACTCAGTCCACTTGGGTGGCACCATTCCCTAGGCAAGGTTCATGAGCAGTATAAGAGAGGAAACACTAGTCAAAAGCAGGCAGTCAAGCAAGTAGACCTGCATGAATATATTACCCTCTGCTCTTGACCGTGGTTGTACTATGACTAGCTGCTTGAGTTCCTGGCTTGACTCTCTCCCCACCTGAACATAGACTGTAACCTGGGATTTCCACCCAAATAAACGCTTTCTCCTCTAAGTGACATTTTGTCAGGGTATTTTTTATTACAGCAACAGAAATGAAGCCAGAGCAAGATTCTGAGTTCTGGTCTACATTGTAGGTAATTCTTAACCTAGTGACTGAAAGTGTATAGTAAGTGGCTTGCCTTCTGGATGCCTACCCTTCTCCGAGCATGGTTGTAATGAAGAGGAATAATTTGACAGGGAAGCTAAGAGACTATGATCAATCATAACATTGATTTTCAAAGAACCCAGTCTACCATTCATATTTTAACTTAACCATAAAAATCTTCCTTTTCCTTTACAGAGGCTCATGAGCTCCCAACCCCAAACTGAGGAACTAATAACAGTGATTTCTGAGAGAGAGTGAGTCAGTGTTCTTTAAACATGTGGCCCCAGGTGGGTTGACCAGGCTCCAGTGGATGTCCCCATATCAGTGAATGACTGGAGAGTACAAACTGGACTTGCTAGAATACTTACAAAAAAGAAAGAAAGAAAGAAAAAGGAAGGAAGGAAGGAAGGAAGGAAGGAAGGAAGGAAGAAAGAAAGAAAGAAAGAAAGAAAGAAAGAAAGAAAGAAAGAAAGAAAGAAAGAAAGAAAGAAAGAAAGTAAGTCCAGGACTCACATTTGGGAGGACTTAGGGTGTGGAGAGGGGAACAGAGGTGGATCTGGCAGAACCTATGAAGAGAAATGAAAATACAAACTATAATGATAGATTGTATGCCTGCAGAAACTTCTCAAAGAATGAATGAAAATTTATATTTAAGTTTTTAAAAACTGCTCCTTCCTATTCAGTTCTTAACAGTGCCATAGTTTATACCTCTGTTGGCCAAGTTTCCCTAAAGTGTAAAATTTCAACTTCTTCAACTTTGTATATCCTCAAGATAAATATGAGCTACTGCTAAATGCCCATCGTATTTAACTTTCTGTGTTATAAAAGAACTACCAACGGGCGACTTCTCATCCCTACTTTAGGCAGATTTGTTTTTTCTTTTGCCCTACCAATGTCTCTAAACTGCTAAATACAATATTTAATGGGCTTCTTCTTATAAGAAATGATAAAAATCTGTTGCAGTTTTCTGCTAGTGAAATGATCAAAGGATACATACCAAAGGAAAATTCAACATGAGGAGAAGATATGACAAAATGATTTAATTCAGTTTGGAAACTCTTTGTCCCTGCCAGATGGCTACCAGGAGTTTCTTGTAAAGAGACCAGGCTGATCACAGATCCTGTCCTAATGACTAGGACCCTTATTTCCCTGCCCGCCTTCACAAGCAAGTCCGCTGTTAGCTTCGCTGCTTCCTCTGCATTACTGCCAGCTTCCACTTAGGAGGCATTGGGAGTGTAAAAATATATCCTCATTCAAGGATTAGAAAAGAAAGCTGTGTATAGCGACACATGCCTGCATTCATGACACTTGAGCGACTGAGGTGGAAAGGTAGAAAGCTCAAGACTAGCATGGGCTACACAGTGAATGAGGGACCGACCTGGACTATCTAATGACACCCTGAAGAGAAAGGGGGGGGGAGAGAGAGAGAGAGAGAGAGAGAGAGAGAAACTCACTTGTTTTAAAGGCTGTTGTCTCTGTGTGTTTGGGGCAAAAAAAAAAAATATTTTAAAAAACTAAAGGATCAGCCGGGCATGGTGGGACAGGCCTTTAATACAAGGACTGGGGAGGCAGAGGCAGGTGGATCTCTGTGAGATTGAGGCCAGCCTTGTCTACAAAGTGAGTCCAAAACAGCCAGGGCTACACAGAGAAACCCTGTCTTTAATACACCAAAAATAAATAAATATAAATAAGCAAATAAAGAAATATTAAAGTATCATTCCTTATAAGTGTAACTTTATGCCACGGTATCTTTCACATGAATACAGCAGTTTTATGGGGACTTATTTTTTACCTGATGCCAGTGGAATTAGTCAGCCATATGACCAAGTTATTGTAGGCTAACAAAGGAAATTTTTCTTTTATGATTCAATTACATATATATAGTATATTTAAAGATTTATTTTTGTTATTCTTCTTTTAATTTTTTGATACTTTATTTACATTTCAATGTTTCCCCCTTTCCAGGTCTTCACTTTGGAAACCCCCATCCCCTCCCTCCCTCCCCTGCCTCTATGAGAATATTCCCCCACCCACCCATCCACCCACCCACTCCCGTCTTCCCACCTTGACATTCCCCTTTTTGGGGCCTCTAACACCCTCAGGCTCAAGGGCCTCTCCTCCCCCTGATGGCCAACAAGGCCCGCCTTTGCTACATATGTGGTCCAAACCATGGGTCCCTCCATGTGTATTATTTGGTTGGTGGTCCAGCCTCCAGGAGCACGGGGGGGGGGGTGTCAGGCCAGTTGACACTGTTGCTCCCTCCATGGGGCTGCAAACTCCCTCAGCTCCTTCAGTCCCTTCTCCCACTCCTCCATCTAGGACCTCACTCTCAGTCCAGCAGTTACTGTAAAGTGAAACTTGGGTATTCCGAACTTTTGGGCTAATATTCACTTATCAGTGAGTACATACCATGTTCACTCTTTTGTGACTGAGTTACCTCACTCAGGATGATATTTTCAAGTTCCATCCATTTGCCTGCGAATTTCATGAAGTCGTTGTTTTT
>CM052714.1:47094402-47172548 GCA_028551405.1 Uromys caudimaculatus | reverse complement strand
GAGCTTTGAACAGGGAGAAAGGAATGAATCAATTTGCATTCTTCTTCATGTAGAGCGCCAGTTGAACCAGCACCATTTGTTGAGAATGCTGTCTTTTTTCCACTGGGTGGTTTTAGCTCCTTTGTCGAAAATCAAGTGACTGTAGGTGTGTGGGTTCATTTCTGGGTTTTCAATTCTATTCCATTGATCTACCTGCCTGTCACTGTACCAATACCATGCAGTTTTTATCACTACTGCTCTGTAGTACAGCTTGAGGTCAGGGATGCTGATTCCCCCAGAAGTTCTTTTGTTGTTGAGAATAGATTTGTTATCCTGGGTTTTTTGTTGTTCCAAATAAATTTGAGAATTGCTCTTTCTAAGTCTATGAAGAACTGAGTTGGAATTTTGATGGGAATTACATTGAATCTGTAGATTGCTTTTGGCATGATGGCCATTTTTACTATATTAATCCTACCAATCCATGAGCATGGCAGATCTTTCCACCTTCTGAGGTCTTCTTCAATTTCTTTCTTCAGAGACTTGAAGTTCTTGTCGTACAGATCTTTCACTTGGTTGGTTAAAGTCAAACCAAGATACTTTATATTGCTTGTGACAATTGTGAAGGGTGTCATTGCCCTAATTTCTTTCTCAGCCTGTTTATCCTTCGAATATAGGAAGGCTACTGATTTGTTTGAGTTAATTTTATATCCGGCCACTTTGCTGAAGTTTATCAGCTGCAGCAGTTTTCTGGTGGAGTTTTTCGGGTCACTTAAGTATACGATCATATCATCTGCAAAGAGTGATATTTTGATTTCTTCCTTTCCAATTTGGATCCCTTTGACCTTCTTTTGTTGTCTAATTGCTCTAGCTAGAACTTCAATTACTATATTGAATAATAGGGAGAGAGAGGGCAGCCTTGTCTAGTCCCTGATTTTAGTGGAATTACTTCAAGTTTTTCTCCATTTAGTTGGATGTTTTCTATTGGTTTGCTGTATATTGCTTTTATTAAAATTTTGGCCGGGCAGTGGTGGCGCACGCCTTTTATCCCAGCACTTGGGAGGCAGATACAGGCAGATTTCTGAGTTTGAGACCAGCCTGGTCTACAGAGTGAGTTCCAGGACAGCCAGGGCTATACAGAGAAACCCTGTCTCGAAAAACCAAAAAAAAAAAAAAAAAAAAAATTTGGACTTTTTTTTCTTGGTTGGTGTGTCATGGGGTGATATGTGAGAGTGGATGCTTCTTATAGTTTTGTTGCTGGTGATTTTCTGAGGCATGGTCTTGCTACATAGCACTGACAGGCTGCATGAACACTCTAGCCTCCTACCTCAACCTCCTGTGTGCTGTTTCCGGTGTAATTGGTGTCCACCATCTTGCTCAAGCATAACCATGCCCAGCCATAAAAGGTTTTTTAAAGGTTCATTAGATGGACAGAAGTATATCCAGAAAAAGCCAACCATGTACCCACCTTGGCACAGCACCTTTGATGCCCACATTAACAAGGTTTCCTCAGATGCTCACTCTCAGAGTGAAGCAAAACAATGTTGGATGGGCAAAGAACATTTCCAGTTTAAGTTGTTCTCAGATTGTTGTTGTTGCTTAAACTATTTATATTGGATCTATAAGACACAGTGTTACCTTGTATTTAACCATGGACCTGTCTCATCCACCCTAGATTGTCTCAGAGTTATTTCTGCCTTTGCTTCAGAATTATGTATAAGAGAGCAGTGGGAATGGCTGCCACTATTCGATGGAATTGAATTATTCTCCAGAGCTTGCGGGAGAACAATGAGACACTATTTTTCTATTCCTAGAAAATGGGCAGATGTATATCCAGAAAAAGCCAACCATGTACCCACCTTGGGATAGCACCTTTGATGCCCACATTAACAAGGGAAGGGTGATGCAGATCATCGTGAAGGGCAAAAATGTAGACCTCATATCAGAAACAACTGTGGAACTCTACTCCCTGGCAGAGAGATGCCGCAAGAACAATGGGCGGACAGAAATATGGGTAAGTATCGCAGCTCTGAACTGTAGGAAGTACATGTACCCAAACCTTGAACTTCTGGTCCTCTTCCCTCCACCTCCCAAGTGCTGGGATTACAGGTATGTGCTACAACACACAGCTAGTGTGCACCATGATGCTCGCTGTTAAATTGCTTGAAATGTCCCTGTCCTCCTTAAGGCATGAGGACACTAGCCATGGGTAAGCAGACTCTATCACATACTCGTTGTTGACTTGATAATGACAGTGGCTACTCATGAAGTGCAGAATGTATTGAAAACGTCAAATCTCTTTGATGCCTATGTATCATGGTGAGAAGGGGCTCAGGCTATACATAACAGTTATTGATTACTCTTAAGCTATGCTTAGGAATATCACTAATTCCCCTTCATTGGAGGCTCTTATCTGCTCATCACCCCATCCAAATGAGAGGACAGAAATAAGACTCATTTCATATCTGGTTTTCTCTCTCAAGCCTTTGCCCATGTTTTTTCAGTCATAATGAAGTCACTTGCTGTATGCTAAGAAATACTTCACTCATAATTCATGATGGTGCATTAAGTTTTGGGAAACCTAGGTTGTAACTGTGTGGGCAACGGATGCTTAGAAACAGGAACAGGGAAAGCAATACATGAAGGAATAAAACAAGCAAATGAGAATTTCTGTTGTACAAAAACCAGATGAAGCATATCCGTGAAAGCCGCCATCTTGAAAGTCACAAAAATGTTTTCAGATATTTCCGCAATTTATGCTGAAGTAGCAAAAACATTTAGCTTTCTACCTGTGTGCCTCTATAATTCATATTTTAGCAAGATGTCTAAAAAATCTTTCAAGTTCCAGCTTTCATGTGGGAATGACAGAAACCTAGGACTGACATTTTTGTGTGCTATGGCCTCACGTTGGTTTTGGCTTCTTTTTTTAAAAAGTACAAAAATCTCCAAGTGTGGGCTACGGCTGGGACTGAAGCCCAGGAGTTTGGCTAGGCCAGGAGAAGAGACAAGCTATAGGATCCCCACCTCACTTTCTGCTTCTACCTAGTTGTATGCATTTTCTAGCTTTCATCTGATGTATTTTGATGGCATTAGCCAGCTCCCTAACTTTTATAATGATAACCTATCCATGTTTTCCTCTCAGTGAAGGAACAATTTTTTTTAAATCCTTCTGCAATAGTTTACACAAGCAGTTTGCCTTTCTGTTTCTGTCTCCTTAAAGTTGCTTTTAACTCTGTATCCCAGGTTTTGCCAATTTTTCTCCTCATCCTCCTTTTCCATTTTGTTTTGTTGAGACAGAGTCTTGTTATGTAGACCAGGCTAGCCTTGAGCTATCATAGTCCTACTGCCTCAGTCTCCCAAGTGTTGGGATTGCACGCATGCACTAAACACAGGTGTACACATATAATATATTTCATTCTGCAATCTAAAACTGCTGAACATCAGTACAGAGAGTGTTGGTCTCTTCATTGAGCCAACTGGCATGCTTTCTGTGTTTTTAAGCCAGATTTGTTGAGGGTTCTTAGTTTACTTTTATTTCAAGTAAACTTGAAACCGCAGATTATTTTGAATTTATGTTTCTCTTGCTTCTGTGGGTATCAACTGTCTTAAAATTGATTTCTTTATTTGACAAAAAAAAAAGATTCTCTCAAATTTGCCTTTCATGTCCATCCTGGCTGTCAAGGCCACCCTGCGGCTCCCTTTGTGCTGCACAGGGTTGCAAGAGCTTGTAAGGTTTTCCCCCTCACTCCCAGTGCTTTATAAATCATGACTTTCCAATTGATTCCTGGTTTAGTTTACTCATCCCCACTACTTTCTTTCTTAATTTCCTTTGAAAATGCTCCCTGGATCCCCTGCCTCCATTTTTACAATACCAGAAATTAGAAAATGTTGTTGTCCATTCCTATGGTCTAAAGTACTTCTCTATACATTAATCTGTTTAAATTTGTATGAGAGTATATAGTTATTCCAAAAACATAGCTTTGTTACATCATAAAACTCTGATAGCAGGGGTGCTGTCAAGTTTTTAAAGTTCTTTGAAGACAGTGATTTGCACAAGGTCAAGCAGCCACAAAATGACTTCTCAGTGATTTCAAATTGAACTCTGGATTCACCAGAACATTTCCTGTTGTCTCTTCCTGTTTCCAGGCAACCATTGCAGTGATGTCAATAATGAGTCCTCTCCTATCTTAGCCTATTTATTTCACTAATGGCACAGTATGACAGTTTTCCATACATCTTATATATGAACACACATGTATATACATACATACACATACATGTGTATATGTATATACACACACATTCACATACACACACACATACATAGATATCTCCAAAAGGATCTCATTTTACTTCTATGTATGTCACATTACATGGGATCCTACGTAAGCCCTTTAAAATGACACTTTGCTCTTCTACATAATCTTCTACATAATACTGTTTGTGATATTTATACATATTTACATATACATATAAGATACATGTAGTACTCATGTAATTGGAATAATATATAGAATATATAAATACAATGCTTATTCTAAAACATATACCAGATAATTGAATTACTTGCATACGCATATATAATGTATATAACATACATAGATATAAAACTTTCAAGAACCTCCTATTAATTTTTCTTTAGTCAGTTTACAAGCGCTTGTGATAGAAAAGGAGTACTCTGTAGAATATACCCTGATCTACCTAGACGTGTAGCCCACGTAGCAAGCAAGAGAAGGCCCCCAGATCAGGGCTTGTCTTTACTACATAAGACCTATGTTTTTTTCCATGTAAGCAAGTCTTGGATATTTGTGTCATGATTTATATCTGGGCTATGCTTGGGTGCTCTTCAGGTAAACTTCCTGGAAGAAAGCAGACTCTGTTTTTTCAATTTCATTTTGGACCTCAAATAGAAGGAATGAATTGTCAAGGCATTCCATAAAAGGAATAGATAGATAGATGATAGAGATAGATAGATAGATAGATAGATAGATAGATAGATAGATAGATAGATAGATAGATAGATGATAGAGATAGATAGATAGATAGATAGATAGATAGATAGATAGATAGATAGATAGATGATAGAGATAGGTAGATGATAGATGTAGATGATATGCATATATGCGATACACATAGATTTAGATATAGATGCAGATATAGACAGTACATACATATGCACTATCCCAGGTGCCGTGCAAGTCTGATAATAACGAACATTGATGATAATGAGTGGAGAAGAACCAAGATCTTTTCTTGAGTGGAAATCTCCCATCAGCCATGTAGATAGTTAGCAGGTCCCAGGGCCGGGGCTGGCTTCAAATTCTGACGATATTTCTCTCCTTTTTCTCACCCAGTTAGAGCTGAAACCTCAAGGCCGAATGCTAATGAATGCAAGATACTTTCTGGAAATGAGTGGCAAGTGACATTTCTTCTTCCTGTTTGGGGGTGAGGAGGGTGTGGCCTGTTCAGACAAGGCTCATTTTGCTTCTGCCATATCCTAGGAAAAAAACTGGGGAGACAAGAGAAATGCCAATAATTCTATTGAAATTCTCAATGGTGCTCAGGCAGGGACTGAAAACAACTGCCTTGGGCAGACAGGCATTGAACAAATACAAACACGTGAGCATAGTGTAAATGTAAACATGAAACTTTACAGTGCTCATCTTTAAATGGGGTAAATTCACATGCCTGGTGCTTTTATAGTCTCTATTTCAGTTTGCGAAGTTAAAGTGGATAGAAAAGGCTGCTCCTGCATTGCTATGTGCATGCACATAGTATTCCTATTTATAAACGATGTTCTATATCCAGCCTTCCGCTGTACTAGAACACGAAATAAGAAACTGAAAGCATCATCTATAAAATGAGTGTCAAATGCTAAAGCCTAAAGTTAGCACCTCACATCCTCTTAGGAACAGGGAACGGGATGCATTGCCAAAGAGTTTCATTTCCGTGCCGCGCACAGAAGCCCCGGAAGTTCAGCTTACAAGCACTGTGCGCCGTATGCTTCTGGCATCCAGTCAGTTCTGTCTCTGAATTAAATGCTACTGCTTATTAAATCCCAGGCCACTGAATAAGCATGTGAAATCGCTGATGACAGACTCACTGTTTTTAGTAAATTATTTTTATTTCAGGTTCAGTATCACTTAGCCAAAAACGCTTAAAACCAGAAGGGTTTCAGATTTTGAATTATTTGGGGTGGGTGAGTGGGATATTTGGTACACAGGGATTTGAACCCAAGTCTGAGCAGAAAATCACTTTATTGTCACAGTATCACACACCAACCTGAAGATGTTATACAATATTTTGAATAATTTTGTCCACGAGGCAACATTTTATGGTATAGATATTTCTAGTTGTGGATTTTATCCATGCTCAAGAAATGTTTAGTATTTTGGAGTTTAAACTTTTTGATTCAAGATGTTCAAGCTATACCAACCAGAAGTGAGCTTTAGTTCAGAGATTTACACTGCTTGTTTTGACATATGTAAGTCCTAGTATGTCCATATTCAAATAGCATTAGGAGACAAACAGGGAAAACTTGAGAACTTATCGGGTATTTGGAAATATTGAAGCATAGTTATTAAATTTTTTAAGTCTGAGAATGAATGTAGCTGTGTGCCTTAGTTTTCTCATTGTTCTGGGGGAGGCACATGTTAAGGAAGGAGGAGTTCATTTGAACTCAAGATTGAAGATATTCAGTCACTGTGGTGGGGTAACCATGGCAGCAGAAACTCGGGGCTGTGCAGATTCAAGTTCATTGACAATGAAGTCCATGTCATCAATAATGTATCACGGTCATGTTGAGACAGAAATAAAGCCCTTCCTCTTGGAGTCATTTCACTATGAACAAGTGCAGATTTAAATTCTCTATTCGAGTTCCCTTTGTCTTCTGTCTTCTCTGTCTGTTGAATGGGTCTAAATCTGTGCCTGCCTGGAGACTGTCTTGTGGATCTATCCGTGTGTGTGTGTGTGTGTGTGTGTGTGTGTGTGTGTGTGTGTGTGTGTGTGTGTGTGTGTGTTGTGTATGTGTATCTGTCTGTCTATCTGTGTATGTGTCTGTTGTCTGTGAATGTGGGTGGTGTCTGTCTGAGAGTAATGTGGCTGTCTCTAACAAAGTGTTTCATTCTGTATTTTCTGAAGAGCATAGAAAGCATCACGCAAGGCAAGAATGAGATACTTTACAGAAATCTTTAACAGAGTTTTAAAAGAGATTAAATCACAGACTCCCAATGGTCCCAACCAACCCGGACAGCGAAACATCATTATTTATCAACCAATATCCATAAATATTTGCCTTCAACCTCTATGGTAGATTTTAGTAAGTTGCTTTCAACGTCTATGTTTGCTGCTCTCAGCAAATGATACAGAAGCACTACTCTGGGGCAAGGAAGAGTGTATAACTTTAAATAATACCTGTGCTTTAGATTAGGTAGTAAAAGTCGATTATGTGGGATATCCAACGTAGGTAAGCTTGATACATTATTCTCTTAGAGGCAACTGAATCAAAGAGTCTGAGTGCCCTGTAGGACATCAACCTAAGTGACCTCAAGACATGTTATTAACTCTGGCTATGAGGTCCATCGAAAGTTCCAGGCTCTTAGAATGAGAGAGAGATTTTCGTAGTCTTGCGCTGTCATACAAGATGGCTGATGACTTTGTCTTCAGTCAGGAAGCAGAGAGAGATAGATGCTAGCTAGTGTTCAACTTGAACTCCGGAGCTCGGCTTGCTTTCTGCTTTTTTCTCTTTCAGCTCGGCTGGAATCCAGTCTGTGAAATAGTATGGTTCACATTGAGTGTGGGTCTTCTCCCCTCAGTTAACCTCTTGGGAAACACCCCTATGGGCATTCTCAGAGATGTGCCTCTTAAATGATTCTAAATCCAGTAAAATCAACAGTGAAAACTAATCACCACAACCCCCCCCCTTTCAATCTAAGACCCAAACGCATCCCTTTAGCCAAGAATATCATCCCTGATCCCCAAAATGCCCATAGTCAACTTGTAGAGCACTTGGCTCATCTCCAAGAGCTCCCCAAATCTTGATAGTTCTAAAGGTGTCCAAAATCCCTAAGTCCAAAATCTTTTCTAAGAATCAAATCCATCTCTTAGCTGTGAACCCCTGTAAAGCTCAAATGGCAAGTTATATACTTACAATAGACAGTGCTGTAGAGTAAACATTCTCATTCAGAAAGAGATGTAGGGACATAGCAAAGAAACAAGTCTTAGACTCAGCAAGGGAAATACTAAACCATGTTTTCCTGCAGCTCCATGTTTGGCAACTAAGGCTTTTAATGGTAGCACCTGGGCTTCAGTAGGCTTGGTTAGCCCTGCCCCTCCAGTTTGGTTGCCTGTACATGTAACCCATCTTGGATGGTTCCATTCCATGCCTGTGCTTCCCATGGCAGACATCCCACAGTTATAATATCTCCAACATCCTGGAGTCTCCATCTCAACCTCGTATTCATTGTCATAGCTTCATGGAATGGCCTCTCCAGGATTCCTTGAGAGAATCCAAGCTTGTCTCAGGCTGTCAGGTCTTAGCAGCTTTCTGGAACCTTGGTACAATCCTCCATAACCCCATAGGTCTTGCCTGCCTACAAAACCAGCACCAAGTCAGTGAAACAAGTTCTGCTGTTAGTTTAAAGGTAGCTGTGGCCCCTTCCCACCCCGGCTCTCAGGCTCTCTGCACTCCTTTACAGCTGAACCATGTAAAACACTTGCCTTGGCAGTTGTTTTCCAACAGGGATAAGGATCTTGCTGGGCAGGGGTAGAAGTGTGTACCTTCCCGTTGTTCTGGTATGAGCCCCAGAACAGCGCTGGTTGAACAGTCTCTTACTTAACTTCATGACCAGCTTGTACGTTAGGCATAGAAGAAAACATGCATGATTATTAGATGGTTCGATTGAGTTCCCCTGAACTTTCAGTAGTTTGTCTCTGCTTCCCAAATAATAGCTGTTCCAAATGTCTGTCTACTTTCTGGCAAGCCCCTGCCTGGTTCTTGGTTTCTTAGGGTATATTACCCTTCTTGCCATATTGAAGGTGGGCCTTGGTCCAGTGTAATTGATGGCAATGTTATCATCTGCCTGTGTGGCTGCTGTAGGGCGCAGATGTTTCCTTCTGATCTCTCTTCATCTTCTTCTGTCTCAGAGGAAGTTCCTTCCTTTGTTGACCTCGTGCTTCATCCCTGGCAGCGCTGCCCCATCCAGTCACTTCCTCTCTACTGTCAACTTTCCCCTTGCTCTGTGGTTTCCTCCTGTTGCTAGGACATCCTATATTAAGCCTACTGTTTCTACCTTGAAAACTATATGTGTTAATCTTTTTTGCCTCTCTGGGTATCTTTTCTCTTTTTCCTGACATGATTATTTCTGTTTTATTCATTTTGTTCCTTTAAGACATGATCTCAGGAGGCAAGGCTGACTTCAAATTTCATATATACTTGAAGATCTTCTTTCTTGATCTTCCTGCTTCTGCCTCCCAGGTGCTAGGACGGGATTAGGACTCTGCATCACTGTACTGCTGTTATGCTATACTGAGAATTTAACCTAGGACTTTCTGTATGATAGAAAGGCAAGTACTCTATCAACTAAGATACCTTCCCAGCTGGGGCTGGAGAGATGGCTCAGTGGTTAAGAGCACTGAATGCTCTTCCAGAGATCATGAGTTCAAATCCCAGCAATCACATGGTGGCTCACAGCCATCTGTAATGAGATCTGATGCCCTCTTCTGGTGTGTCTGAAGATAGCTACAGTGTACTTATACGTAATAAATAAATAAATCTTTAAAAAATAAAAAAGATGCCTTCCCAGCTCACCCTGGCGTTTCCTAAAGATATAATTCACATGTGATAGTCATTCTTTCATTGCTTCTTTGATTTTTCCCAGTTTTCCTTGTATTGAAAATAGATTTTTTTCTCACGTGTGGCTCCTCCTCCCTCTACTCCTCCCAGATCCTCCTCGCCATCCCCCCTCTCTAGATCCTTCTGTCTTTCACTAGAAAACAAACAGGTTTCTATGGAATAACAATAAAACAGAGCAAAATAATAAAATAAATTAAGATGAAATAAAAGCCAGCACATCAGGATTGGAGAAAATAAACAAACAGAAGGAAAAGAACCCAAGAGAAAGCTCTTGAAACAGAAACCCATTTATTCCCACACTCAGGAATCCCACAAAAACACTAAACTGGAAGCCATAATAAACATGTAAAGAACCTATAGAGTGTACACACACACACACACACACACACACACACACACGTATATATGTATGTATTAAAAAGGTAATTTAAAAAAAAAAAAAAAAGAAGAAGAAGGAGCCCTGACACAACATTATGAAACAAGGAACCTCCTGAGATGCCTTTGAGTCCTTTTCTGTTGGCGGCTAGTGCTGGGCGCACAGCCTACCCTGAAGAGTAGTTTGGTTCTCCAGTAAGATTCTCTTGGAGGAAACTAGATTTTCATTTGCAAATGGTTATCAATCAAAGATGGCTTCTGGGTTAGGAATGGGGACATGTGTCTTTTGATTCTTAAACTCTAAAAGTCTGGCTTATTTCTTGTTCAATCTGCTACATGGCTTTCTCTGAGACACTGAACCTTCTGAACAAGTTCCTGGTTTTTCAACCTTCAACTTCAGCTTCTTTGACATTTGTTAAAGCTAAAGAGTCTTTTTCTTTCTTTCATTCTCTCTTCCTTTTTTTCCTTCCTTCCTTCCTTCGCTCCTCCTCCTCCTCTTCCTCCTTTTCCTTCTTCTGTAGATAGCCAATATTTTCTCTCGCATTGCCAGCTTCCTTAACTTGGTTTCTTTAGTGATTTATTTTCCTAGACCTCTCAACCATCGGAGTCTACTGTGCACTGCCACACTGCCTCTTACAATCGACTACTCTGTAATGTTCTTCAGTGTCTCCCTGTCTTAGCTATAGACACTCAGTGGTTGAGATTCTCCTCAGAATTCTGTAAGCATGCTCAGCACAGAAATTTCCTCAGAGATGCTCAGAAAGCATCAGTGTTTGATTAACTGCAAACAAGTCAATTAAAGAAAAGATTCAGTTAAATAAAAGATCTAGACCTGTTTGTACAAAAGAAATGGCCAAATAAATCACTTCAGAAATAAGCACAGCCAAAGCCAACAGAATTAAAGAAAGACTGTGTCCTTACGTAAGTATTCTCTTGGGATGACTGAAAAAATGAGAGGCTGAAGCCAGGCAGTGGACAGAGCAAGGAAAAATTCATTTCTGGTATATGCTAATGTTTTTTCTATAATCTAGTATATATAAGGTTATATACATAGATATATAAATGATATAAGTATAGACTTAGAAGATAGGGGTATGTATGTGTATTCATAATAATACAGTTAAGGTTCTAGAATATACATTTTTGTTCCACAAATTGCATGTATCTTATACTTTTGTTCATTTCATTTCATTGCATCTGAACTAAAGAAGAAATGTCTGGTTTTATTAAGAATTGATACATATGGGTCACAATTTATAGATTTATCTGTATAGTTATCCCATAAATTGAGGAAGAAAATTATTTAACGTGATGACAGTCTCTCACTCACACTCAGCAAGCTTAGTTTAGTCACATCATAATTCCAAATAAACTAATCTGATCAATCTACCCTGAAAGTAGTGGGCAAAGCATTATGGCCTATCTGAGAAATTTAAGAAAAGTATTGGGAATTCCCTCCACCTAGGAGCTTGAGAGTTCTTTACAATAGATCCATGAATGGCTGCAAGAAAGGTGTGAGTCTTAACCTATATTGTAAACCTCAGATGGGTTCCTAGGGAAAGATTTCTACCTGTACAAAATCTCCGCATTGACTAGCTACTATGTTCCCAGCCAGCGGCTCTTGACAATGGCAAAATATGATTTCTTAGCAGAGACACCCACCTCAAGTGCGTGATTAGAACTCTCACTGCTGAACCATAATAGATGCAATTTAGTTCCAAATTCTTTCTGTGTGTGAAATATGATGAGCACTAATTCTAAATTTCCATTTTTGTAGATAAAAAGAAACAGCAAGCGATTCAACACTCTCCAGCCTGTTACAAATTATGATTCTAAGCATTATAATCATTAAATTTATTATCCTTGCTTCAGTATTAGGTCCTAGTTTCCATTGTTTCTTTGCTGTTTGCCATGTTAATGCCTCTCCATTTGCTGAAGTGTTCACTGCACTACTTATTTTGTGGTCCTTGTGAGTCTTGAGAATCAGCCTTGGCATTGTAGGTATTCTCAGGATTCTATCAACTTAGGGTTCCTTCAGCTCTTTGGGAAAATGTCATCTGAGCATAAGAGGCTATGGGGAATGACTACCCCTCAGCCCAGGACTGATAGAATACATTTAAATTTGACTGTTTGATGTAAATGACACAGAATTACCTAGACATCTCTAAAAACTAACTTGGAACTATTAATTTCCAGCCCTTTCTGCAGCAGAGACTGTGGATCTTACATCTGATCACTGTAGCCACCAGGAACTAGAACATTAAACGTCTCCCCAGAGTTCTTTGCAGTTACACAAAGGACTGGGCATCTCCCTCCAATCTTTGGTACCCCATTTAAACACCACTCTATGCAAGCATCCCTGCACCAGAGGTCTACCTTTTCACATGACTGTCACATTACTTTATGGGATTACAGACTTGAAATGTCAGAATTCTAGTATTAAAAATGAAAGAGGTCTAACTGGGCTCACAGAAGTCAACAAGGGACCAATCCAACCCTTTAGCAATGCCTCCTGTGGTGGTTCCATACTGCCAAATTAAGAGCAGAAGCCTAGTGTTGGTCCCGTCTTCACAAGCCCATGGGAGGTTAGCGTTCACCTCTTCTATCTCTCCCCCAAGTCCCTGTCCTCTCCACCCGGCTGTGACCATCACAGGGTTTCACCACATCCCCTGTTTTCTCTCTCTCTTTCTCCAGACACAAAGGACACGAGTGAATTTGAGAATGAAGGATTCTTTGCGCTGCATCACCGCCGAGGAGCCATCAAACAGGCCAAAGTCCACCACGTCAAGTGTCACGAGTTCACAGCCACCTTTTTCCCTCAACCCACGTTTTGCTCTGTCTGTCATGAATTTGTCTGGTACAGTAACTCGGTATTTTCCTCCTGAGCTTTGAGTTATGCATTTCATCGCTGTTAAGGACTGTGCACTCCACTAGGAGGGAGTATGTAGGTCTGAGTACTGCAGAATAGTAGTCAGTGGGCTCACCAGCAAGGAGAGAAGGTCTAAAAAGGCTGATTCAACACACAGGATTCTTATGATATGGCTCCTGAAGAGTGAGACCCACTCCAGAAAGAGTCTCCCATTAGCTAGCTTTCCTTGACAAAATACCCAGGACTGTGACCAGGCAAGACACTGAGGCAGGACAGAGGTGCTTAAGGCACCTTAAGGCACCCAGGAAGCAAGAGAGGGGAGAGAAAGCACCAGAGTCCCAGCAAGGTCACACTCCCAGTGACCTCACTTCCTTTTTCCAGGTCCTGCCTCCTTATGGTTCAAATATCGCCACTGTCTGGTTCCAAAACATTAGCACATGGCTTTAGGACATTTCAGATTCAAATCTATAAGGTGGCCCAATGGAGTTTTGGTTTTGACCAAATGAGAGGCTGCTGGTATAGGAAGGAAGAACAGATGAGGGTGTATTGGTATTGTAAGCAAAGCTGTGTAATTTTATAGTCAACACCTTTATCACTCAATAGCCCAACCGCTGCATTGCTGCAATTTGCAGCAGACAGCGCTATCCCACTGTAACAAATGACTAAAATGAAGCTCTTGGGCGTCTTAGCCTCGGAGATGAGTGCAACCACACAGCAAAAGCTACAGTAGAGTAGAAGTGTAATGATGCTTGCTTCTGCTCTCAACATCTGCACCCACGAAGAGACAAAGAGATGCTGGTCCCTAGGGCTCCTGCAGAATCTTTAATGCACAAGTTCCCACTTTGTGGGGTATCCGAAAACCATTAACTGCGGTTCCTCTAATCACCCGACCTCCTTTGTTTCCTTTGTTCGTAATCAGTAGCGCTGCTCAGGAATGCATCTTTATGTGGAGCTTTATGGGCAGCTGATATATTCCGAGTCTCAGAGTGAGGACATAAGACACTTTACAGATGAGTGTGCTCATCTGTGTATAAAGCTAGAATGAGCGAGGTGATCCCCTTTTGAACGAGGCAGTGACTTTTCATTGAGGGACATAGAAATTTATTGCTAGGAGACTTTGGTCTGGTGTTGTAAGCACACACAGGTTTGCTTGAAAATGCAAAGATATAAAGGAAATTAATCTCACCTAGTTGATTATAAAAATTTTAAGTAAAGCAATGTAAACTTAAAATACCTTCTTGGCAAGTGATACACGTGGGTTACCAATCTGAGAAAGTGCTCTGAGGTCTTAGGAGTATCTGCAATCTCATTTACCTCTAGAATGTTTCTGTTGCTAATGTCAATGTGGACATGCAGTTGAACCAAGCCTTGCTTTGTTACAGGGGCCTGAACAAACAGGGTTACCAGTGCCGACGTAAGTACAGAGCGTTTCAGCTGTGTCCTCAGTGTTCTTTGAATTGATCTGTTCCTTAACCACCAGAAATTATAAATGACAATTGTTTCTTTTCAGAATGTAATGCAGCAATTCACAAGAAGTGCATTGATAAAGTAATAGCGAAGTGCACAGGATCAGCAATCAATAGCCGAGAAACCATGGTATTGGCGAGTTTAAATTCTATTTATTTACTCTCTGCCTTTCCCAGCAAATCAGACTGTCAACCTCACTCTTAATCTCAATAGCTACTAAAACCCCTGGTGGAAATACGCTATCCAGAAAGAGTGTGTTACACGGGCACACATCTTAAGGGGTAATAGCTCACCTTCTGGG
Source organism: Uromys caudimaculatus (assembly GCA_028551405.1). Classification (NCBI taxonomy): domain Eukaryota; kingdom Metazoa; phylum Chordata; class Mammalia; order Rodentia; family Muridae; genus Uromys; species Uromys caudimaculatus. Next base: position 47,157,707 of record CM052714.1, on the reverse strand, counting down.
TTGTCTTTCTTTCTTGGGAATCAAGGGGACGTTATCATCAGGGTTCTGTTACTCGCCTAAACCTGGACTGGTCCCATCTCATAGACATAAAATGAGACTCGTGTGTGGTTTTCACCTTTCAAGTAGCCACAGTAAGGAAGAAACAAACAGGGTGTGGGGTCATAGGACGGCCATTCAGGACATTGGGGCAGAAGGATTACAAGTTCAAGGCCCATTTGAGCTACAAAGTGAGTTCAAGGTCAGCCTGAGAGCCTCAGTGAGATTGTTTCTAGAAAATTATAAAGCAGGCTAGCAATATGGCTTAATGGCAGTGTGCTTGCCTAGTGGGTGAGAGTGCCTGCCTTCAATTGCTAGGGCCACAAGAATAAGTAAAGTTATATAAAGGAGAAACTAGTAAAATTCATTTTAGTCATATATTTAATTGAACCAAGGCTATTACCATTTCAATATATAATCAATATAAAGATATTTTACACTATTTTTACTTACTCTGTCTTCAAGTCCCACTGTGTAATTTGTACATGCACCTCAATTCTAGCCCACCACCCCTTAGGTATATAGTAACCCTGTGTGGTTGCTTGGTTCTCATACACAAAGATGAGACCAAGTCTCTAGCTGTCTTACTATGAGTCCACTGGGACTCTCAACATTCAAATGTTCCTAGATCTTGACCTAATGATCATATTGGCATTGAACAATACCAAATGAGTGTTTCCTTAGCTCCCATTTGAAAAAACAAAGTATCCATATCCCCTCTTCCTGACATGGTCACTCCATCTGTCAAGACTGATGTCTCAGAAATCAGCTGTGGGACCCCTGGCTGTTGGCATATGCTTTAACGTGCAGATGGCACCTGTGCTCCACACGAGAGAGCTGCAGGCTTCTTCAGATACCTCAGGAAGGTGGTAGGCAGTACACTGGGTAAAAGGACTCACTGCATATTTTCATTACAATCACCGTGAGTCTAGGAGATGATCAGAAGTTTGACACACATGTGCAGCCAGGCCTTCTGTCTTTCAGTTCCACAAGGAGAGATTCAAGATTGACATGCCACACAGATTCAAAGTCTATAACTACAAGAGCCCAACCTTCTGTGAGCACTGTGGTACCCTGCTCTGGGGGCTGGCGAGGCAAGGACTCAAGTGTGACGGTGAGTACATGGCTCCCAAGGTTGCCTGTGCATCATGGAGGGAAAAAGAAAGACTCTAGAATGACTGTATCTCCATCTTTATTTGCCCGTGAAGATGAATGCCACCTCGCTGAGACAGTCCACTTATTCTTCTACCCTACCACCTCCCCATCTTCACATATGAGCAAAGTGCACAGCCAGTCAGATTCAAGGGTAAGGCTCAATAGCTTAGGCTCAAGGTCAAGGCTCAACAAGCCAAGGTCAAAATTTAATAGGTCAAGATCAAGATCAAAGATGCTGACCCCATATTTCAATGTTAGGCCTCCCTCCTGAGTAAAAGAGAGACAGCATTCCTCTGTTTTGTTTTGTTTTGTTTTGTTTTGTTTTGTTTTGTTTTGTTTTGTTTTTCGAGACAGGGTTTCTCTGTGTAGCCCTGGCTGTCCTGGAACTCACCTGTAGACCAGGCTGGCCTCAAACTCAGAAATCTGCCTGTCTCTGCCTCCCAAGTGCTGGGATTAAAGGCGTGCGCCACCACTGCCTGGCTAGCATTCCTCTTTTGACTGGTCCTTCTGCCAAGGACTCTTCACTCTGACTGAACATGCTATCTCCTTAGATTCTGGGCTATCCCATCTTAATTCTATCAGATCGAGCTGTGTGGAGCTCATTTTAGCACCAGTTAATGAGATTATTCCTGCCATCCCATCAAAGAACAAGCATAAGCATCCATTTGGCTAGTGAACAGTTCTAGTGAGAGGAACTCTGGGACTTTAGCTGCAGAGTGTACCCCTAAACTATGGCTGTGAACTCCAAGTACCCAGAAAGGACTGAATCCAGGACTGTGAGTCATATGTCCCTTCCTCTGGGATTTGGGTCATTACAGAGCTAAGCTATAATTAGTCTATATCATTTTTATTTGTATTGTATTTATATACAAGTCACCATTCCCTGATAATGGAGGTACTCACATCTATAGCACAAAGGGAAACAAGCCATTCGTGATCTAAAACTCTAATTTTAAAAACTGAAATGCTATAACTAGGGAGTCACGAGAATGAAAATGTCTCAGAAAGGGTGACAAAGCACACTGTCTTCCAGGTAAGAAGGAAGGAGAAAGGGAGACTTAGATAATTCACAAGACCCTTTCTTAATACAACAAAGACCTTTCTGATGGTGAACCGTACAATATGCCAACCTTTTCTTCTGCTTTGCAGCATTACTTGTTTTTCTTCTCTTTTACAAGCTGGAGATGGCCTCCTGAAAGTGAAAGGCCATCCTCCTCTTTTGTCTCTCCTTCCTTAGCTCTTTGGTGTTCGTGTTCCTGGTGGGCCCCAAGAATGGCATCTTAGTGGAGGTGGAAAGAGCAGAGTTTACAGACTGTTGCTATGGTGGTCACTAGCAGTCAGAATAACCTTAAGAATCCCTTTATGGGACTGGAGAGATAGCTCATCAGTTAAGAGCATTGACTGCTCTCCCAGAGGTCCTGAGTTCAATTCCCAGCAACCACATGGTGGCTCACAACCATCTGTAATGGGATCTGATGCCCTCTTCTGGTGTGTCTGAAGACAGCTAGTGTACTCATATACATAAAATAAATAAATCTTACACACACACACACACACACACACACACACACACACCTAGATATATGGATGGATGGATGGATGGATGGATGGATGGATGGATGGATGGATGGATGATGGATGGATGATGGATGGATGATGGATGGATGGATGGATGGATGGATGGATGGATGGATGGATGGATGGATGGATGGATGGAAAGAGAATCCCTTTATGAGTCCCAAGGTCCTACCTGTGTCCTTTTCTCCATATGCCTGTTTATAAAGAAAATGTTGGCATACAAGATTATGGAAAAATTTCATTAATTCTCAGGTGACAATAATGTCCTAATACCCTAATTATATAAGCAGAAGGGCAAATGCCAAAACTTTCACTGCTTACTACTCCTGTGACCGTCCCAGGCTTCCTCTCCTGGGAGCCTTGGTGGCCACCTGTTAAGGCAGAGTTGATCTTGACAGTGTGATTGCAAAGCTTAGAACTTCCCTGAAGATTCCTGGGCATTATTTCACACTCGCGTGCTTTGCTTTAGCCTGTCTAACATTCTCTCCTTCCCATTCCATCCCCTCCCCCTCTTCTTCTACTCCCTTTTTCCTCTTTGCTTTTATCCCCTGTCCTTCCCCCTTTTCCTTCCCTCCCTCCCCCTCCCCATTTCAACATCCATTTTAGGTTTTTTGTATCCCTGAGTATCCTGTTTTCTCCACCAGGCTTCCACCTCCCTCCTTCACTCTCCTTGTCCCTTCCTCCAGTTATCATTACCCCTCTCTCCTCACCTCAGCTTTACTTCACCTCTGCCTCCGTCAACTTCTTGTGTGCCCTGTTCTTTCAGCCTCTACGCTGTCTTCTTTCTTTCCCCACAATAACTCCCATGAAAATAGTCATCAGAAGGGACTATTTGCGCTCACAGAGGTCAAGTTTCCACCTGATAGGTTAGTAACAAAGACCCGTGGTGTTACAGTGGGAATAAAAGCCTTTCTTCCTGACTGAGCATCAGGGTCAAGCTTAGACCTAGCTACAATTTTAAGGAGCAAAGTAAAATAAAAATCCCAATATACCTAATTCTCAATTGGTGTCTTACAAACATACCTATACTCCTAGCACTTGGGAAGCTGAGACATGAGAAAGACCAGTCCAAAGCCAGCCTAGGCTACATAGTAAGACTCTGTCTCAACAACAACAGCAACAAAAACAACAAAATAGAAGTCTTAAAACCTGCTAAACAAATCCAATGTAGTTATACCAACAATGCAGAAATTTTAGTGTCACCATTAAAGATTTTAAATATACCTAAAAGATTTTACTTTAAAAGAATTTTATAGCAAATGAAACTTATTTATATAGATAATGTTTTGTTTTTATGATGAACTATCTAGAAGAATGTGAACTACTTTAAAGATAAAGAGTGCCACAGCTTCATCTTGATATTTTAACATTCTATTTTACCTTGAATTGTGTGTGTCTCTCTGAGTGTCTGTGCATGTGAATCCAAGTGTTCACAGAGGTTAGAAGAGACCATTGGGTCCACTGGAGCTGGAGTCACAGAGGTTGTGAGCCATATGACATAGGTGCTGGAAACCGAACTGGAATCCTTTACAAGAGCAGAAAGTGCTCTAAAACACTGAGCCACCTTCCAGCCCCATCTAGATATTTTAATATATGACTGCAATAAATTATAATAAAGAGAGGTTGTACTTGGTGAACTGCTGTCACTGTGTGAAGCTCTTTGCACATAAATGGCTAATACTCTGTGAAGATTGAATTTGGGGTCTTGACTGCCTGATTCTATTAGGACAACGCTTAAGTATTTCGGTAGAAGCCAAGTAGTACCGGAGGTAAGAGCTCTATCTGCTGGAGCTTGGAATCTCCATAATTTTTCTGTGGATTGTTATAACGATCTTTTACAAGGAAAATTTTCTAAAAACTAAAAACATGGTGTAATAGTGGTATTTCCATAGATTCGTGAGGACACACATCCCCCTATAGGTGAGCAGGTGATCCCAGGGTCACAGGAAGTGGAAGTTAGTCCCTTATGGTGTTGTTATCAGGACTTACGAATCAGGTTGCTTGTAGGTTTTAAGAGTTACAGGCCTATGTAGACAGCATTAGTCCTGTGGGAGGGTGAGAGAGAGACTGGTTGTCACATATTGAGCACATCTCTTTTTAGATTTTAGAAAATCTAAAAACCACAGCTTCCAGGACCTACAGAGATGAGGGTGCTGTGCTCTCTTTCTTGGGGCTCTTTCTATTAACTATAGCATAGATGTAAAGTTAAGACATTAATGCATATGTAAGAAATCCCATTTTCTTTATGGCCTTGACATTACCATAAGCACAATTCCAATAACTGGCGGTTCTCTGCCCTTCCTGTAATTGTATAATATCTGGAGATGCATGTGTTTAGGGGCTGGAAAACTGAGGCATGATCTCCATCCAGCAGTTAGGTAGATGTTGGTATCACTATCTAAATCTCCAGTGATGAGGTCTGTGACTTTCTTCTGATGGCTTATGTGGACAGTTGTGTGTAGGAACACTACCATAACTCCTCAGTGTACTGCAGTTCTTCAAAGAGTTTCCTTCACTCCTGGGCCTCCAACTGTTTGATTTTCCCTTCCAAAGTTCCATCCAGTCTCTCGGTTCTGTCCACAGGAGACCCAGCCATCCTGGATGACCCCCCACTAGCCAGGGCTCCAGGGGCCAGACCTATGGCCCCATTCCATTCCCCCATCATAACCAGCCCGGAAGTTTAACAATACCTCTCCCTAAAGTGAGCCTGTGGTCTCTGGGCTTCGTTCCTCCTACCTACTACTACCTGTTAACATACAAATACCATCTCATCGCTATCCATTTCCCTTCTTCAGGCTTACGCCAGAGTTTAAGCTTTGTCCCAGAGCAGGAGGGCCTGCTCTTGTACCCTCGAATTTTCTAACACTATTAGTAGAACCATGGTCAGCTTGGCACTTCCATCCACAGGCCATCTCAGACGCAATGCCAACCACAGGCTTTCTTTCCTAAAAGCGAGAGTGTGACGCTCATGTTGTACCTGGTGTCATTTTGTAGCACTCATGGTTTCTTTCCCTGCTCCTCACCAACTGCTTTCCTCTTTTCAGCATGTGGTATGAACGTCCACCACCGATGCCAGACAAAGGTCGCCAATCTTTGTGGTATAAACCAGAAGCTAATGGCTGAAGCACTAGCAATGATTGAAAGCACCCAACAGGTAAAGAAGACATTGAGCTGATGAAATTTCTCTCAACAAAGGCTAGCCACATCCATTCTTTCTTGTTCTATCTAACCCATAGGATGTCCCTGGGTGTCCCTCTGAACATGAGTCTTGATATTTTCATCTTCATCCCATATTGCCACCTTTGAGATACTTCCTCAATCCATGCATCAGCATGACCATTTGTAATATCTCAAACTATTTATAGAACAAGCAGGTACAGAAAAAAAAGCAAGTTCATTAAAATTATTGAGGATTTACTGCCAACTTTATATCTGTATTTTAGGGATCTCTAAGAAGCTGGAGGGAAAAGATCTATTTTCTAGAATTACCTCCAGAATGGTCACAGGACACTGAGTCTAGTCTAGGCCACTTTTGCCTGTCCATTTATGTCTTGTCATTGGTTAAATTCCTGTCTCTTGAGAACCAATTCTGAGACTTGGCATTACCTTCTACATAAGCTATATTTTCGTTCACCTTCTTTTCTGACCTGACTTGTTATGGAATGAGGCTACTTACATAGAAGATTCCAGCTTTTATCCTTGAAGTATGTGAAAGGAGTTAAGTGCCAGCTGCTGATGCATTAAATGCAGCAAGTGCTTGCAAGGCCAAGGTGTTGCGGGAATCTCGCTGCATCTAGGCCAGCCCCAGTCGGCAGTCTTCCCAGCTCTGGTTTGCCTGCCTCAGAGCCACCCGTACCTTCTGAGCCATCCACCCCCTGTGGTCGGTGGTCCCAAATCTCAGTAACCCAGTAAATCAAAACTCTAGAAGCTTATAATTAATCAGTCAGATTTATAGATCAATAAATTCTCAATTCACAAGATGTCCACACAATAATTTCAGAGCCAATTGATAATGATACAAGCTGCCTACCTAGATTAGATAGGTTATCCCAATTATTCTATCCCTATATGATATTATAGCTACCTGTGGCTATTTAAAGACACTCAGAATCTGGATCGTTCTATTCTTCCTCCATCTTCCTGCCCCCCCCCCCGTCCCTATCTCTGAAACACTTAGCTCCATCTTCCTTTTCCCTGTCCAATCACAGGCTTCTTGTTGTATTAATATTTAAATTAATTGGACAGGGAAAATTCTGCTACATCAAAGAATCCTAAACATACTGAAAAGAAAGAAAAGCTTTGTCTGTCCTGTATATTTTAAACTCTTGACTGCCTTTTGTCTTCAGGGACAACACAGTATGCTTTCTGTGGGTGGGAAATGGTACCAACTATGGGGTGCTTAGGTTGTCTGACCCTGTTTATGATCTAGGCTCGCTCCTTAAGAGATTCAGAACACATCTTCCGAGAAGGCCCAGTTGAAATCGGTCTCCCCTGCACCATCAAAAATGAAACGAGGCCACCATGCATACTAGCACCTGGGAAAAGAGGTAGCTATCACTCCAGTTGATCATCAATGTCGGTCACTTGTCACGATCCACTTGACCCTGTGTTCTCTGGATTTGAATTCTTCATGTACCTAGTCTGATGGGTTGATGGGGTTTTTGTTTGTTTGTTTGTTTTTTCTCTATTTAAAGATTACAAATCCAATCACTAACCTCGAGGCCCCTATTTTTTTTTTTTTTATTGAAAATAGATCCATTTCTTATACAATATATCCTGACTAAAGTTTCCCCTCCTCCTATTCCTCTTTTTAAGAGTAAAATTAAAACATGCCTAACTAGAATTTTTTGTGAGGGCGTTGTTCATGGTAAAGGTCTAGAATGTCATTTCCTGGCCAGATTGGGTGGTTTTATAGATATTAATCTACTGTAAAGCAAGACAAGGAGGGGTGTCATTGGGGCATCATTGTTGTTGCTCTGAGACTCTCCTGTGAGGTTTCAAGACAGGAAGGAAGAAAAGAATCAGGCCCTAAGCCTTAAACTTTGTCATATGTAGAGATTCATTCTGCCTTCTGCTTGAAGGGAGCTCAAGGGAAAATGCAGCCACATGATTCTGGGAACTGAATCATTTCAGCAAACATTAAGATATGTTCTTTGGATTTAAAGAATATTAAGGCCTGGGTAGATGGCTCAATTGGTAAGCGCTTATTTTGCAAGCACAAGGACCTGAGTTCAATCCCCAAACCAATATTAAAATAAAATAAAAAAGCTGTTCATGGCGGTATGTATCTGTAATCCTGGTGGTATGGAGGCTGGAGACATGGATCCCTGGGTCTGACTGCCAACCTGCCTTGCCTAATTGTCATGTTCCACGGCAGTAAAAGACCCTGTCACAAAATCAAGGTAGACAGTGCTTGAAGAATGACAGTTGGAGCTGACCTCTGGCTTCCATATGCACATGCACACCCACACATGTGTGCACACCCTCACACACACACATCCTACATGCAAAGAAAAATACTGATGATAGTAGTTAAAGGGTAAAGATTCCTAAAAACATTTTTGTAGTTCTTCTGGCATCATACAAGGACGAAATTGACATAAAATTTCAAAAGAGAGATTCAAATTCCATCTCAGAAGGGTTTCCAAGCAGTAAGGTGGGCCTTGGGGATGAGCAGTGCAGACAGCATCTTGCCTCAAAGACCACAAAACCTGGTGTTCAGCCTGCTCAGTTGAGCATCCATGGTGTTCCTCAGAGCTGACACTGTGCTCACTGGAAATCGACGTCACTGTGTCTGGGAGTTACAAACGGCTCTGATACCCTTTCCTATTTCCTCAGAACGTGGTGTTATTAAAAAGTTCTCTCTCCTTCCATCTCGTTCTCCCTCCCTCTCTCTCCCTTTCCTTCTCCCTTTCAGTCCCTCTCTCCCTCACACAAAAATACATAGCCTTTGATTGAGATGAGTCCTGTCTGTCTGTCTGTCTTTCCTTCCTTCCTTTCTTCCCTTCTTTCTTTCTATTTGTTTGTGTTTGAGTTTGGGACTTTTTTGGGTTTTGTTTTCTCATTTTTCAAGACAGAATTCCTCCATGTAGCCCTGGCTGTCCTGGAACTTGCTCTGTAGACCAGGCTGGCCTCAGATTCAGAGATCAGCCTACCTCTGCCTCCTGAGTTCTGGGATTAAAGGCATGCACCACCACTGCCACACTAACCCTAACCTTGAGTCCAGTATTTCCCAGGCTATTAGCTAGCCAAAGAGACACAGCCTGTACCCCAAATGCCAAATTTACAGACAGATGCAGAAGGGTTAAGCTAAATTAGATGGAACCTCAGAATGAGAGATGGAAGAAGGAAGTGGGTGGTACCTTAAGTGCCAACAAAGACCTTACCCATTCATGTTTAACACCTGGCCTGCTGTTTTCAGAACCCCAGGGAATTTGCTGGGAGTCCCCTTTGGATGGGTTGGATAAAAGGGCCTATCCTCCTGAACCTGAAGTGAACGTGCAAAGGGCTTCTCTGCAGCTGAAACTGAAGATCGATGACTTTATCCTGCACAAGATGTTGGGGAAAGGAAGTTTTGGCAAGGTATGCTACCAAGGACCCAAAGGTGTGCAAGAGAGCACCCTCCCACCCCCCGAATCCCCCCCCCACCCCCCCACCCCCCCCCCCCGCTGTATTGTGAGATGACAGAGAGGATCCAACATTAAATGGGAAGCTGAGAGACTGCAATAATAACAGTCTCTGTTTCCTATGGATCCTTGGCCCCAAATCCATTCTTTAAGCCTACATATTCAAATGCTAATGCATTTGACGTTTGAGCACGGAGGAATCAGGGAAGTGCCCATTTCCTGTTCCTACTAGTCTGCTAGTTTTTTCCCTGTTTCTTCCCCAGCCTAGAGTATTGTTTTGCCTTTCATGTGCCAAGGGAGTGACCTCAGTTAACTTTAATTACATATTTAGAGGCCAATATCCAAATATGTTCACACTTTTGGAGTACTAGGGACCAAGATTGTATCTTGACATGTGAAGATGATGGGGAGAGAGAAGAGACAAGCTCAGACACTGACTGTAGTTTGAAGGCTGCAAGGATGGCTCAGAGGTTAAGAATACCAGCTGCTCCTCCAGAGGACTTGAGTTCATTCCCAGCACCCACATGGCAGCTCACAGCCGTCCATACCTCCAATTCCAGAGGATCTGGCACCCTCACCCAGACATACATGCAGACAAAACATCAATGCACATAATAATAAATAAAGACTAGTTTGAGGACATCTTAGGAAAGTACCTTGGATTAAGTCCCCCTTCCTTGCCTCTCTTGCTACTCACTGGGCAGGGGTGAAGGAAATAACATGTCTCTGTCAGCACTGAGACCAAGTACAGAATGAAAAGGAGAAAAAGGAGAGAAGTGAAGAGAAAGAATTATCCTCAGGGCCAGGGTAGCTTAGTTGGTGAAGTACTTGAGTTACAAACTGAAGGACCCAAGTTCAGCTCCCAGAGCCCACATTACAAGGTCAGGTTTGGTGGCATTTGCTTGTAATCCAAGCACTGGAAACACAGAGACCAGACGTTTCCTTAGGCTTGCTGGCCAGCCAGCCAAATTAGTCAGTTCCAAGGAAATGAAAGACTTCATCTCAAAAAGCCAGAAAGAGACAGACAGCTCCTGAGGAACGGTGTGTGAGGCTGACCTCTAGACTTCACACTCAGGTTCTACAGTGTGCGCATGTGCACCTGCACACACACAAACACTCATGCTCACAAAGAAATGTCAACCATCAGTGACAACCTGGAAGAAAACTACCGAGTTAATGATTATAAAGGGGGTTGTTACAGAGTACAGGCCTTTTGGTATGTTAGACATTAAGAATATGTAATTTATTACTAGGGTTCCTGACAATTTTTATAGTGTTGAAACTCCTAGGACTATTTTAACCAAGGGCCACTATTCCTTGACTGAGGGAGTCCAAAGCCAGCTTACACTGAGCACCTACTGGTCAGACTTTGCCAGCAGTGTCTACCCAGTTTATTTAACAATAAACAAACTCAAGTGTACCCAAGCTCCCACTGTGGCCGAATAATGCTGTGTTCTAATATGTTTGCATCTCAACACTAGGCACTTTTCTTTTCCTAAAACCTTCTCTGCCCTGCACACTGTAGCTGGAATCCATGAATTCTTTTCAGTTCCACAATAATACAAACCACAACAGTTCATTTGGTGTTAATCGGAGTGTACTGGCAATTTGACAGCCAGTCTTTATTATAATTTAGCATCAATTAATGTGCAATTATAACCTGATAGGAAAAATTGAAAGGACATTATGTAGACAGCAATTGCTTTCTTGGCTCTCGATTTACAGCTGGTTTTAGGGTGGTTTACTAAAAGAAACAATTACCAACAGAGTACTTTTGTTAATGAAATGTTTATCTTCCTTTGTTCCCATGTGGATTTCTACACTTAAACAAGGTTAATAAGAATGGTAGTAAGCTAAAATACAAGCCTTGGAAAGTCTCCCTGGAGACATTCTGGGCTCTAGGTACCTCCTCACTCTGCCAAATGCATAGTACCTTTTTGCACTGAGACACCAGGCCCTACGCCCTGAGAAAGCAGAAACTAAGCTGACCTATTTCTCTTTCTCAGAACACCAAGAGTTCTCAAGAACTTACATTTCATCATCCTTTTGGCTTTCTGTGGAAAACATGGCTTCTAACCAAAATGGTAGTCTGCTACTTTTTTTCCCATCTGCTTTTACACCAAGGCTAACAAATTACATATTTTCTGGAGATGTCCGAGTTCTCATCCAAGTTCTAGTCACTCCACCAAGTCAGCTATCAGAGGCAAGTGTTTATCTCTTAGAAACAAAACAAATAAATAGGGTGTTACGACGCCCAGACTGACTTCCACCTCACTGCACAGTGGAAGTATGGCTTTGATCTCCTGATCTTCCTGCTTCCACCTCCCCAGGACTCATCTCAGGTGTACCTGAGCTTCAGTGCTGAGTATTGAGTATCTAATACCCAAGTATTAGAACACAGTATTATTCAGTCACATGACAAGATTGCAGACTGTGCCTGCTTTGTGCGGTGCTAAGGATCTAACCCAGGGCTTTCTGCAGGCTTAAGCAAGCTTGCTACCAACTGAACTACACTCCCAGCAATCATTTTAAACCTAGACCCTGGCATATTCAGATTGGCACCATTGACTTTAACGGTTCCTAAAAGTCAATAAAAGAAACAAATGCTGAGAGGTTTTATAACTCTGGGGACTCAGGAGATGGCTTGGTAAGAGTGCTATTACTCTTATAAGGGAATGGAGTCAGTTCTTAGCATTCACATCTGGCAGCCCCTGCTGCCTGTAACTCCAACCTCAGAGTATCTAACGCCCTCTTCTGGTCTCCTTGGGCACTGCAACACACGCCCATACTCAGACAGACACATTAACATAATATAAAATAGCATATACATTTTAAAGTAATAAAAAGTTCTTATAACTCTCATTTAGAAACCATTTTATAGCCTATCAATGACTTTTCTTCATTGTGTCTCGTTTGTTTGTCCCCATAGTCAGTGAAAAAGTTCCCCTGAGTTAGGGTTTCATTACTGTGAAGAGACACCATGACCACGACAACTCTTATAAAGGACAACATTTAACTGGGACTGGCTTACAGGTTCAGAGGTTCAGTCCATTATCATCATGGCTGGAAGCATGGCAGCACATCATGGCTGGAAGCATGGCAGCATCCAGGCAGACATGGTGCTGGAGGAGCTGAGAGTTCTACCTCTTGTTCTGAAGGCAGCTAAAAGAAGACTGACTTCTAAGCAGCTAGGAGGAGGGCCTTAAAGCCCTCACCCACAGTGACACACTTCCTCCAACAAGGCCACACCCACTCCAACAAGGCCACACCCACTCCAACAAGGTCACACCCACTCCAACAAGGCCACACCTCCTAATAGTGCCGTTCCCTGGGCCCGGCATATTCAAACCACCACACCCTGAACCACCTCTCCCCACACAGACCTTTTTAAGCTCAGGAAGCTGAAGCCCAGGGATGTCAATGGCTTTGCTCACATGCCTATAGTTATATAAATCCCATGTCCTTCCAACTGCCAAGAGTCATCTCCTGCACCTTTGAAAATCTAAAGTTGTTTAAACTCTCTGTTCTATGCCATCTGATACCTGTTAACATATGAGAGAGGAGAAGAAGTGGGAAAGTTAACTCTGGGACTAGATCTAACCCCTGAGTAATTCCATGAATTTGAGCAAGTTATACTTTAAACTCAGAGATATTATTATTACCACTGTTATCATTATCATTAATACCTATCCCACAGTGTTCAGAACTGAGAACTGTTCTGAGTTCTATCATGTAGCCCAGGATAGTCTTAAACTTACCAGGTAGCGAAGAGGACCTTAAATTTCTGATTTCTCCTCCCTTCCTCCACCTCCTAAGTGCTAGGATTAAAGCTGTGCCCACCATCCCTGGTCTATATGATGTGCTGAAGATCAAACCAAGGTTTTCCTGCATGCTAGACAGGCACTCTACCTACTGAGCTACACCACAGCCCCGAGATTTCTCATCATTAGGAGTAACCTTCCAAATACATAACAGTTCTGTGGACGCTTTGGGAAAGGAAGAGGATCTGAGATACTTAGTAGCATCTTAAACAGTTAGATACTATCCAGGCAGGAAACCGGAGGAGGATTTTCCGTTCTCGTTCTCACCCATCACCAATTTCTCCTAACCTGTCTCTGTCTCTTCTTTAATGAGTGGAAACCCTAAAACCGGGTTGCTGTCTCCTTTCCTTTTAGGTCTTCCTTGCAGAGTTCAAGAGAACCAATCAGTTTTTCGCAATAAAAGCCTTAAAGAAAGATGTGGTGCTGATGGATGACGACGTCGAGTGTACCATGGTGGAGAAGAGGGTTCTGTCCCTGGCTTGGGAGCATCCGTTTCTAACACATATGTTCTGCACATTTCAGACCAAGGTATGCTTTTGTTACTCTCTAAGGTTCCTAATCGGGTTGCTTTCCTCTGCCAGTTAAAGAATTAAAAGGTAGAGAAAGTCTAGAGCCCATCAGGTAACAGCAGAGAAATTTTAAACACGGAGTTGGCAGCTGAAGAAAGGCTTTTTTACTGGGGGTGATAAAACACAGGCGTGTGTCAGACAAGCAGAGAAAATGACCCTCTGTGAAGCTGAGGCGGGACTGGAGAGCCGAAAACCCAGTCTCCTCTCAGGACCTCGAGTGTTTTAAGTCTAATGGATTTCCTCTCCAAATTTATGATTGGTCAGTCTGTTGTGTGTGAACTGTTGTGTAAACATGCCCTGATCCAGCCTTGAACTTGTCCGGAGTCAGTCCATCAGCAGGGCTCCTGCAGGCCAGAGGGAAAGCTCAGGAGACCTTTGTTTTAAGCTTCCATGTTTGTCTCCCGAAGAGGAAGAAGAGGCCAGCCATCTTGGAAGTTTGTCCCGTTTATTATCTAACCATGGCTCCTCTCCCATCTGCCTGCCATCCAAAGGAGTCTAACTCCAGGCCCCACACTTTCTTCTCAAACACACCTCTTCCTTCGCCTTATCCAAGGGCCACTCCTCCAGTGGCATGCCCATGGAGAGAGGTGAAATAATGAGGTGGGATAATGTCCCCACGTTTTTCTTACTTCTCAGTCACTCATAAAGTTCCATCTCTTCTAAGAAGCAGGGAAACATGACTTAGAGTCTTAAATGTTGTGTGGTGGGATAGATCCTTATGTCCAGGCCTGTTTGTATGACATCTTTTCTCTTGGCATAAGAAGCAGGTGCCTACACAGCATTCCACTCTTTAGTCTACTATGTGTAAAGAGGCAGAGAAAAGGGGAACAGATAAAAATGCATGCTCTCCATTGTGGTCCTTTTAAAGGCTACCGGAAAAGGTGGGTGTTAGGTAAGGTTATGGGTGGGAGAGGGGAAAGAAGAGATACATAGGTCAGTGTTGTACTTTATAAAAAGGTAAGGAGAGAAAGAATGTGCTTGCTGGTGGTTGGGTAGGGTGTGGAGGAAGGAGGAGCCTCTGCGGGGTAGTGCTGAGGCTCCCTTTCCCTTCCCCGTAAAGGACCAGCTTCACAAAGGTATAGTATAGAATAGTTTATTCAGGGCATGGGGAGGGGAGTTGAGAGGGTAGTAAAGACAGAGAAAGGCGGGGGGGGGGGTGTAGAGGCTGGCCATGAACATGTGGAGAGAGAGGGGGGAAGGGAATGGGGAGAGAGAGGGTAAAGGACAAGAGGACAGAGCAGGAGCAAGAAGGCAAGATAGAGAGGAGGGGGCAAGCAGCCCCTTTTATAGTGAGTCAGGCACGCCTGGCTGTTGCCAGGTAACTGTGGGGCGGAGTCTAGACAAAATACTAACAAGTTTAGACACTAAACACTGGCCCCTCCCTTACACAGAGTTTCTCAGAAGCTGTTCCCACTCTCAAGGAACTCTGTCCCTAGCCACCTTTTCTCTCATGAACAAAAAACTCAGTCATTTTTTTCTGACTCATATCATTGTGGAGAATTTGGAAGATTCTCCAACATTTCTAACCTTACCCTGGGTACGCTCACAATCAATACTCTGAAGTCTATCATTCTAGATTTTCCCTCACTCCCACGAGTTCCTTCAAATAAGTAACCATTCACTGAAAATCCCTACTGGTCTATAACTCTCATTTTTAACATTTTGTTTATAATGTGGATATTCCTTAACATGTCCCGATTATGGTGAAGACATCCTGAACGTATCCTATGTCTGAAGCACCATGGAACCTTCTGGGACATAAAATACAGTTCTAGACCCCAAAGCATGTCACACTTTATGAGACAATTCTGATTCCATTACCAGGAAAGGTGGGCCTCCCCATTTGAGTCCTTAGTCTCGTTAATAAAAGAACTTTAAAATGACTCAGAAAACAGCACAAAGACCATTTTAACAGACCTAGGAAGAAAAACAGCAAGGCAGGCCAGCTGTAAATCTTGGCAGTTGCCTATAGGAGAGAGAGAAGAAGAAGAGAGGAAGCCACATAGGAATAAAAGATAGTTTATTCTAGAGCCAAACTTGAATGACTATGGCCAAGGAAACAAGGAGCTACATTACACCAGGTTTCATGTTCCTAACGCAGAAGGAAATTCATGAAGGCTTATAGTAGCAAGACAAAGAAAGGGGATTAGGGCTTCTGGGAATGGTGGGAAGTGCTCAGGGAAGCACACTTAGGCTTTCGACCAGTGTCTGAAAGAATATGAGAAAGAAAAAGGAAAAACAGTGTGTTTCTGAATTAGGACTCAGAAAGGAGAGCAGGCTCAGCACTGATACAGCTAGAAGTTCTACAGGCTGCAGCATAGGAAGGGGTTTCTGACAGGATAGTGTCTCCATCAGGGTTTCTATTCCTGCACAAACATCAGGACCAAGAAGCAAGTTGGGGAGGAAAGGGTTTATTCCGCTTACACTTCCACGTTGCTGTTCATCACCAAAGGAAGTCAGGACTGGAACTCAAGCAGGTCAGGAAGCAGGAGCTGATGCAGAGGCCATGGAGGAATGCTGCTTACTGGCTTGCTCAGCTTGCTTTCTTATAGAACCCAGGACTACCAGCCCAGGGATGGCACCACCCACAATGGCTAGGCCCTACCCCCTTGATCACTAATTGAGAAAATGCCTTACCGCTGGATCTCATGGAAGCATTCCCTCAAGGGAGGCTCCTTTCTCTGTGATAACTTCAGCTTATGGCGAGTTGACACACAAAACCAGCCAGGACAGACAGGAAGATAATTTGCCCTCTCCAATCCCTAACATAGCTTCTTGGTGAATCAGGTGTCTGTGGTGGTGGAGCTCCTGTCCAGGTAACTGACAACAGACCTAACCCCATTAATTCTCAAAAAGAGAAAACAATATTACACAATGTTTTGGGTAGTTTAGGTCAGGTCTCTACCCAGGGCCAGAAGTAGAACCTAGGTTCCATTCCTTTGACCAGGAAGTAGCTTTACCTTAATGAACCACGACAAAGCCCACACACCTCCACCTTTTCGTAAAGAGATCTACATCCGAAGTAATGGCTCACTTTGGAGCATTACGGAGGAGACAGGAGGCGAGGTCCAAAGTCAAGCACGGGGGTTGGCCACCCTCAAACTCTCAAGGCCTGATAATGCCTCTCTACTTACCTATTAACAGTTCTAAGTTTGTCATCCTGAGTCGGAACACAGATCTGAAGTGGCAGATCAGGAAGAAACTGGGCATTAGAATTTGAAATGCAGAACGAACAGGAAGTTGGGTGTGGAGGCGTGAAGTGGTAATGGCAAAGGACCTAAGGACCTAAGGAAGGTTCTCAACCTCCCTAATCCCGTGACCCTTAATACAGTTCCTCTGTTCTGCGACTTCCAGCCACAAAATTATTTTCGTTGCTACTTCATAACTGTAAATTGATCCTGTTATGAATCTTAATGTAAATATTCGATATGCAGAATATATGATATGCAACCCCACTGAAAGGGTTGTTCGACCCCCAAAGGGGTTGTGACCCACAGGTGGAGACCACTGGTCTAAAAGAAAAGGTAAGTTTGTTTGACGCAGCAAGAAGCAGGGTGAGATTCCAAATAATGAATGTTAAGAATTTACTACTAGAGACTGCCATTTGTCTGGGTGATGTGGGTACCTGAGATCAAAGCAACAGACTCCTCTCTCTCTGTCCCAGGGTGCATCCCAGATTGCTATGTACCTTGGGGATGTTGTCAAAGCACCTTAACTCTTGTGTTTTTCCCTGTTTGATGTGTGTGTGTGTGCATGTGTGTGTGTGTGTGTGTGTGTGTGTGTGTGTGTGTGTGTGTGTGTGTGTGTGGTGTGTGTGTCATATGCGCATGTGTATGGTTTATGCACATACATGTGGATATGTGTGCAAGTGCACACATGCTCATACATACATGTGGAGGCCAGAGGAGGACTTTGGTGTCCTCTGTCATTCTCTGCCCTGTTTCCTGTAACAGGGTCTCTCACTGAGTCTGGTGCTAGGCAAACCCCAGCAATCCTCCTATCTCTGCCTACCACCACCTCTCTTGTACTCGCCTGGCTTTCTACATGGGCGCTAGGGATTTGAACTCAGGTCCTCGCGCTTATACAACAAGCATTCTCATCCACTGAGCTACTTCTTCAGCCCCTTGATTTTATTTTTATCTTCAAGAATGTATTTGTATTTGAATAAAATCAAAACTGAGAGCTCCTGTTTTGACAGGATGGTGATTATACATAGAGTAGTTTGTTCTGTGCATGTACTTACAGGCAGCTGCTAATTACCCTCCCAACAGCATTCTAGGGATACTTGAGCCTCCGAGATTAATTTAGCATCTTCTAGATGCATACCTATCACATGTATCAAGTACCCTACAGGAATGCGTATAGATTTCTATGTATGATGGTTTGCCTTTCTCGTGAGAAAACTACCCAGAATCTCACGTTGTCTGTCAGAGCCACAAGACAGTATCTCTGAGGCTCCCTGCAGTTTTGATACTTTGACAAGACCAGAGGGAAGTGAGTATACCCACATCTTCCTTACCACAAAAAATAGATGGTGGAAAAACATGGCCAGGAATATACACATCAAACAAAATTGTGACTGATTCAGTTGAATTTTAAGGAATTGAATCCTTTTAGGGGAAAAAAAAAGAAGAAGAAGAAAAGCGGACATTTCACCAAATGCCCAGGCCCCTGAACGTTTGAAATGTCCTGATTTATTATTCAGATCTTGCCTCATCAAACAAAGCAACTAAGTGTCCTGTGGGAACAGGAGAAGCTGCAGAACCCAGTCATCACCCTCTGGAAACATGGCAGGAAGGGCCTTTCTCCAGACCCAAGCACCAGGCTTGCCCCGACAGCACTCTCTTGACCCACCTCCCTGCCCAGATTCCTTGGGTTTAACATAACATTAATGCAGGCCAGATAGTGCACTCCTAAAATCTCAGCACTCGGGAACCTGAAGCAGGAGCATCACCAAGTTTAAAGCCAACCTGGGCTATAGCATGAGAACAAGATCAGCCCGGGCAACTTTGTGAGACCTTGTCACAGTAAGAAAAAGGTCAACAGTGTGGCCTAGTGGTGGAGGCTTGCCTGGCATGCGTCAAGTCCAGTGGCCTGTGTATGCCAGCAAAACTAGACATAAATTGAATTAGCTGTTACTGTCCTAAAGAGTTGGATTGTTTCCCCCAGAAAGTTGATTTTGTTGCCACCTACCTCCAAAGAGTCGCTGTTGAACGGCAGAACAGAAGACCAGTGTCCAGGTGGTTCTGCTATTATTTATAAGGGGCATGTGGATCAAATCATTGAAGATTTTTAACATTGGCCCAGGAAGATGGCTCACTACATTACTTTCTTACCACACAAACATGAAGCAATCTAGCCCCAGGACCCTTGTAAAAAGGCAAGTGAAGAATGTGTACTTACCATCTCAGTGCTGGGGAGGTGGAGACAGGGGGTCCCCGGGACATCCTGACCAGCCATCTTAGCCAAATAAACAAGATACAGACCCATGAGAGCCTGTCTCAAAAAACAGGGGGGGGGGAGTGTCCTGAGGAACCACACCCAAGGATGACCTCTGGCCTCCATACCCATACACCTGTGCACTCTCTCTCTCTCTCTCTCTCTCTCGCTCTCTCGCTCTCTTTCCTTGTATGTGTGTGTGTATATATATGTGTTCATGCATATGGACACACATACACACACACACACAATTTTTAACATTCATACATGGGAGTTTGGTGGGTAAAAGAATGGTAAGAAAGAACGCCCAGGCCTCTGTACAAAGGACAAGAGTTGTGGGTTTGGATGCAGAAGTTTAGCCTCAGCTCTGCCTTTCCTTGGCAGGACTCTGAAATTCCCTTGCCTCCTTGTTCAGGATAATAAGGAAACAGTTCCAGGGGATCTGTCACCCTACACACACACACACACACACACACACACACGGCACATAGGCATGCATGAAGGCAAAACACCAATACACATACAGTTTATTTTTTTATAAATTAATCTTTAAAAAAAAAAGATGAGAAAATATATAAGAAAAACCATCTTCAAGAACAGTTGTCATGAATCAGCGGAACTCACAAACAAATTAAGAATAAATGGAAAATATTACACACACAACCTGCAAGTGAATTAAAAACGACTGGAATAAATTAAACGTGAACTTTGAGACTCCGTCCTCTCACACATTTCCTTCAAAGGCCCTTGTTAAATTAAATCACAAATGCTTCTTGAAGAACCATGATCTGTGAGTTCTGTATTTTTCCTCAAAAGAAGCAAGACTGGAAAACTGTCTGGGACTGACTTACCAGGCTTTGCCTGTCTTTGCTTTTTTAAAAAATTAGTTAGTAGTAAAGAATATTTAGAAAAAGATCTACTCATTTCTGAAAAATAATATTCTGCTTCCTTGATTTTAGTTTTTTTAACTGAAGTCCTGTTTAAATGTTATTTCATTTTCTTTACTGGGGGCGCATAGATGCCAGAGTGAGCATGTGAAGGTCAGAGGTCAGTTCTTGCCTTTCCCTTACTGAGGAATCTCTCCTGATGTTCTGCATACTCATGTGGGCTTCCAGGAATTCTGCCTCTGCCTCCCATCTCACCATGGGAATGCTGGGATTTCAGCTCACTGCACCTGGCTTTTTTATTATTATTATTATTTAATTTGGGTTCTGGACATCAGCTCAGTTACTAGGCTTATTCATGGAATGCTTTCCCAGACATAAGTTCCCTGGTTTTAATGTATCATGAATTCAGGCAGGTTACCAAAGTCCTTTTAATCTCAGTACTCAGGAGGCTAAAGCAGGAGAGTCACCAAGTTCAAAACCAACCTGAGCTATAGCATGATTCAAGGCCAGCCTGGGCAACTTTATGAAACCGTGTCTCAAAATAAAAATAAGAAAAGGGTTAGCAGTGTGACTTAGAGGTAGAGTGCTTGCCTGGCAAGCACAGGACCCTAGGTGCCATACCTGGTGCCACAGGTTAAAATAATAATGAGCTAAGCATCCCAAGGGTCCTTGATCTAGCACCCATAAAACCATTTCAAACAGCTGGGCATGGCTCCAAAGGTAGTGTGAAAAGGTGCACCTGATACAATGAGGTCTTTGTTTGCTTCTAATTTTTGTAAAGTATTTTTCATTACAGAGTAAAGTGAATTATGATCTGCCCTCATTTGAGTCTCCTATGATTTAAGGGAACCTTAATTAATGAAAGGCCCATCAACGTTAAAGTCAGAAATTGTACTTTGGGTCAGTGGTTAAGAGTACCGGCTGCTTTTCCACAGGACACAGGTTCAAACGCCAGCATTTGACGGTTACATGGTGGCTAACCACTGTCTGTAACTCCAGTTCCAAGCAATCTGACGCCGCCTTCTGGCTTCCACAGGCATTGCACACACACACAAAGTGTTACCACAGACCTCAAAGACTGCTTTAATCCTTTAAAGCACACCTCCCAGGGGTGCATTTGAATGAAAGCCATTGTGAGTGTTAAGAGTTCTCTATGAAGGATGCCATCCCCTCACCACCACCACTATATAACAGGGAAATGCTAATTTTCAAAAACATGCACTCATGCCAGGTCTGAGGTACGTCAACACTCAGCATAGTTCCTTGGAAAATGATCTTTCCTATGAAATAATAATAATAAAAATAAACAAAAGTAAAATTGAAAAAAATTGAGTTTCACTTTCTATTTTAGAGCACACGGCACTGCACTTGCTTCAAGGCAAGAGACATCGTCATTTGTAAAGTCTCTAACATGGCTTAGTGGCCTTGGTTCACCTCCTTGCCTCCAAATGCACAAGAAGGAAAAAGAGCACTTTGTAGAGATGTTTGAAACATTTTGGGGGGAAATACCATAGGAATGGTAAGATCATTACTTGAAGTAAGAGGAAAAGTCTCCTTTTTTCCCCCAAAATGTGTCATTCTGTCCACAATTTAAAAGCAAGATGTGACATCACAGAGTGTTGAGTCCCAGCTTCTCACTCAGGGGCTGCCTCGTCTGAAGCTGTTGCGAACACTTCAAATCTACACATCCTCTGGCTGAGTCAGGAGCTCTGGCCATCATCACAGCTCTACAGCAGAGGAATAATAAAAAGTCACATGTAAATGACATCCTTGTCCCCGTGCTAGGCCAGAATGAACACAAGCCAATCCTGACTGATGAGCCTCTCTTTCTAAGTGCTGGGATAGATTATTGCAGAGAAGGTGACTTACTTGAATGTTGTCGGGCAGCGCCTACCACTTCTGTCTCTGATGTCACAAAACTGTGAGAAGCATTTCGCCCAGTATCGCAGAGGATAATGGGGGAATTAATGACAGATATGCAGGAATTTCTTGGCATGTAAAAAAACAGGGCTCTAGATGTGCCATAGCTTCTTGCAACTGCTGTCTAAACCCACACATGCTCTTCACCCGACTGGAACTCTGGCTTATTTCTTCAGATCAGTGCGTACAACCATGATAAAAGTGACTATGTAGGTTCTCCGGGCCAGCCAGGGCTAAGAATTCTCTTTGGATTTGTATAGTTTGGTTTGGTTTTATTTTTTAGATAGGGTCTCAGTAGCCCAGACTCTGGCCTCAATCTTGAGATTGGCCAAGAAACCTCTGGTCCTCCTGCCTCTACCTCCCAAGTGCTTAGATTTACAAATGGCTGGTTTATATGACCAGAGATGGAACCCAGGGCTTTGTGTACACTATGTAAGCACTTGACCAACTGAGCTGCCTGCCAACCTGTTTCATTTGCTGTTAGATGTGTCTAGTCGCTGGTCTGATTTCTGAGTGGAATTTCCAGCTCTGTCCACTGGCAGTCATAGGCTATATTCCAATGGATAGATGTCTTCCATTCTTCAATGTCCACCTTCTTAGTTGATGATCGTGAAAGTAGAACATTATCATATATGTTTAACTGTAATACTCTGAAAAGAATATGATCTACTTATGTCTTATTTTAGTCAGAGCTTTGGTTCTGATTTCATTTCTTCAGATATTGAAAATCTCATATACAAATTTTATTTATATCATTATTGGAAATTTTCCTGCACCTTGATTGCAGGCTCTATCCCTCCCATCTCTAGAGCTCCCCAGGGCTCCCCAACACATCTCCCTCCCAACTTTATCTCCCCCTTCTATAATTTTTAATTATCAAAGAGTAAGTAAAATTTTATAAAAAGATAAAACCAAAAAATATTATTATGTGAGTTTCCTAGCCTTTGAAGGAAAATGATACCGGGGGGGGGGGGTGCGGAAATAACTATAATTATTTGCTTTTTGTTGCCACCTTGTTTTTCTGGTGAAAGAGTTGGCATTCTTGACGTCATTTATGTGACACTTGTCAAGTTATCTGTGCATTTTCAAAGTTACTTGTTCCTGCTTTGATAGAATCACCAGCTCATGCCTTCGATGCTGTGAAATGCTCACGTATCCCAAGCACTTGACAGCTGTTTCTCTGGCTGTGTCTTCCATTCTTTCTTTACTTGGAAAATGTGAGCACTGCAGGCAGAACACAGCATACATGCCAGTGTGCATCTAATAGTGTCTGCGGCTATGGTTATAATGTCCTTTTGGCTGATGCTAGAAAGTTCCCAGAATGCCCTTTGCCTCCTCTAAGAATAAGTTTGCCTTTGAAAGACTCATATTTTCCCACATTTCCAGTCCCTGTACCTTCTGTAAGTAATATGTATGGAAGTAACACAGTCCTCTGATAACTATGCAATTGTTTTGATAGATGAATGCTTCAATTGATCTTTAATCGTATGTCCTTTGTACTGTAAATATAGATTTGCATTGTAATGATTCTATCCGTGTTGGGCCCTATTCTTTTTGGAATTTGTATTTGTCTTTTTGTATTTGTCTTACTTTGATGTGAAACAATTTTAAAGCATTTTGACACCCAGGTGTTATGTGTGCGACAATCTTCTGTAGCCCAGGTTGGTCTCAAACACTTCGGATGACTTGAACTTCTGGTTCTTCTGCCTCTATCTCCAAAGTGCTGTAATCTTAAGTGTTTGTCTACACACACCTGGTTTATTCCCTGCTTGTCTTGAACCCAGGGCTTCATGTGTGAGAGTCAAACAGTCTACCTCATCCCCAGCCCTCCAAAAATTTTTCAAAGATGGTATTTTATGTCCAACAGATTACTCTACTACTTTGTATCGGGCCATATTTTCTTTGAGCACCTTTAATGTAATAAAGTTATTCATTGACTTAGATGAGCTTAGAGAGACTGCATCTTCCCGGCTTCATGTACCAAGTCTGTTTCCCTGTCAGATATGCCAATAGCTATGTGAATTTATCAATGAATCAGCTTCATCATGAACCTTCTTCATTGATACTGACATTGATTGGTGCATAGGGCCTTGGAGTCATGGCAGCCCTTTTTATTTAGCCTTATGAGTGCTGAGATTACAAGGTGTGCTACACCCAATGTTTTTGCAGCTTCATATCAGTGATAATTTAATAATTTTAAATAGTCAACAGAAGGGGACTTTTTCACATCAAACCCCTGTGTCAGTCAACTTACCTTCTATGATAAAATCCAGCCTGTTCCTGAGACATTTGTTCTCAATGTGTGAACAAGTGAGGATTATATTTAATAACTGTAATAATAAATATTAAAACATCTGACATTTATAGAGCGCTTACAATGTGTCATTCCATGTTCTGGGCACATTATGTATTTGAGCTCATTTATTCTTGCCAGCAGCCTATGAAGTAGGCACTATTAATGTCCATATTTTATAGACAAGGGATTGGAGGGTCCCAGAGGAATAAGAAACCCACTGAAGGTCAGGCCACAAGGCAGCCAGGATGTCGCTGCCCTGTCTCTCCTCAGAGAGTAAACACACCAAGGAAACCCCTTTTAATATTCATGAAAGGAGTTTTAGTTGCACTCTGATTGCAAAGAAAAATAATTGGTTAGTTAATGCAAGAAGACCCCACGGGACAATTACACCAGTAAATACAACTGAGCCCAAGTCCCTGTTGCCAGGTACCAACCTCTAGGAATTCAGACTGGTTATTTTTGACTTGCACCAATAAATCTACAAAGGTGGTGAATTCTACTAATTAAAGTTTACAGTAGAAATATAAACAGGCCAGGATAAATGAACTTGCTAGTTTGTAAAGAGCCATTTCTCTCTCTTCCTCCCTTACATGTACACACACACACACACACACACACACACACACTGCACCTTTACATATTGAATTATACAAAGGATTTTCTGTGGGATCTTTTATGGTACATATTTACAAAAAAAACAAAAAACAAAAAAACAAAACAAACAAACAAAAAAAAAACAAAGGAAATAAACCTTGTTCCATAGGACATCTCAATTCGTAGTTGGATAAATTAAAAATGAAAGGAAGAGCTTGACAGTAACAGAGCCCTGTAATCCAGATTCAGGAACTGTAACCGGAAGATACTAAGTGGGGAGGCCACCTGGACTACATAGTAAGGCCTGTTTCAAAGAAACTACAAATAAATCCTAAATTGCTCCAATCTCCTACAATACCAGAATAGCTAACTGTTGATTGATCAGTTACATCAATCAGCATCAATGCAGGGTTTAGAAGCACACAAGGAATGTTGGACTGAACCCTGAGGACATCATGGAGTTGTTAACCGTAGCCTCGCCCCTCCACATCATCCCACTCAACAACAGGCTCCTCTCCAGTGTGTGCTGGAGCAGCCTGACTCTGTGATCCGAGGTGAAACACAAAGCCTCGCCCCTTCCCCAGTTCTCACTTGTAATTCTCACATAAAACCTCGCCCTGCAAGATGACATGAGTCTTTCCCCTTTAGGAAGTAGACTTAAAGAAGCCTTCACTGTGGTGGTCCACAGCTGAGGGAATCTTTAACACCAAAGGAGCTATACTGAATTATATTGTCACTGTACTGACAATATAATTTTAAAAAAAAAGGGGATAAAACAGAATAATAAAACACTAGAAGTCACAAAAGAAGATACTAAAGACAATGAGTTAAAATTAGTTCAGAAAAGGGCTCAGGTAAAGTATTTGCCTTATAAGCATGAGGACCCAAGTTCAAGCCCTGAGAACCCACTATATGTATGTGTGTGTGTGTGTGTGTGTGTGTGTGTGTGTGTGTGTGTGTATAGTATATGTAAGTAGTATATGTATGTGTGTGTGTGTATATAGTATATGTAAGTAGTATATGTATATGTGTGTGTGTGTGTGTGTGTGTATTTATAACCAGCATGTCTGAAGGGACAGAGAAGGCAGAAGGCTGCTGAAATTATTAAAACTCTTTATATGGATATTAGACAGTACACACACACACACACACACACACACACACACACACACACACACACGACAGCACATGTTTTCTCCAGCTAAGGAAAAAGATGTTTGTAGAAGCTGTGGGGAATGTGATCCTTTGCACACAGACACATAAAATTCTCAGCAAAGCCACTAGGCTATTTCTAATTTTTAAGGGTACTCTTAAAGTATATATTTCAATAATTTTTCAAGGGTATAATTAATATATTTGTTGGCATATGCGCTGAATGGAGGTCAGAAGATAACCTCAAGTGTTGGTCCCGTTGTCATGGCTGCATATGCCAGGCTAGCTGGCCTGCGAGCTTCTTGGAATTCTACCATCTCTTTTAAGATAACATACATGCCACATATGATTTTGTATGCATTCTCAGGTCTTCGTGCTGTGCATCCATGTCCCCAGCCCATAAATACATTTTCAGTGCACCAAGGAAATAAAACACAAAAGCACAGTGGAAGGAACACCGTGGTATTTTCTTGTTCTGTTAAAATCAGTGTGGCGTGGAAGGACATACAAGTAATGCCTTCTGAGGAGCATGGTTTTGGTAGAAAGCCCTGCAGGAATGCTCATTTCATTTAGTGTTCAACCTAATACCAACCATGTGGTGCTGAGAACTGGCGTGCGCTTCCTCCTGTGGTGAGTCAATTTTACATGGTGTGTGTGTGTGTGTGTGTGTGTGTGTGTGTGTGTGTGTGTGTGTGTGTGTATGCACTCATGCCACAGCACGTGTGTAGAGGTTACCAAGACAGTCCTTGGAAGTCAGTGTAGAATCTGGGATCCAACTCAGATCGTCAGTCTTGGCAGCAAGTGCCTTTCCTGGCTGAGCCATCTTGCTAGCCCCAAGATACCTTTCTAATGTAGCGTTCACTCTTAAAGGACCTCTTGGCAGGATGCTGTTTTGCTACTTAAGTAGACTCTGAATATCAAGACTGAGATGAGCCCCAGGATCACAATCGAATCCCTTGCTTCAGTCTGTCCTGTCTCTCCTCTGAGCATCCCACAGTGGTTTTTCTCAAAGAACGAGACACACTTTTTTTAGAAACCAAGTAAAATGACCAGTCAAAACTCATCTCCCTACCACCTTCCTCGCTTATTGTAAACAGCACAAGGCATGTTCTTTTCAGATCTTTTCAGCCTCTCTACTCTTCCATCTTGCCAGCCCATAGAAGAATTAATTTAAACATTCCACTCTGGGACTCTGGAACTCTGGGTGCCCTAAAACCTGCACTCCACCAATAGCCAAGCTCTGCAAACATACCCAAGAGCTTTCTGAGTAGAGGAAGCCCCACCCTTTGTCCCATCTCTCTTCTGGAAACATGGTAGTCCTTAAGGAAGCTAGCTGTATGGCCCATCGCTTGAAGGACATCCAAAAGGCTGTTCCTCTCTCCCTTAATTATACATCAAGTATGTATTTTTTCCTGGACAGTCATATCGCCTGGGAGTTTACAAGCTTGGCTTTCTCCCATTAATGTGGATTGCCTAGAAGTGTTGCATAGATCTTGGTATGATGTGCTGAGTGGGTGCTCTCTGTAACTTCATCTTTTCCCCAAGGAAAGGAACAACACATAAAAATATGTCGTGTTCAGTCAAGGTTCTCCCAGATACGTCTCACTGAAGCCCTGGGTTGGTAGGGCTTCATCATTCAACTGGGTAGCAGCAGGCTGGTCTGGGCTCAGATATTAGGACTCCTGGCATAGCGTGAGCACTAAAGGTAGGTAGAGTTGTAGCATCTCACTCCCCATCTCATAAACTTGAGCTCCTGCCCACCTGGAAAGACCCTTTGTACCAGCTAAGATATAGCAAGGGCCATGTTATGTTTTCTCTCAGCTAGGGAGCAGAGCCAATGAGACCAGCCGAGGAGATGAAAATCTAATTCTGTTTTCTTCTTTCTTTCAAGAACTGAGGCGGGGCTGTTCATTCTTTTTTGAAAAAAGCATTTGTTTATGTTTGCTGGTTAGTATTAACTAATTTCATCCATTTTCTTACAATGACTACAGCTACCGGCTACTTGGTGCATCTAAGTGGCTAGCTTTAAGTTCACTTTCTACAAATAGCCCTCTCATTTCATACTCAGAACAATCCTATGAGGTACAAGGATTAACAGCCCTGATTTCAGAAACGATATGGAGCCTGGGAGAGGTTAGTGAACTCCCCCTGTAAATAAAAGTGACTTGAACTCAGCTCTAAGACATGACAAAGCTCATGCTCTGTCAGCTACCCCGAGCCTCTTCCTCTTGGATGACTCTATCTATCTCAGTCTGTACTTTTCCAGTCGGCAGAGCTTTTGATAGCAACTCTGAAGGGGTCCAGGACAGCCAGAAGTCACTTTCTGAGCCCTGTTTCCCAGCCACTGATGAAAACTATGTGTATGTATATTTCAGTCATGGGATTCAGCTTTTTTAAGTTATCTATGCACAAAAATGGGATCCCTGAACTCTAAACCCCATGTGGTTCTAATGTCGTATTTACTGGCTTTGAATTCACTCTGTAACCCAAGCTGTTTTCACAGATCCGGAACCCTGGGATTCAAAGTTCTGTCTTCAGAGTCCTGGTAGTACCCTAGGATCTTATGAAAAAAGTCAAAATCTGCTAGCAAGAGGCACATAGCCCAGTGGTCTTGACCAAACTGGTTTGGTTGATCCTTACTCAGATCTGGTTCTTCAGGGATCTGGTGGTGCTGGGGAAAGTCACGATTGCTTGTACTAGGCTATCAAGGACAACCTCAACCACACTGCAAAACTTGATATCAAAAAAAGAAAAGACCCAGAGATAGACCAGAGGAACAAAACAGAGTTTGCTTAAGACAAGTCAGGTCCAGATGACCTGGACCCCTTCAGGGATGCTACAAAAAGCTCTGTCAACTAGGAAAGTCCAGACTGAGTTAGGTTGAGTGATCCAAGAAGACAGTGATAGGCCCTCCTTTAGACCACCAACTTTCACAGAGCCCCTGTCATAAGAATAATGTGTGAGATGATATAACGGGACTTTCTGGACCTACCAGTGATACGAATAATGACACAGAGATTTATTAATTTTTGTTATTGCTTAGGCTTTAGTTTAGGCTACCTTCCAGCTAGCTCACCTAGCTTAATCCTATTATACTAGCTCACAGCCCACCATGTGGTTAGTTCTTTACCTCTCTCTCAGCCCCGATATGTCCAACCACCTCCATGTCCCACAGGCAAATCTTCCCGCTCCCCCTCCCCCCCATTCTTCTCCTCAGACCAGAAGTCCTGCCTTCCCTTTTCTGCCTAGCCATTGGCCAGCAACTCTTTATTAAGCCAATCAGCAAGTGAGGAAGGTGTATGTTTATAAAATACGGAGGCAGGTGATGAGCCATATGCATAGCAATACCAAAATCTCCCCAGCAGCGGACTCTCTGCGGTTACAGCAATCAGCAACTAAATAACAGAAAGACAACCTTCACACAATGTGCAAAAGTGTTACCCCAACAGGATGGAGTTACATTTTTCCTCTAGTTCTCTTATCCACTGTTTCCAAGCCTGAAGTAAATACATTGTGACAGTGTTTAACTGTGTCTCAACTGTGAAATCCAAGAAAAACACTGCAGGTCCCCATTCATATCCTAACACTAGGAACAAACCATCTCCTCCGTATTTTTATAGGTGGTCTTACCAATTGCTTTTATGTGTGGTGGGTGTATATGTGTGAATGTACAGGTGCAGAAATGTGCACGTCCCTATGGAGGCTAGGAGTCAGCCCCCTGTCTCATTCTTCAGGATCTGTCCACCTTAGTTTTTTGAGACAGGTCTGGCACTAGGACCTGGGGCTTACCAAATAAGCTGACCAAGAACCCCAGCAATTCATGTGTCCACTTCTCTGGCACTGGTAACACGTGCAGACCACCATGGCTGGATCTTTTATATGGTGCTGGCATTTGAACTGGGGTCTAAGTGCTTGCAAGGGAAGGACTTTACCAACCAAGCCATATCCCCCACCATGTAATTTTAACCATCCATATGAAAGGAAGATGTCAGTGTTGCGGCTTACTCAAGGCCAGTAGAGTTTTGAGAGAACTCTACTAGTAAAGGTTGGAAGCTGTTCAAACATTAATCACAGGGGAAAGGCAGTACCAGGCAAATACAGGAGCCTCCAGATAGGAGAAATGGCTACTTTAAGTCATGTTTGAAATCTCAAGACTAAATCACAATGATTCAATTGACAATTCTGACTTGTGCATACAAAAAAAGTGTGTGTGTGTGTGTGTGTGTGTGTGTGTGTGTGTGTGTGTGTGTGTGTGCTGTAGCTCAAGTAGTTGAATCTAGAAATTACATCTGCATCAGCTTTGGAAGAAACAGGTAGATACTTAGCTTTACTTGAATTATCAAGATAATTGCCATGATATTTAGCTTTTCTTGTTCTGGGGAAATGTGGCTTCAGTGCAGCTGGCAGGAATTGAATGTCACCATAAGGCCAGAACACTTTGAACCATTACCTTGTCTGCCTCAACACCCTGATTAATCTCAACTCCAGACATAAAGTTAATTCTGTTTTTTTAAAAAGTCACTCAGATGTGGTTAAGTGCAAATTCGTGCACAAACTCACTGTCTCCACACTTCATGGCTTAGTAACTCTGTGACTCTTACATACTCTTGAGCATTCAGGGTGTTCAGAGAGCTGTCACTATTTTTCTTGAAGAAATGGTGTCTCACGTTGGTGGTGGAACGTGAGCTGGTGGGAATAGGGAGACCTCTGATATTCCATACTGTCACCCATGACCTGAGAATTACCCAGGCTTCCTGTTGATTACTTCTCGTGAGCGTTGTATTTATAATACCAGGCAGAGTATGCTTCGCTAGGAGCGACATGCTCAAAAATTATGGCTACCTTTGTCACAAGTGACGCATGGACATGAGGGTAGTATACACATTTGGTGACAAGGCCGAGGACTCTTTGATGGCAGACCTAGGCTATCACCCTTAGGACATATTCAGTGATTGTTGGCTGAGCATCATATAACATGGAGAGTCCCCGTGACCTATTCCTGAATTAAGAGAACAGAACCCATCCTATGCATTGTCTATTTGAGCAAGTGTATAATCCACATCCGCTAAGCGCTCCACACTGCCCGTTGATCAGCAGAAGAATTCAACCCATCGGCTGGACCACAACACACGAGGCCCTTAGCGTGTGAATTCTCTACACACCCTCAGGTTCAAAAATATAGCTCAGCTCAAGTGTTCTGATATTCTTTTCATTAGAAATTTCATGATAGAATTCTTTTCCTCTAAAATTCTCTAATCTCTTCACAGAGTCAACTTTCTTATCTTTTATTTCTTTCTGTGCTAAAAGGTTAATGTTGTTTGTTTTTCCCTTAGGAAAATCTCTTTTTCGTGATGGAGTATCTCAATGGAGGAGACTTAATGTACCACATCCAAAGTTGCCACAAATTTGATCTTTCCAGAGCCACGTAAGAGCCCTACTTGGGATTTGGGACATTCTGTATTCTTTGCTTTATATGCACCCAGCACCTACAGATTGTTTTTCTCGGGTGGTCTTTTTCATTTACTTTTAATGAGTGTGTGTGTGTGTGTGTGTGTGTGTGTGTGTGTGTGTGTGTGTGTGTGTGTGTGTTTGAATGTGTTTATGTGCATATATGCACGCAGTACCCTCAGAGTCCAGAAGGTGTCAGGTCCCCAGGAACTGGAGATACAAGCAGTTGTGAACCACCTGATACGGATGCTGGGATTTGAACCTGCTCCTCTAGAAGAGTACTAAGTACTCTAAACCACACAGTCACACTCTTAACCTCCTCCTGCTATTTTTCTTACCTTCTTTCTTGGCACATGTGAGTCCCAGAACAAGATAAACACTTGGGAATAGTGTCAAACAAGCCAAGAATTTTCCATTTTGTGAAACTGAAATCCACCCGTTTCATGTGCTACAAATGATTACTTCAGTCGTAGGAAGCCCTCCAGCCCATCCAGCTGTGACTCATTGAGCGCAGATGCAACTATGTATCTTTTGGAAAGAGCAGTGAAAAGGAAGGATAATCCGGTGGTCCTGAGGGTGGAACTGAGCTGCAGCCTGCCATGGGGAAGGAAGCTCAGTGGAAAGTGATAAAGCATTCAGCCCTTCCTGTATTTGAGAAGAAATGCTCTCCTTCTCTAGCATCAAGTAACCAGAGATGCAAGAGAAATAAAGCCAGCTGTTTCCCTGGGAGGACCACGGCTGGGTCCTATAGCTCACCTCCAGGTGTTGTTCTTTTCTTAGCCATGGGTCCTGCTTCCCTCCTGACAAACCCACAGTGACATACAAGTAAAAGGAAGCACGGGAATGCCTCAGGAACTGAGTCCCATCCCAGACTCCCAAAGGTTATCTTCTGATCCCTACAAATGCATCATGATAGGCAATAAATAAATACATAAATGTTCTCAAAGATAACTATATACTGGCTTTTTTTTTTTTTTTTTTTTTTTTTTTTTTTTTTGCTTGATGCTCAGCCAATCATCACGTACCTCTTTGTAAGCACTTGGTGTGATTTAGGTTGAACCTGACTGAAAGATGGACTCGGTCCACCAGCTGCTGCAAAAACCCAGCAACGTGGCCGGTTTTATCAGCTCTAGAAGGGAGCACGGGCCACTCCCATTGTCTTCAGGCACCTTCAGCCCAGCACCTGAGATTATCTTTATCGGATTTCTGCAGTGTTGCACAGAAATCACTAGGCATTGCACACTGGCACATGAGTGAGTGAACACGCACGTGTGCATGCGTGCTTATGTGCGTGTGTGTGCGTGTGTGTGCGTGTGTGCGCGTGTGTATCTGTGTGTGTATCTGTATGTGTGTTTCTGTGTGTATCTGTGTGTGTCTGTGTGTATGTATATCTGTGTGTGTGTCTCTCTGTGTGTGTATGTGTATGTGTGTCTGCATGTATGTGTATCTGTGTGTGTGTATTTGGGTGTCTCCATGTGTGTCTATGTGTATGTCTCTGTGTGTGTATATATATGTGTGTATCTGTGTGTATATGTGTTTATCTTTGTGTGTCTGTGTGTATGTATATCTGCGTGTGTGTGTCTGTGTGTGTGTCTGTGTGTATGTCTGTGTATGTCTGTGTGTGTGTCTGTGTCTCTGTGTGTATGTGTGTGTCTATGTGTGTCTGTGTGTGTCTCTGTGTGTGTATGTCTATCTGTGTATGTGTCTCTGTGTGTGTCTCTGTTTGTCTCTGTGTGTATATCTATGTATATCTGTGTGTAAGTGTCTCTCTCTGTGTGTCTGTGTGTGTATATGTGTGTGTCTATCTGTGTGTGTCTGTGTGTGTCTGTGTATGTGTATCTGTGTGTGTGAGTGTGTGTGTGTGTCTCTGTTTGTGTGTGTCTCTGTTTGTGTGTGTGTGTGTGTGTGTGTGTGTGTGTGTGTGTGTGTGTGTGTGTTAGAAACAAACCATTCTGTCCCTGAGGGTTCTATAAAGCATGAAGCTAACTTGAACACCTGCTGCCTGCCTATATGTCCTAAGTGCTTTCTGGGAGTTAAATTTGTTCTGGGTCCCCACATGTTTCACTTCCAGGAAACTGCCCTATGTCAGACTCAACCCTACTGGAGAGACATAAACTCATTTCCTTTATGCCTGTCACCACTGAAGATGAGGGCTGGCTTATTGTTGCCTATGTTCTAATATCCTTTTCTTCACCTCTCAGGCTACAGTTCTGGCCCGTGCTTAACGTCATTAATATGAAAACCCTCTAGCCAGATATGTTGGGAACGGTCCGGCATACAGGGCTTTGGGTTCCATTTAAAATGAAAGAGGAAGTTAGTTTCCTACAACACTGTGCTAGTTATTACATTTCATGTCTGCCTTGGTCTTATGATAATATAGGCATTGCCGCTTAAAAGATGAGTAAACAGCTCACAAGATGTTAGCTGAAGAGACCAGCTCTTATTTTATGCTCTCTGGGCTGCTTGAACCTTTGTGTTAAGTGTAGAGTGGACTACATCATCTCTACTGGAATTAAGCCAAAGTG
The DNA here is from genome assembly GCA_028551405.1 of Uromys caudimaculatus. NCBI lineage: Eukaryota > Metazoa > Chordata > Mammalia > Rodentia > Muridae > Uromys > Uromys caudimaculatus. Next base: position 47,123,661 of record CM052714.1, on the reverse strand, counting down.
TGCATTGCGTGTGCATGTGCTGTTTAGTTGAATACACGTAAACTATCACAAGGCTTGGGGGTTTTACCCTGCTGTCCCTATCCTCATGCTGTGTCTTGGCTGTCTTTCTTACAGGTTTTATGCTGCTGAGATCATCCTTGGTCTACAGTTCCTTCATTCCAAAGGAATTGTCTATAGGTAAACCGTGCTCTATCTGACTTCGCTTCACTACTCAGTTAATTTGAGCACTGCAGTTGAATGATGTGAAAATGTCTGAGGAGAAAAGTCTCCACCAAGAACCCTTCCCACTTGGCATCTACTCCCAGAAGCCAGATGGGTCTGGTCTCATGTCCCCCTTTCTTCTGGTCCTTACTCTTATTCTTCCTGTGGCTTTTCCTCTCCTCCTCCAGCCATTATTCATCTCTGACAACCTTGTTCTGCTTTCTCCAACATTTGTCCCCTTTGTACCCCTTGCTTTCATCTTGGGTCCCCCTAGACATACTTATGGAATGTTTCCTCTTGGGTGGGAGAAGGAAGCTCTTTCTGGAAGGTTCATATAACATCTATTAAAAACTCACGACTGAAGCCTCCAGAAGCACACGGACCACCTCCACACCTCTACTGCCCTCTTTCATGAGTTCACACCTTCTCCCCTGCACAGTATTATTTTGCTCTCTACTGTCAGAGATCTCAGAGGGATGCTACTACATTGCAGTCCTCATTCCCCAAACACAGCTGACCCATATTTAACATAAAATACTCAAAAGTTAGATGTCTGCCTTCCAGACTCACCATAGATGAAGGGAGGATGGGGACAGGGAGGAAAAGAAAGGAGTTGGCTGAACAACCAGAAACCAACAAGGGCCTGTTCCTGGGCAGTCGTGACCTGGAGTCACTATTAGAATTTCCATTGTCTTGCGCATGGCTTTTTGCAGACAGCAGGCAGTATAGAGCCTTGGTCAATACTGAAGCTTTGGTGTTTATGGAATTTTGTTCTGCTATCTGAAAAAAATAATCACATAATGAGAAATAAGTATCCATTTCCAGAGGTGTCCTGGTGAGGCTGCTCTCTCTGTGCAGCATGTCAAAACTGCTGGCCTGGGCATGTTTGGCGAAGCCATCTCCTTAAGTACACTCTTTACACTCTTTAAGAATACACTTCCTTTTTAAGTTTTGTGTGTGTGTGTGTGTTTGTGTGTGTGTGAATATGAACATATATGTAGTGGGGTAGGCACTACTGACTCCTCTATAACCAGGTATCATGAACTGATGAACGACCACTAATGTATAGATCCTGGTTGAAGATCATGATGGTCAGAAAATATGTAGAATTCCCAACTCTAAGATATATAAATAAAGCCACTTTTAGATTTTTTTTTTTTTTTAGGTTTTTTTTTTTTGTTTTTTTGTTTTTTTTTTTAGAGTTGCATGAAAAGATAGAGGTAGTACATTCTAAAATTTCCAAATAAATATGATTCCAGGTTTAAAAGGGGAGGGAAGAGGAGACCTTGTCAGAACTGATAGCGCCCCAACAACAAAAAGGTCTTATCTTCTGGTAGTGATTTTTTGTCAGGAAGATATTTTCAAACAGAGAGAATGATCTGCAGAGAGAAGCCCCCTTATACCCCTACACACTTACCCCACCACACACACACACACACACACACACACACACACACACACACACACACACGAAGGAAAGGACCAGTTAGCTCTTAGAGCTGCTTACAACCTCCTGTGGAGCAAAGCTAAATTAACTGGTCTAGAGCCCGTGGTTGGACATCACAGAATGATGAGAGGAGACAGGGAGAAGCAGCACCATCTAGTGAGGCCTCCAAGGGAAACAGCATCTTAAAAGATGCTATCAGTCCTAGTTTGGATGTAACATAAAACCAACGACTCAGAAAATATACAGACACTAAAAGAAAAGACGCTCTCAGCCCTGAGAACATCTGAGCTGAGGAGGAGTTGACTGTATTTAGGAATGATGGTCTGGACTTCACCTACATATCTGAGGCCGCTTCTAACTGCTTTCACGTGGCCCGCCTCAGTAGATCCCACAAGAGATAAGCAAGAGACATCACAGGCCTTGTTTATTGGTAACAACACTCAGCAAGGGCAAGGAATGTGGCTGAGAAGGTCCACCATGAAACCAACTGTGACTTGGCTTCTGAATAAAAGATCTTTTCCAGCAGACCATATGCCAAAGGGATCCACTTACTTTTTCATTATGGCTGATGCAAAAGCATCACAGAGACAAACAGTGGTCTTGGCCTCTTGAGTGCTTCTCTTGAGTCCTGATGTTCCATAGTGAATAGGAAGTTGAATGACTTGCCTCAGAAGGTTCTGGATCTTTGGGTTCTAAAGCATCTCTAGTTGGCTCCAGAGAACCTGGCTACTCTTCGGCCTTCATTCCTTACTTCCATGGAGATCTAGCTTTGAAGAAAAAAAAAAAACCTTTCTGGACCTTTCCGTTCCACCAACTTAGATCTCTCAGACCCTTTCTCCCACAATCCTAAAGACATCTGCACTGCTTTTTAAAAAAAAGTGGACTGGAAATTTGACATGAAGCTTATTTTTCCTAGCCAGAGGCACAGAGAACATTTATTTTTAGATCAGTTAAAATACATCCTTGTATAATTTCATGAGACCAGTTTGATGAGAAAGACCAGGTGGTCTCTGTATAAAAGACAATAAGAGAGAAGACTAAGTTTACACCCCAGGCCACTGACTGGCTATGTGGTCTGGATAAACAGACATCATCTGTGAGGAAGTTTTATCTTATCTGAATATAATATAATATAATATATATATGTATATATATATAAATAATAACTTGATAGGGTTGAGGAATTGGCTCACAGGGTAGAGGGAGTGCTTACTGCTCAAGCTCACAAACCTGGGTTCAAATCTCTAACACCCCCACAAAACAGCCAAGTATGACAGCCTGCATTTTAAATCCCAGTGACAGAGGGAGAGGAAACAGGAGGATTGCTGGGGCTTGCTAGTTGCCAGCCTATCCTTAAGTCCAGTAAGAAACCCTATCTGAAGTAAAAAGGTGGAGACGGATAGAACAGAATATCTCTATAACAGAATATCCTGTCTTCCTCTCTCCTCCACACATGCGCATGTAAGTGTGAGCACCCGCACTCACATGTGCCTGAATGCCACACTGTGTACCACCACATACACTCACACCCATATCACACAGTAATAATAATAATTTGATATCAAAGGACTACTGCCAGAATCCAATGATGAGATAAATGTATGTACAGGCAAAAGAACCCAGGGGAAGTATTGGATGTTGTGTCTTCCGGTCTTTTCGAAAGCCTCACAGCTAAATGCTGGCTCCCTAGACATGGCTCCTGTCATCATCAGCCAAACTTTAGACCTATATAAACATATCTATAAATGACAACCTCGAAATGACATGAATATGGCATGGCAATGGAATAGCTAAACAAACCTGAGTTAGCATATGCATTTAGATTAGCCTGTAACTGGACTGAACGGGATAAAATTGGTATGCTGTGCGTTTAGCTCCGGTGGAAGATCAGGAGGTAGAAGACAAGCATTCTCCAGTGAGAAGATTAGATTTGCCAAGCATCTTGTGTCTTGCCCATGAAAGTGTGGGCAGGAATAGAAAGAAAGACACTCTCATGAATCTGAGCCATGTCTAGGGATTCCCAGTCACACCAAAACTATTGGTGACATGTGAGTAGAGATGACTACTAGAGATGCCCAAATGGAAGACATCAACTCCAGGGGCATCTGCCTACAGCTCAGCTGCCAAAGCATGGCTGGATCCCACTGTGTTTCTCTAGAGAACTTATTCTCATGAGAACTGAAGCTAGCAGTTACTCATTGTGCTATACTGTTGTCAGAACTCTCACTGGGGCAGTGACACATTGATATATTCACTCTTTTGCTGGGACATGCACACAGGATGATGTTCCCACTTTCCTGCTGAGATATCCACATAGGAAATATGGACAGAGCCCCTAAGTTGCAACAAATATTCAGAACGGTATGGAAGATGAGAATCTGTTTCAGTATCTGGCCCAAGCCAGATATCCAGGGCAGCAAGGGCCTCAAGCAAAGCCCTGAGCATGAGCCACTGATATGAGGAAGTGGGGCTAATGACAGCAGTCGATGAGCAACCAAGAACAGTCCTGTGTGGTCCAGGGGATCGGGTAGCCACAAAGTTTTCCCCTCATGCTCCCCCATCCAGCCGTGATGACACAGCTCCCATACCCCCATGAGAATTTCACTTTAACAAAGCTGTGCTGATTCAAGGGAGATTTTGCTTTGCTTTTGTTTTTCAGAGACCTGAAGCTAGATAATATCTTGTTAGACAGAGACGGACATATCAAAATAGCAGATTTTGGGATGTGCAAAGAGAACATGCTAGGAGATGCGAAGACAAATACTTTCTGTGGGACTCCTGACTACATCGCTCCGGAGGTAGGGACACACCCCCTGGGCGGTCCTTTCCCAGCCGGTGTGCTGAAGCCAAGTGCTTTCTCCCCTAACGTTCCATATTCAGTTTGGTCCTGCAGTACTTTCCGGATGCAGACACACAAACGGGTCTTTTGGGTTTTATAGAAAATGCTGCTCACACTAACATCTTTCCCTGTCTAGACTCCATTTGAGTCAGGGTTCTGAACAACCTCAGCCTTTACCTGCTCAGATCCGACAGAAGGAGGACCTAGCAAAGAGCCAGGTAGAATCAGAAATCCACCTACATCAGGGTTAAATGTGGGGTCGATGGACGGGGAAGGTGGAAGGGTTGTCAGCACCTCTCACACCCCATTTCTAAATAAGTGTAGGTTTTTCTCCACAACAAGTATAACTCTGGGTCATGATGTTTTTGCAGGTATTAAAGGCAGAATGTCTGAAAAAATTCATAATGAAATCCATTATTGTATATGATTAATCATTGCTAAGAAAAAAAATGGAGCAACTAAAAATTAAGCCTCACACTAGCCCTACCAAAATAGTAGCAGTAAATGGTTTCTTGGTGATCTGAGGGCCAGCGTTTTCTCAGGAGGTGCCTGTCCTTTCAGCTAAGCTCACTTTCCCTTTCGGGGGACTCCTCCTCCAGCTGCCCACCCCAGGGAGATTAGAGACTGCCTTACCATGTGGTCCTCCTCATAGCACAGACGATCTGGCCACGTTGCATTTATTTTATTTGTATCTTTCAATCTCATAGCTGCTTGTTTGCTCTAAAGTCTGGTACTGTTGCTCACTTTTAAAAAGTTTTTTTAAACTTTAAAATAATTATAGGTCTGTAAGAAGTCCCAAAGGTAGCTCAGAAACACGGGCACCCTCCACCCAGGCGCCTCCATTGGTTACAACTTGAATAGCTCAGGAACCAGAGAGATGGCACAGTGAGTAAGACATCTTCCTGTGCAAGTATAGGGACCTGGGTTCAAATCTTCCAGCACTCACTTAAAAAGCCAGGTACGGCCATGTACACCTAGAACCTCAGAGCTTTGGAAGGTAGGACAGGAGAATCACTAGGGTTTGCTGACTACAAGCCTAGACACAAATTCAGTAAGAGATCCTGCCTTAAGGAATAAGGTAGAGAATCAGACGATGAGAGTTAGACAATGGGATACTCACTGTCTGACATCGTGGCTGCACACACATGTGGACACATGCATTTGCACACGAAGTGTCTTAGTTACGTTTCTGTGACTGAGATTAAAACACCATACCCAAGGCAACTTATAGAAGAAATGGTTTGCTTAGCCTTACAGCTAAAGGGCTAAGAGTGCATAACCATTAGAGGGGGAAGTTTGGCAGCAGGCAGGCATGGTGGCTGGAGCAGCAGCTGAGACCTTTGTCTTAAACCACGAGCAGGAAGACTGGGGAATGGTGAGAGCCATTGAAACCTCAAAGCCCGCCCCCAGTGACGCACTTCCTTCAGGAAAGCCATACCTCCTAAGCCTCGCCATACAGGACTATGAGGGACGAGGGACTTCTCACCAGTTCCCCTCGTGGGAACTACTCATGAATGATTTTCCCTTTCACGGACAGGAACTCAGTGAAGGAACTGGTACAGCAAAGTGAGACAAATTAGCCTTGTAAATGTGAATGAATGAAGGAATGAATGAATGAACTTGTGAATGGAGGATGAGCGTCTAATAAGGACAGACCTCTGATTTTCCAGGTAAAACAGTGTCAGCATCAGATCCCTGTAACCTATTCAACCATGGAGCTTAAGAACCATGTTGCTTCCCCCTCGACCTCCCGTGCTAACGTGGCTTTAATTTTAATTTAACCTCACTGAAAGGTATGGTTGGCCACTGTTCTTCAAAAAATTTGTGGGTGTTTTAACGGTCCAGTTCAGTTCATTTCTAGGATACCTTTCTGACATTAGAGCCTACATGTGATCACAGATCTCAGCTGCGGGTGCAATAAACCGCTTTCAGTTTGAGGGGAAACCAAAGCGAATTGTGGCACAAGTGCAGGAGACCGCAGAGCAGAGACTCTATTCAGCAAGAACCCCTTTGGGGATGAACCTAAACTGTGTTGGCTTTAGCACAAATGCATCAGGTTAGTCTCAGCAAAGATCTCTTGCTCCATAACCACGCCCTCCACGCCTGTGCCCACTCCTGACTCCACCAAACACCCATTGCATGAGCTACCTCTAATTCTTTTTCCTCTACCTTAGGGTATATTAATATCATTGCGTATGTTCTTGTCCATCCTGTCCGCAAAGTCTTAGGTTTGGTTTTTTCTCAGCAAAGCTTCCCTTCCTGGTTCTGTTTCCTTTCACGACTTCTAGTACTTAGCTTTGGTAACCTGCTGCTTTCTTCTGCAACACTCCCCTCTAGCTCTTTGGAGCATGTTCGTCTCCCTGTGGCTCCATGGTCTCACCTCTTCTTACTGAGTATTCATCCCCTCCCATTTACCTTATTATGTATACATACATGTATGAAGGGGAGGGCTATGTGGATGTATGTAGTGGTACCCAGAGAGGCAAGAAGATCCCCTGCAGTCGAACAACAGGTGGTTGTGAGCAGCCCAACATTGGTACTGGGAGTCGAACTCCAGTGCTCTGCAAGAGCAGTGTGATGGTTTGTACATGCTTGGCCCAGGGAGTGGCACTATTAGAAGGTGTGGCCATGTTGGAGGAGGTGTGGTCCTGTTGGAGGAGGTGTGGCCTCGTTAGAGGAGGTGTGGCCTTGTTGGAGTGGGTGTGGCCTTAGTGGAGGAGGTGTGGCCTTAGTGGAGGAGGTGTGGCCCTCTTGGATTATGTGTGTCACTGTGTGTGTGAGCTTTAAGACCCTCATCCTAGCTGCCTGGAAGCCAGTATTCTGCAAGCAGCCTTCAGATGAAGACGTAGAACTCTCAGCTCTGCCTGCACCATGCCTGCCTGGATGCTGCCATGCTCCCACCTTGATAATGGACTGAACCTCTGAACCTGTAAGCCAGCTACAGTTAAATGCTGTCCTTTATAAGACTTGCCTTGGTCATGGTGTCTGTTCACAGCAGTAAAACCCTAAGACAAGCAGTATTTGCTAACTGCTCAGCCACACTCCAGCCCCTTCCTGGGTATTCTTTAATGACTAACTTTATCTATGACAATAGTTTTAGCTCCATAGAAGCACGGCAAGCCCAAACTTTGTTTTGCTTCAGATCTATATTTATCACAGACTCCCGTACGTCACAGACCTTTCAAACATCATAGTCCCTAAAATCACTTTCTCTGGTGAACCTTCCGTCTCTCTTTTCCTTAATACATCTTTCATGGTTAACCATGAAACCATCTACCAATTGCCTCAACAACAACAAAAAAATTTGAAATACAGTATTCAATCAAGTATTCTTCTCCATCCCCAAATCCAGCCAAACTCCAAGGCTTTCTCAGATGGGATCTCTCACTACCTGGACCCTGGGACTGAATCAAGACTTGCCCCTGTTCTTACTCTATCCTCAAAATACATCTTTTAATTGGTCCTCAAAGAGTATCCAGTTCTTCCCCCATCCTTTCTGGGCATTGCTCCAGGAGATCTGTCTCCTCTTGCCCTGAATCCCAGGCATGGCAACACCCTTCCTCATGGTTTCTCTCCTTCCCGCACCTTGCCAGCCTCTTCCATGTTTTCAAGACTTTAAAGCATGTTCACTTATCGATCCGTATAATCATCATGTATGTGTGCATGAGCACATGAGGGCCACCCTGGTTTACATGGAGAAGACAGAGGACAAGCTGCAGGAGTCAACTCTCTTCCTCTTCCATGAGGCTCCCTGCTGATCAAACTCAGGTCAGCAAGCCCCTTTACCCCCGAGCCAGCTCAGCAGCCCCAGATTCTCAAACTTTTTGATGATGGTTCTTTATCAGTTAAGTAAGCACTCTAAAGATACATATATGTGTTTATATTACACATGAATCTCATTCATTGCTACCAATTAATGTGGTCTATGAGTTAAAGAAATGCCTAAAATGTTTAAAGTCAAATTGAACTAAGAATGAAATAAAAAAAAAAAACTAGTACCAAATAGTTTAATTTTGTTCTATTTTATTAATAGTAGAAAGTACGAATGTGTCATTAGAATTAGGAGATCAAACAGCTTTTTGGAAATTATTTCTTAGCTGGGCAGTGGTGTCACATACCTTATATTTCTTTTATTATTGAGGTTTAATATAATTACATCATCCCCCCTTCTTTTTTCTCTCTCCAGCCTTCCCAACTATCCCTCCTTGCTCTTTCAAATTTATGCCTTCTGTTTTCCTTAATTGTTGTTGTTGTTATTGTATGTGGGTGTTCCCAAATATATGAGTACAGCCTGATCGGTCTTTATATCATTTGTGTGTGTGTTTCCTGGGCTGACCCTTTGATATTAGATGACCAGCTGGCGTGCTCTTCCCTGGGGCAGACTGTTTCTCCTCTCTCATGTTCCTTAGTTACCTGTAATTCTTTGTCCAGGTTTGAGGCTTCATGAGCTTCCTGTGTCGTCTTCAGCTTGTGTTTAGGCAGTTGTATTGGTGAGACTCGACAGGTCTAGCTTCTGGAGTTCTTAGGAGAGACAATCTCTGTGGTGGTTTGAATATGCTCGGCCCAGGGAGTGGCACTATTAGAAGGTGTGTCTCTGTTGGAGTAGGTGTGGCACTGTTCGAACAGGTGTGGCCTTGTTGGAGTGGGTGGGGCACTGTGGCTTTAAGACCTTCATCCTAGCTGTCTGGAAGTGAGTCTTCTCCTAGCAGCCTTCAGATGAAGATGTAGAATTCTCAGCTCCTCCTGTACCATGCCTGCCTGGATGTTGCCATGTTCCTGCCTAGATGATAATGGACTGAACCTCTGAACCTGTAAGCCAGCCCCAGTTACATGTGTTTATAAGAGTTGTCTTGGTCATGGTGTCTGTCCACAGCAGAAAAACCCTAACTAAGACAATCTCACAGCAAATCCCTATTCTTCTGGCTCTTACAGTCTTTCTTCCCCAACTTCGACACTGTCCGCTGAGCCTTAGGTGTGGGAATTGTGTAAGAGAAGCGTCCGTTGGGGCTGGGCGCTTACTGTTTTTCTGTAATGGTTTCCTCATCTGCTGCAAAGAGAAACTCCCTTGATAAGGGATGAAGACTATACTTAGGAGATCATAGAACTTTAAATCTTTTTTTTTTTCTTTTTTTTTTTTTTTTTTTTTTTTTGGTGTAGGGACCCATGAGCTGACTCAGCAGGTAAAGTCATTTGTTACCAAGCCTGACAACCTAAGATCCATCCCTAGGTACAACATGGTAGAAGGAATGGGCTCCTGGGAAGTTGTCTTCTGACCTCCACATATGTGCCACAACAAAAACACGCCTCCTTGCATTAAATAAATGTAATTTTTCAAAAATCATTTTTCAAAAATCTTGGTTAATATTTTAGGGCTCTGGTATGGAACGGTCTGATATATTTCTTCAAATTCTTGATTCTTGTACTGTCGTGGCTGGTAAAGATGTCAAACAAGTACAATATAAAGCAGAATTTGTAATCTGTATTTAGCAACCACTATCCCTGATGATAGCAGATGTAAGTCCATCATCCAAAGCACTATTCTTAAGACTTTTTTTTTTTTCAAGCAAGCATCTTTTTGGCCAAAATATGGTTAGAGTCCACTGGTTTAGCTTCACACATGGCTGAGGAACACGCGCTATTTCTTACCTCTCCTATATTTGTATCAGTTATTTAAACTCTCTCTAATCCAAATGCTCTGATCAGTACTTGATCCTTATGTTCACTAATGGGATTCATGTCATCGAGTAGCTCTTTATCATCGTCCAACGAGTGTGCACATCTTAACACACTAGCTCAGAGGGGTAGAAGGACCTGCTGCTGTCACCCACTGCAAGGAACAAAGAGGGTCTGTGTCAGAACGTGACAAAGCCATTATTATTTGGCTAGTTTCTCCGGTTTGAAGCTGAGTCTCAGTTCTTGAAGGACAGCAGAGCTAGGAAAGGTGACCCTCTACCCAGTACAACTCCACTGCCCTCTCACCCCAAACAGTCATTGTGGAAAGAACAGTGCAGGAAGAGATAAATTATCAGGAGACAATTAGCAACTGTGGATTGAAATCCTCAAAGACTGGACATCGGAAGCCTGCTCTCAATTCACTATGAGTTCTGAAATAAGACACACAGGCTCCTGAGTCCAGTCATCATCCTCCAGGGAAAACGGCAGTGGGTCTGGTGTTCTTAGAAACCAAGACAGACATCGTGTACGAAAATATGCCTGGTGTATGTTAACGTTCCTTCTTGAACAGCCCGTTCCCTGTGCGAATTTGCATTCTGCTCCCCCTCCTAGCATAATACTGCATTTACTTTAACTAACATCACCAACCTCGAAGCTCTAATTTCCACGACAGCTGTCTCCTGATCTCTAAATTTCTTTTCATTTGTTGCTCCAAAATGAAGCTGTTCACCGAGAAGCTTGTTCCTTGGGACCGGTTCTGGTTGCTTTGGCGCCACCTTGTGGCATATCTTGGGAATTGCGTCTAAGCCTGATACCCAACGCAGAGGCCGTTCTCTTTGAGTGTAAGGGCTTGAACCAATTGATTGTACATACTAATCATGAATCTTCTCTTCCTCATCACTCTCTATGGATCGACTTTTGCATTATTCCTTAAGGCAAGTGAAGTCGAATTTTTGTTTGTCAACCTTAAAGTGAGCTTTTATATTTAAATATTGAATTACAGCTATCAGGTAGCCGTTTACAATGGTGGCAGATTGCAAAACGCTCTTTATTTTCACACATGGGGATAAGTCTCTTCCAAGTAGCTGTTCAACATTGCATTTACAGAAGTTTTCAGGTCAAAAATCACCTTGAATTTCCTACTTTCCACAGGCTCCTTAGAGCCACCCTGCAATAAGGTAGCCAAGCGTAAATGCCCTTTCTAATAAGGTACAATTATGAAGGGGTAAGGAGTCTTCCCCAAGCTGTGCAAATGAGAGATTCAGCACATGCAGAACACGTGGGACCTTATACAGCCATCAGAACTGTTGGGTTGTGGGACACTGTATTGTGTCTCTGAAACTCAGTTGCATTCAGATCCAGAGCCTGGAGTACCTCACCTGAGTGGAGTCTTGCTTCACCTAGCACGGGTGTGCTCTGGGTTCGTATATGTTTGTAAGTTTAGGTAGCATTGGACTGTATCTACTTATCACAGTTCCTTTGTGCATTCATTCCACTGCCCTATCTTAGTTCCCGTGCACGCTGCCACGTTACAGAGTGACCATGTCTCTTAAGCACACTGACTTTGTTGCCTTTGCTTATACACCCACTGTCACATCATCTGCAGCCTTTCATGCAGCTATGGAGCCCACTGTGAACTGTTTTAGCAAAGCCCAGGCCTGCTGCCTTCAGGTGACATATAATGACACAGTGGCTTGTACTGTTTTGGTCTTCCAAGAGCAGACAAGGAAGCTGCTGAAAGTCAAGGTACAAGGTCTCTATTGCTATAAACAGTAAACTGATCAAAAGGATTGATTTTTTTTAAGCTCAGTACATTCCTGCCTATAATCCTCCTCCCTAGATGACAGACCAGACATTTCTCCAGACTGCACATAGCTCTCAGGAGTCTCTGGTCCTCTGGCTTCTGGATTTGAAGACTTCTGCTCTCCTCTCTCATGCTAATCACATGACTTGATTCTGTATCCTGTTGACTAGGCCCATGACTCTTAACACGCACAATTGTGATTGGCTAGGTTTTAAAGACTTTATCAAATGGTATCTCTGGGTAATCCATTCCCCTCAGGGATTGTATGCAGAGTTGAGAGAATAGAAGTCAGTAGGTTTCATTTAGCAATCCACACCAAAGGTAATGGAGAACTTAGACTCAAGCCAGCTCTGAAGGACACAATACCTGCCCCCCCACCCCCAGAACCTCATAGCACAGATGGGAAAATGAAAACTACAAGCTTGGTTCAGTCATTCCATTCAAAGCCAAAGGAGTAAAATACAAAATGAAGCACTGAGTGTTTATTTACATGCAGAAACTTGGTCATGGTGTAGAAATGTCATCATAGCACAGACATTTCATACCAGCGCTTGCCAGAAGATACCGTTCTCAGCCAAGCCTATGGATCATGAGAGCCAGTCATTTACCTCCAGACTTGGAAGTGTTATAAGCCATCAGACATATGTACTGATGATGCTCTGCCTTTTGGTCATACAGATCTTGCTGGGTCAGAAATACAACCATTCTGTCGACTGGTGGTCCTTTGGGGTTCTCCTTTACGAGATGCTGATTGGCCAGTCGCCTTTCCATGGGCAGGACGAAGAGGAGCTTTTCCACTCCATCCGCATGGACAATCCCTTTTACCCGAGGTGGCTAGAAAGGGAGGCCAAGGATCTTCTAGTGAAGGTAAGAAATGAAGACAAAGTCTGGAGTGCAGTTCACTGGGAGAGTGCCTACCTCACATGTGAAAGACCCTAAGTTTGTCCCCTAGCATTAAGAAGGCAAGGGGAGGGAAGTACAATAAATCCTCTTTTTATCATCCCCCCCAACAAGAAGATAATTATTTTCCTTTTTTGAATTTTTTTGATTGTATATTTTCTTTATTTACATTTCAAATGTTTTCCCCTTTCCAAGTCTCCCCTTCAGAACCTCCCTTTTCGTTCTCCTGAACCCCCTTCCTCTATGAGGGTGCTCCCCCACCTACCCACTCCCATCCTCCTGCCCTGGCATTCCCCTATACTGGGGCATCGAACACCCTCAGACCCAAGGGCCTCTCCTCCCACTGATGGCCAACAAGGCCCTCCTCTGCCACATATGCAGCCAGCACCATGGGTTCCTCCATGTATATTCATTGGTTGGTGGTCCAGTCCCCGGGAGCTCCAGGAGGTCTGGCCTGTTGACACTGTCACTCCCTCAACTCCTTCAGTCCCTTCTCCAACTTCTCCATCTTGGACCCCCGAGCTCAGTCCAATGGTTGGCTGTGAGCATCTGCCTCTGTATTTGTCAGACTCTGGCAGAGCCTATCAGGAGACAGCTATATCAGGCTTCCATCAGCAAGCATTTCCTGGCATCCACAATATCGTCCAGGTTTGGTGGCTGTATGTGGGATGGATCCCCAGGTGGAGCAGTCTCTGGATGGCCTTTCCTTCAGTCTCTGCTCCACTCTTTGTCTCAATATTTCCTCATGTGAGTGTTTGGTTCACCCTTCTAAAAAGCACTGAAGTTTCCACATTTTGGACTTCCTTCTTCTTAGGCTTCATATGATCTGTGAATTGAATCTTGGGTATACTGAACTTTTGGACTAATATGCACTTATCAGTGAGTATATAACATTTTCATTACCTCGCTCAGGATGATATTTTCTAGTTCCATCCATTTGCCTTCGAATTTCATGAAGTCGTTTTTAATAGCTGAGTAATATTCCATTGTGTAAATGTACTACATTTTCTGTATCCATTCCTCTGCTGAGGGACATCTGGGTTGTTTCCAGCTTCTGGCTATTATAAATATGGCTGCTATGAACATAGTGGAGCATGTGTCCTTATTATATGTTGGAGCATCTTCTGGGTATATGCCCAGGAGTGGTGTAGCTGGGTCCTTAGGTAGTACTATGTCCAATTTTCTGAGGATCTGCCAAACTGATTTCCAGAGTGGTTGTACCAATTTGCAATCCCACCAGCGATAGAGGAGTGTTCCTCTTTCTCCACATCCTCGCCAGCATCTGCTGTCACCTGAGTTTTTGATCTTAGCCATTCTGACCGGTGTGAGGTGGAATCTCAGGGTTGTTCTGATTTGCATTTCTCTGATGACTAAGGATGTTGAACATTTCTTTAGATACTTCTCAGCCTTTCGAGTTTCCTCAGTTGAGAATTCTCTGCTTAGCTCTGTTCCCCGTTTTTTAATAGGGTTATTTAGGTCTCTAGAATCTAACTTCTTGAGTTCTTTGTATATATTGGATTTTAGCCTTCTATCAGATGTAGGATTGGTAAACATCTTTTCCCAATCTGTTGGTTGCCATTTTGTCCTATTGACAGTGTTCTTTAACTTACAGAAGCTTTGCAATTTTATGAGGTCCCATTTGTTGATTCTTGATCTTAGAGCATAAGCCATTGGTGTTCTGTTCAGAAACTTTTCCCCTGAGTCCATGTGTTCAAGACTTTCCCCCACTTTCTCTTCTATAAGATTCAGAGTATCTGGTTTTATGTGGAGGTCCTTGATCCATTTGGACTTGAGCTTTGTACAGGAAAGAATGGATCAATTTGCATTCTCCTACATGTTGACCACCAGTTGAGCCAGTACCATCTCTTGAAAATGCTGGTTTTTTCCCACTGGATGGTTTTAGCTCCTTTGTCAAAGATCAAATGATGGTAGGTGTGTGGGTTCATTTCTGAGTCTTCAATTCTATTCCATTGATCTACCTGCCTGTCACTGTACCAATACCATGCAGTTTTTGTCACTATTGCTCTGTAGTACAGCTTGAGGTCAGGGATGGCGATTCCTCCAGAAGTTCTTTTATTGTTGAGAATGGTTTTTGCTATCCTGGGTTTTTTGTTATTCCAAATGAATTTGAGAATTGCTCTTTCTAACTCTATGGAGAATTGATTTGGAATTTTAATGGGGATTGCATTGAATCTGTAGATTACTTTTGGCAAGATGGCCATTTTTACTATATTAATCCTGCCAATCCATGAGCATGGGAGATCTTTCCATCTTCTGAGGTCTTCTTTGAAATCTTTCTTCAGAGACATGAAGTTCTTGTCATACAAATCTTTTACTTGTTTGGTTAGAGTCACACAAGATAATTTATATTGTTTGTGACTATTGTGAAGGGTGTCATTTCCCTAATTTCTTTCTCAGCCTGTTTATCTTTTGAGTATAGGAAGGCTACTGATTTGTTTGAGTTGATTTTATATCTGGCCACTTTGCTAAAGTTGTTTATCAGCTGTAAGAGTTCTCTGGTGGAGTTTTTTGGGTCACTTAAGTATACGATCATATCATCTGCAAATAGTGATATTTTGACTTCTTCCTTTCTAATTTGTATCTGTTTGACCTCCTTTTGTTGTCTAATTGCTCCAGCTAGAACTTCAAGTACTATGTTGAATAGGTAGGGAGATAGTGGGCAGCCTTGCCTAGTCCCTGATTTTAGTGGGATTGCTTCAAGTTCCTCTCCATTTAGTTTGATGTTGGCTACTGGTTTGCTGTATATTGCTTTTACTATGTTTAGGTATGGCCCTTGAATTCCTGATCTTTCCAAGACTTTTATCATGAAGGGATGTTGAATTCTGTCAAATGCTGTTTCAGCATCTAATGAAATGACCATGTGGTTTTTTCCTTTGAGTTTGTTTATGTGATGGATTACATTGATGGATTTCCAGGTATTGAACCATCCCTAATACATCCACTAGGTGCATTAGCTTCTTTTTGTTCTAGAGCTTTCAGGTGTGCTGTTAAGCTGTTTGTGTATGCTCTCTCCAGTTTTTTTTTTCTTTTTTTTTTAAGGCACTGAGAGCTATGAGTTTTCGTCTTAGCACTGCTTTCATTGTGTCCCATGAGTTTGGGTATGTTGTACCTTCATTTTCATTAAATTCTAAAAAGTCTTTAATTTCTTTATTTCTTCCTTGACCAAGTTATCATTGAGTAGAGCATTGTTCAGCTTCCATGTGTATGTGAGCTTTTTGTAATTTTTGTTGCTATTGAAGACCAGCCTTAATCCGTAATGGTCTGATAAGAGGCATGGTATTATGTCAATCGTCTTATATCTGTTGAGGTCTGTTTGTGACCCATTATATGGTCAGTTTTGGAGAAGGTACCATGAGGTACTGAGAAGAAGGTATATTCTTTTGATTTAGGATGAAATGTTATATAGATATCTGTTAAATCCATTTGGTCCATAACCTCTGTTAGTTTCACTGTGTCTCTAGTTTCTGTTTCCATGATCTGTCCATTGATAAGAGTGGGGTGTTGAAGTCTCCCACTATTATTGTGTAAGGTGCAATGTGTGTTTTGAGCTTTAGTAAAGTTTCTTTTATGAATGTGAGTTCCTTTGCATTTGGAACATAGATGTTCAGAATTGAGAGTTCTTCTTGGTAGATTTTTCCTTTGATGAGTATGAAGTGTCTTTCCTTATCTTTTTTGATGACTTTTGGGTGAAAGTCGATTTTATCCGATATTAGAATGGCTACTCCAGCTTGTTTCTTGGAACCATTTCCTTGGAAAACTGTTTTCCAACCCTTTACTCTGAGGTAGTGTTTATCTTTGACACTGGGGCGCGTTTCCTGTATGCAGCAAAATGCTGGGTCCTGTTTACATATCCAGTCTGTTAGTCTAAGTCTTTTTATTGGGGAATTGAGTCCATTGATGTTAAGAGATATTAAGGAAAAGTGATTGTTGCTTCCTGTTATTTTTGATGTTATTTTTATGTTTGTGTGACTCTCTTCTTTTGCGTTTGTTGAAAGAAGATTACTTTCTTGCTTTTTCTAGGGTGTAGTTTCCCTCCTTGAGTAAGTGTTTTCCATCTATTATCCTTTGTAGGGATGGATTTATGGAAATATATTGTGTAAATTTGGTTTTGTAATGGAATTTCTCCTTTTCTCCATCTATGGTAATTGAGAACTTTGCTGGGTATAGCAGCCTGGGCTGGCATTTGTGTTCTCTAAGGGTCTGTATGACATCTGTCCAGAATCTTCTAGCTTTCATAGTCTCTGGTGAGAAGTCTGGTGTAATTCTGATAGGTCTGCCTTTATATGTTACTTGACCTTTTTCCCTTAGTGATTTTAATTTTCTTTGTTTTGTGCATTTTGTGTTTTGACTATTATGTGACGGGAGGAATTTCTTTTCTGGTCCAATCTATTTGGAATTCTGTAAGCTTCTTGTATGTTTATGTGCATCTCTTTCTTTAAGTTAGGAAAGTTTTCTTCTATAATTTTGTTGAAGATATTTACTGGCCCTTTATGTTGGGAATCTTCACTCTCTTCTATACCTATTACCCTTAGGTTTGGTCTTCTCATTGTGTCCTGGATTTCCTAGATGTTTTGGGTTAGGAGCTTTTTGCATTTTGCATTTTTTGACTGTTATGTCAGTGTTTTCTGTTACCTTCTGTACCTGAGATTCTCTCTTCTATCACTTGTATTCTGTTGGTGATGCTTGCATCTATGACTCCTGATCTCTTTCCTAGGGTTTCTAACTCTAGGGTTGTCTCCCTTTGTGATTTCTTTATTGTTTCTATTTCTGTTTTTAGATCCTGGATGGTTTTGTTCAATTCCTTCACCTGTTTGGTTGTTTTTTCCTACAATTCTTCAAGGGATTTTTGTGTTTGCTCTTTAAGGGCTTCTACCTGTTTACCTGTGTTCTCTTGTATTTCTTTAAGGGAGTTATTTATGTCCTTTTAAAAGTCCTCTATCATCATCATGAGATGTGATTTTAAGTCAGAGTCCTGCTTTTCTGGTGTGTTGGGGTATCCAGGGCTCGCTGTGGTGGGAGAGCTGGGTTCTGATGATGCCAAGTTGCCTTGGCTTCTGTTCCTTCTGTTCCTGCCCTTGCCT
The DNA here is from genome assembly GCA_028551405.1 of Uromys caudimaculatus. Lineage (NCBI taxonomy): Eukaryota > Metazoa > Chordata > Mammalia > Rodentia > Muridae > Uromys > Uromys caudimaculatus. The sequence goes on along the minus strand of CM052714.1, from coordinate 47,105,695 downwards.
CTCACCATCTGGTTATCCCTGGTGTTAGCTGGCCTTGCCCTCTCTGACTGTGGCTTGTCCCTCCTGCAAGCCTCTGTGTCAGTACTCCTGGGAGACCAGTTCTCTCCCGAAAGAATTAGGGTATAGAGAGCTTTGGTACAGGGTCAGCTCTGGGGTACAGACAGAAACCAGAAGGTTCCTGTCCCCAGCTCTTCCTTGGTTCCTGTGTCCTCATGGCTCTGGGAGGATACCTCTTGGGCCAGGACTTTGAACAGAAGTGGTGGTCTTATCTGTGCTTGCAGGTATGTCAGCACTCCTGGGAGACCAGCTCTCTCCTAGTGGTATTTGAGTATGGAGCCTTGTGGCAGAGGATCAGCTCCAGGTGCAGACAGAAATTAGAAGGCTCCTGTCCTAGGCTGTTCCTTGGTTCCTGTGTCCTGAGGGTTCCTGTCACGTCCCTCTGAGCAGCAGTGGTGGTCTTACCTGGGCTTACAGGCTTGTCCACAGTACTGGGAGGCTAGCTCTCTCCCGGTGGTATTTCCATTTGGAGCCCTGTAGCAGAGAATCAGCTCTGGGCACAGATGGAAACCAGAAGGCCTCTTTTTATCATTTATAAGAGAAATGGCAAGGCAGCCTTGGAGACTCTGAATGGAGGTATAGCTGGTTCTTTAAGTAATCACAGTACATGGCTTACCGCATCCTTTGTCTCCTATACACAATACCTCTTTGGCTAGTACGTCCTCCATCCCTGTTTGAACCCTCAGCAGGATGCAGACTTCTCTGCTCACTCCAGTGACAAACCACCCTCTTTGGTCACAAACATCTTCTCATCAAAAAGCTGAAAGCATGTAACCCAAGGCCCCAGTCAGCCTGTCAGACTCCATGTGCACACAAGACTGACAACCTGCTCATAGTTCTGGCCTGTGGAGGTGGGATTACAGTCATGCTGAGGTCATCTGAGACCTAGTTCTCTACCCTTCCAACTCTTGGGTCTCTGCTTAGGCCTGTAGTGATATAATATTATAATAAATGTAATAACAAGCACACATGAGAGTATACCTATACATCTACATCATATACATATACAGCCTGATTATTATGCATTATTAACCAGTGAACCACCTCTCCAGCCCCTATTAATGAATTTTAAATCAAAATTTTGAAAGTATTTCCATGGATGGGATACAGCTCAGTGACAGGGAGTTTTTTAAGCATACAAAGGTTCTAGGTTTCCTTCCAGTGCCAAAGCAAGGAGAGAGAAAGGAAATTAAAGAGAGTGAAAGAAAGGAAGGAAGAAAGAGAGAAAGAGGGAGAAAGAGAAAAAGAAAGACATTCCCAGGCTCACCTTGGTCACTAGTCTGCTTTTTTTCCTCTTGAAGAACTATTTAGGATCAAATCAAAAGGGCTTTATTCTTCCGTGTCTCTAAGGCAAGTGACAACTTGTCTGAGGTATTAGACATTTTGAGGAGACTCCAGAGCTCTCCCTAAGAATCGGGATCTTGAGTCTGAGAGGTGGTGACAAAGCCTCACAGGAAACTCGGCCCTAGATTAATAGAAGTAGGTATTTAGAAACCAGCCTGCATCTTCTGACTATGAGCCAAACAAGCACTGAGCTCAGCAAACTCCCTGAATGGCCAATTAAATTCACTTTTAATGAGCAAACAATACACACGTAGAATGAAAGCTAATTTAAAAATTAGTTTGTAAAGAAAGATGACAGAGGCAAAAATAAGCTCGTGGAATTTGAATGCATACAGTCTTACTTTATGGAAAGGCAAGTTCAAATGTCATGACAATCAGGTTTGCTTCACACTTGCCTTTATGAAGAGCTCAGTGTGAATTGAACATGTCAGCTCTAGCTGCCATAACAAAATGTGCCCAGACTAATCAGGCAGTTTCTCTCTCACTGTTTCTTAACTGCTTGGCATGCTATCAGATGGCAGGACTTAAATGCACACAGATCAGATCCTCTGCCCCCAGCAAGCCTGTACTTATTGCATACTGGAATACAGATGTGTCTCACACAGCAGACATTTATTTCTTACTATTCTGGAGGTTAGACATCCAAGACTAAGGTTCATCAGGGTCAGTTCTTGGTACTGGCTCTCTTCATAGAGTGTATATAGGCATTTTGCTCTATCTGGAGGGGTGGGGTGAGAAAATACTCTAGTCTCTCTCTCTCTCTCGCTCTCTCTCGCTCTCTCTCGCTCTCTCTCACTCTCTCTCTCTCTGTCTCGCTCTCTCTCACTATTTTGTTTTTTAGACAGGGTTTCTCTGCGTAGCCTTAGCTATTCTAGAACTCTCTCTGTAGAGCAAGCTGGCCTTGAACTCAGAGATCTGCCTGCCTCTGACCCGGGAGTACTGGGATTAAAGGCATGGCCACGCCCCCAACTCTTATTTTTAAGGACTCTAATTTTAGGAGATTAGAGTTCCAGCCCCATGGCCCCATCTAACCTTCACCACTTCCATAAACTTCCTCTCCTCAGCCACACTGGAGTCAGGACTTCAATATATGATTAAGAGAGATTTGTCACTCAGTCTTTAGCATGGCAGCTATCCTGAGGCACCAGGACCAAGAGAACTTTCTGGGAAAAGAGAAATAATGAACCTTGTTCTTCCCGTCATCAGGAGCCTGTCAGTCAGAGAAATCATCAGATGGGGGCCCCAGAGTTATTTGCAATGCCCCAACACGTGTGGATGCTCCACAGCCAGCCTTCCCACTGTGCCTTCCAAATGCTGAGTTCCCCCTCAGTGTCAGGTGGATGGGTAAAGTAGGGTAGGCAGGCAGAACCAGGAGTAACTTATGGAGGAAAGGTGGGGTAGAGGCGGGGCTAGTTGCCAAGGTAAGAAGGGTTGAGAAAGAGGAAGGGGTCACTTCAGCTAGAAACAGAAATGGAGAATGTATAACAGACACCCACGCCACAAAGAAAAGGGCAAGATATTGATACCTCACGAGCGCTGCGTGGATCGTAGATCCCAAAGGCAAAATGTCTCATCCAGAGGGTGAGCATTCTCAGGGACCAATCATGTTGGCCCGTGCGGAGAAGTGGGAGGGGCAGGTATCCAGCAGACAGAGCACTCTCAGGGACCAAATTGGCCCGTGCAGAGGAGTGGGAGGGGCAGGTATCAGGCAGGTGCCTGACTGTGACTACATAGGTAACAAGAGGGACAGAACCTGCCATCATTTCAAACAACAAAAACCTTAAAAACAGCCAGCAGTGGTGCTACACACTTGGAATCCTAAAACTAGGGAACGTGAAAACAGGCTGTTTCCTGAGGCTTGCTGGCCAGCCGGCCTAGCCAGGACTGATAAGCACTAGGCCAATCAAGAGAGGTCCTGCCTCAAAAACCAAGGAGCTGGAGAGGCTCTGGGGGTTAAGAGCACCCTCTTGCAGAGGACTTGGGGTTCAGTTCCCAGCACCCTCGTGGTGACTCACAACTGTCTTTAGCTACAGTTCCAGGGATCTAACACCTTCTTCTGACCTTCCCAGGCACCAGGCACACATGTGGTACACATGCACATACATGCAGACCAAACACCCAAACATGTAAAATAAAATTTAGTGATAAAAGATTTTTTTTTAAGTAAATAAAACCAGGATGGAGACACCTGAGAAAGAACACAGAAGGTTAACCTCTGGTCTCCACATATATGCACACACCACATGCGTGCACACACCACATATATGCAGCTCAGCAGATAGAGACAGTTTCCCCAGAGCCTGGTGACTTGAGATTAATAGCCAGGGATCAAGGGGTGGGTGGCGAGAATCGACTCACGAGCAACAAATAAATGAGTAAGTGTAATACAATTTTAAAGACAAAAAGTAAATGTAAGATTAAATGCCATGCAAATACAAAAATAAATATTTACGCATATTAGCAGCAGCTGGAGAAAAGCGTGTCATAAGAGTAAGCAAAGAACTGGTTGAATAGATCAGAACTGAGGGCAATAAAGGATAGTTGGTCTTCATGGTCTTCATGAATATGTTTATATGGACAGAATTAAGAAAAATAAATTGTCTTCCCCATTTAAAAAAAAAAAAGGATAAAAGTGGAGAAGGACTCTAGGCAAAAAAGGTCTTAAAGTCACTTGGAAGCTTTTGTGATTTCTGACATTAGTTAAAAAGGAAACTTCTGTTCTGCCCCTTGCACACATTGTAGCAGTTGGCCTGATACAAATTAGTTCCCATTATGCAATTTGCTGCCAATAAGAATGATTTATCTCTCCTCCTGGATCACTTTACAAATTCATCCAACTGCCAGCACAGCCTTGGGCCCCCTCCTCTGCAAAAATCCAAAGAAAATGCTATTGCCAGAAATCCCCTCCAGGAACTTTGCCATGATGTAAAACAGAGAAGTCCTGAGTCCCCTCTGAAAGACTGGACAAGGGGCTGTTTTATGGCACCCAATACCATGGTGGTGACACACCCTGTCCCTTGAGCTCTCGTAGGACAGGGATGCACATAGCCTACTGAACAACCACATGTCAGGTGAGGCTGTGATCTGTCAGGAGTTACAGCTGGGATCTGCTGTCCAGTTGCCTGGTGCCAAAGTGAAAAGCAAGCACCTCTTTCTCCCCCATTTATTTATCCAGGATGTCCGATCCTTGTGTTTGAAAATGATGAGAAAGTAATGCTCGTAAACAGAAATCCATCTCCCATTTCACAGGACCGTTTGTTCTGAGGAGGGACTCAGGGGGGAGGGTGGGATCCAGGTATAACCTGTCACAGCTGCTTGTGGCTACAAATTGCTTCCTACTCAGGCTGTCAAATAAATGTAAACAAACATCAACTATATCCCAGCCTTTTATGTAAGAGTGAGCTGTTTCCTATAAAAATGGAAAGCTTTTACTAGCAAAAAGAAATACTTTCCCCGTGTCCTTAGTGTACCTTTGCTGCCGCAGAGCCCTTGACCATGGAGTCCTTAAGACCTGTCACACTCAAGACACTAAGTGAGACTGTTTTCTCCTGGGAGAAAAGATAAGGACAGAGAGAATATTGAACTTTGGAGCTGGAGGCCAGATTATCTTATTTCCCATTTTTCTTTTTAAAAGACATTATTTTGTTTCACAGGTGCCTAAGCCAAGCTCAGATGGCTCTTTGTTAGGAGTTTCTGGTCCAAATGTCACACATATTCTAAGAAAATTTAATGGAAAACTGAGCGTGGCTCACAGTTGGCCAAGAGCAGTAACTTCTAACTTAACTCTCTAAAACGTTTTATTAAACCAGTGTCAGCTAAACTTGGGCCCATTCTTAAGGCCCTTTATAAGCTTTCTATCTCATTGTGTTTCATCAAAATATCTATAAGAGGTAGAAGTCAGTCACTTATTATGATTATTTCCAAGGGGCACAGCAAACTGCTTATTCTCTCTTTTAAAATCGAGAAAAAAAAATTAATTAGGACTGGAGAGTTGGCTCAGCATTTAAGAGTACTTGCTGCTCTTCCAGAGGACCAGAGTTCAGCTTCCAGCATCCACTTTGGGCAGCTCAAAAAGCTCCTGTAACTCCAGCTCAAGAAGGCCCAGTGCCCTCTTCTGGCAGCCACAAGCACCTACTGTGTGTGTGTGTGTGTGTGTGTGTGTGTGTGTGTGTGTGTGTGTGTGTGTGTGCGCGCGCGCACGCGCGCGCACGCAGTAGATTCTAGGTAATGGAAACACAGTGGTGCCTGTTCCCCAGAGTTTACAGTCCATGGGAAACACAGACTTGAAAAACAGACAATGGATACAAACTGTTAGGAGATGAGCTCTCTTATAGTGGAGGTAATCAAGGAGGAAGGGGCTCATACAGAGCCCTGATGACTAGGGCAGAAGCTAAAGACTAATGACTGAGAGAGAGGAATCTTAATAGAGATAGCTGGATTGAGCCACCTCCTAGAAGACAAACATTGTTATTGAAACAGAGCCAAAAGTGGTCTGTTAATGAGCAGATTTGACCCGGAAGAAGAAGCAAGCACATTAGCACTAGAATACGGTATCTAGAATGTTCTAGAAGCACTGGAACATCAGAAATCTCTGGGTCCTAGAGGTCACCTTAATAAACCTTCCATTTTACAGGCAGACCGTATGGTTTGGATCTGAAATATTACTCCCAAAGGCCCACATGACAGAGACTTGGAAGGTAGTGGAACCTTTAAAAGGTGGGGCAGAGTGCAAAGAAGTTAGGTTTTTGGGGGAGATAGACAGATTCTAGCCCCACCTCCTTCTCGCTTTCTGCTTCCCTGTTGGATTGAGGCCAGACGCTTGATCCATCGCCAGCTTCTTGCCTGGATGTTCTAATTTATCTCAGGTCCAAAAGCCATGAAGCCAACTGACCACGGGGTAAAACTTCTGAAACCATGTGCCAACGTAAACTTTTCTATTTTTAAAATTTATTGTCTCAGGTATTTTGTTACAGTAATGGAAAAATGGCTGGCATCAGAAATAAGAAAACTTACCCAAGGCTACAGGAGCCCTAAACTAGACAAATAAATTATTGCCTCATTCCATGATACAAAAATGTAGTCAGTTTCTTGAATGATAACCTCGGGTTACTTCCACTGTGTAGTACTTTTATTAAACACTTTGGATACACAGGATCTCACTAAGAGTCCTCCATGGCTACTGTATGGTAACGATGAGAGTGTCATTGTGACCATACTAAGGACTCTTCAATATATGTGCAGTGGTTTCATAACCTTTATACTCAGAATTGTTATTAAGACAGGATCTCAACTATCTCTGTCTGGCATCAAACTCACTCTGTAGCCAAGGCTAGCCCTTTGCTTCTGATCCTCCTGCCTCCACTACACAGGTGTTGGGATTGCAAGTGTGTGCTACCATGCCTGACTATAATTGGAACTTTAAGAGAGACTCTCTTATTTAATTAGTAAATTAATCAGTTAATAAGAGAAAATCTCCAATTTTCTGTAACATGACTTTGTGATTTGGAGAGATCAGAAGCTCTGAAGGTTTTCAAGTTATAAGGTCAACATCATTACAAGAAATTTTCAAAGGACATAGTCTGGCTGTTCTTAGAAATAGGGAGAGGAAGAAATGGGGCTCAGACCCTTGTAGGAGCCACTTGGAAATCCCTACATTTTGCCACATTTTCTATCTTATAGGGCCATAGTCTCCTTACAACACCCTAGCTGTGTCCCCGGAGAGGCTCCGCCAGAGCCAGACCAATACAGATACGGATGTACACAGTCAAACATTAGACTGAGCTCAGGGACCCCATTGGGGAAGTTAGGGCAAGGATTGTAGGAGCTGAGGGGGTTTGCAACCTCATAGGAAGAACAGCAATAGCAACCAACCAGACCCCAAAGCTCCCAGGGACTAAACCACCAACCAACCATTGGTACCACAGAGGGTACCCATGGCTCCAGATGGATAAGTAGCAGAGGATAGCCTTATCTGGCATCACTGGGAGGGGAGCCTCTTGGTCCTGTGGAGGCTTGATGACCCAAGATAGGAGAATGCTAGGCCAATAAGGCAGGAGTGGGTAGATGGGGGAGCACCCTCATAGAGGAGGGAGGGAGGAAGGGAGGGCGGCTTGTGGAGGGGAAACTGGGAAGGGGGATAACATTTGAAATGTAAATAAATAAAATAACCAATTAAAAAACCCTAGCTGTGATGTTATAGGCAAGCATCTTGACGGTGCAGAAATGAGAAACAGCTGCACGAGGCACCCAGGGAGATCGTTACTTTCTAAGTTAATGTTCAGGCTCTCCTGCACCATAGCCCTGGACAGGCTAATGATTGAAAAACTTCCAGGGTGCTTTGTGTCATTCTAATATCCATTTTGGTTGTTAGGTGAAGTGGCAGGAGAGAGGGTAGTCTAGAGGGAAGGCACGGACACACTGGCTGGAAGGCTGGAAAGATGATTACGGTACTCATCAGCAGGTCTGCGGAGTAGAGGGTGATGTTCTGTACCCAGAGGGATAAGAGACTTCAGCTGACCATCCGGGCCTCCTAGCTGACACTGCACACAAGTCCCATAATGCTAGACTCCTAAGATAGGCCATCTTCATAAGAAATGTCACACTTGGATGGGCAGTTAAGTCAGACAAATAAGTTAGTCACTCATTCTGTCCTGATGAGGGTTCTTTTTGTTTTTTAACCCTTTCGGGGGGTTTCAAATAGCATCTCACTATAAAGTCCAGGCTAACATTGTCCAGACTGGACCAGGCTGGCCTCAAACCCACGATCCTCCTTCCCTGGCCTCTTGAGTGTCGGACTTACTGACACACACCCCTGTGCCTGGCTTATGCTGTTGGGTATTACAGACCAGAAGCAACAGTGAACAGGGATCATTTGCAATATGTGCATATGTGTTTATGCACACAGCCATGTGTGCTCAACAATATGCATATATGCATAAGCATCAATGTGTGTGCATGCTTGGGTCCACATACATGTGATAGTATGTATGTTTCATGTCTTTCTATGTGAAGGTATACATGCATATGTGTGTGTATGTGTGTGTGTGTGTTATCATTTTATTTCATCTGAAGGATAGTCCTGTGAGACAGGCACTTGGTGTGTGTTCTAGTTTGCTTTCTGTTGCTGTGATAAACACAACATGGCCAAATGCAACCTGGGGAGGAAAGGGTTTACTTCAGCCTAAAGGTTACAGTCCATTATTGAGGGAAGTCGGGGCAGAGACTCACACAAGAACTAAAGCAGAGGCCATAGAAGAATGCTGCTTACTGAATTGCTCCCTGGCTCGTGCTTAGTTCAGCCTTCCTTAAACAACCCAGACCTTTGGCCCAGGGATGGCACCACCCACCTCAACCATCACACCCATCAGTCTCTCACCGAGGCAGCCACAGGCCAGAGCGTCAGAGCCGGTTCTGCACTTACTGTTTCCTCCTCCTAGGTGAATCTAGACCCCATCAGATGGACAATTGAACGTAACCAGAGCAGCATACGCCAAAAGTTAGGAAATTGACGTAGAGTCTATCTTTTTGTCAGAGACCCTGTAAGTAACACAAAGGGAAGCTGATCTCATGCCAGGCCTATATAAATCTCAGTATAGCCTGTCTGGGGCGAAGAGGAAAGAGGTCGAAGCCTAAACTATAGAAAGTTCAGAAAACTTCACTTAGAGAAGGCACAGAGGTCAATAAAAAAGCCAGTTGCTCACACCCCAAGTAATGCGCGCCTACCTGATCTAATGCGGCCTTGTGGAAGGAGAAGTGAACGATTCCCTCTCTGCTCCCTTGCAGCTTTTTGTGAGAGAGCCTGAGAAGAGGCTGGGAGTGAGAGGAGACATCCGCCAACATCCACTGTTTCGAGAGATCAATTGGGAAGAGCTGGAGAGGAAAGAGATTGACCCACCCTTCAGACCAAAAGTGGTAAGGACTCCCCCACTGGACAGTCTGGTTTCAGTGCCTTCTCCTTCTGTCACAGGCTGTCACCCTAATCAAGTAGCAGCACTTCCTGAAACCTGCCCTCACCCACTGTCCAGGAGGAAGATGCTTCTTTAATCCATGCCATTTGGCTAGAGGAGAGGGGGAGGGGTGTTCCTGTTGCCAAATTAAAACTGTGTCATCAAAATTCACCTATGAGAAGAATACATTGCAGAACACTCCCAAGTTGAATGTGTTTCTGAGTGGGACTGTCAGAGAAGATGGATTATGTAAGCAACACTTACATTCTTAATGGTCGCCATCTGGGTGACCAACACCTGTACACTGTAATAATTCTTTTATGTGAAATTAATAATTCTAATAAAAGAAATGATGACTCGGGATTTGAACCCACTGGGTTGTGCACACACCATAGCCTCCATAAGCAAAGTTACGATAATGAACTTGGTGGCTAATTTTCTTCCCCTCTCTTTTTTTTTTTTTTTTTTTTTTCCTCCTCCTCATCATGTGACCAAGAAATCACCATATGACTGTAGCAATTTCGACAAGGAATTCCTAAGTGAGAAACCCCGCCTTTCATTCGCCGACAGAGCGCTAATCAACAGCATGGACCAGAACATGTTCAACAACTTTTCCTTCATTAACCCAGGGATGGAGACTCTCATTTGCTCCTGAACCTCATCCATCTCCAGACTGGAAGGATTTGCCTGCTCTCTGGGAACTGGTTAAAGTAACACTTCCGGGGATCTCTTTTTCTCGTTGGAGAAGAAAAGAAACACTCAACCGCAAAGGCAGAGAGGACCGCTGAGCTCCTCCCGTGACCGGTTACTTGTAGCACAAACCACACCTACTTCACTAATGATGTCGCCCTGTTATATCTCCCGGAATCTCTCAAAACAGCCCTTGAAGTTAGATCATTGTTAACTCTAGTCATTTGCTTGAAAGATGGTTCCCGGTACTGTGAAAGATTCGAAAGGTAATTCTGCTCTTGCCCTAAACAACAGTTGCTGGTCGGTGATGAACCAAGACGCAAATGGAACAGATTTCTCAAGGCTGGGGCAGCAGATCGCCTATTATAAAAGCCAATTCCACTCGACCACTGAAAAGGAACCACTAACCCATGTTGTTCTGCGCATGTCTTTGGAAATGTGTTCTGCGCATGTCTATGAAAATGTCGCCAGCAGAAGGGAGGGAAAGGGCAAACCCTGAGCAGGCTGTAGTGGTATGCTCTCCAATAAACATAGCTTGAAACATGAATTACAAATCTGTTCATTCTGGCTAGCCCTGAAATTCACAAGGCAGAGGAAAGTAAGGGGCAATGAGCAGAGCAGAGCTCTTGTCGCCAACAGGGAAGGAAGGGTAAGGATGCTGCCTATGTGGAGCATCGTATTCACACAGAAGGAAAGTATCACCAACAAGGGCAGGGTAGTTTACTGCTGTCAATCAAACCTTCCCTTCCCCCTCTGTTCTCAGTTGATCTCTCTGTCAGAGTAGGCATTCATTACCATCCTGCCATCACACAAGAAATGAAGTACATGACTCTTCTGAGATTAGGAAAACCAATCCTTTCTCATGTTTTTCCTGGTGATTTGATGACAAATAAGTCCCCCTTTAAGCGTCCTGCAAGACAAACGACCCACGCATGCTATTTGCAGTAGTCAGTCCTGTTGAGTTAGAGTCCTAACTATACACTCAAAGTATCGTGTGCTGTTTGTATGTTTCCATGAGATGTTGTGATGATAACGTGGATGTAGAAAACAGAATAAAAGAAGAAAGAAAGATGCCTCTTAGTGGTTTCTCTACTGGTTTTCTCAAAGACAGGTCCATGGTGTTGACCATCAAAATGTAGCCAGTATTGGATTTGTTTTAAAAATGAGGAATTACGAACAAGCTCCTCAAAGGGAAATCTTAATCGTTAGTGTTCCTCTTTCCTCTCCCCCAAAAGGTTTCTTTTTTTTTTTTTTTT
>CM052714.1:47076343-47093902 GCA_028551405.1 Uromys caudimaculatus | reverse complement strand
CTCCATTGTGTAGATGTACCACATTTTCTGTATCCATTCCTCTGATGAGGGACATCTGGGTTGTTTCCAGCTTCTGGCTATTATAAATATGGCTGCTATGAACATAGTGGAGCATGTATCTTTGTTACATGTTGGGGCATCTTCTGGGTATATACCCAGGAGAGGTATAGCTGGGTCCTCAGGTAGTATTATGTCCATTCCCCAAAAGGTTTCTTGATGGAGGGGTCTACACAAGCTGTCTTTAGGCCATGACCCGCCTCACTTCCTCCAGTGACGACGACATCTAGCCCTGGCAGAATGTTCTCCCTTCCCTCCTTCATCTTCTGCAGCATGTCACATAGGACCGATGCTCCTGTCCAGCCTGCCTTCTAGAACCTTCTGAGGACATTTTCCTGCATCCTGTCTTGCTCTGCTCACCCTTTGTCTTTCTTCCCACTCTAAATCCCCTCAGAAAGCTCCTCCCCCTTGATCCACTTTACTACCTCTGATGGTCTTCCACTTCTGACATGTAAGTACCACTCCAAACAGACAACGGGAAATCTCCATCTCCAGCTGTATCCCGCTACCTCCGCCCTCCGCCAGCAGACAACATTAACGAAACGTGCCCAGAATGCTTGCATTCCATTGTTAGCCTCTAGTTCTACCTTGTATTTCCTATTTCTGCTAACAGCCCTACCATAGCCCCTATTACCTGGACCCAGAATTAGAGTTTTCGCTGGCAATTCCTTCTCTCCCCTTGACTTCCTTAATGTTTATTTTTATATCAAGTCTTATTATTCTACATTCATACTGTGTGATGGTTAGTGTTACTTGTCAACCCGACAGATTTAGAATCACCTAGGAAACAAGCCTCCAAGCACACCTCTGAGAGATTACACTTTCTTGTTTGGGTAAACTGAGGTGGGAAAACACACCCCATTTACTGGGTTGGGATCTCGAACTCTGAAAAGCAGAAGGTGAGCTTTGTGTAAGCATCCGCTGCTCTCTTCCTCTTGATAGTGATGCGATGTGATCAGCTGCTTCAAGCTGCTTCCCAGTGACTTCCCTACTGTGATAGATGCTGGCCTAAAACTGTGAACCAAAATAAACTCCTCTCCCTTAAGTAACCTTTGTCAGGGTTTTTTTTTTTTGTTGTTGTTGTTGTTGTTGTTGTTTTAGATTTATTTATTTATTTTGTGTATGTGAGTACACTGTAGCTGTCTTCAGACACACCAGATGAGGACATTGGATTCTGATACAGATGGTTGTAAGCCACCAAGTGGTAGCTGGGAATTGAACTCAGGACCTCTGGAAAAGCAGTCAGTACTCTTAACCTCTGAGCCATCTCTCCAGCCCTGTCAGGGTTTCTTAACCCAGCAAGAAAAGAAACTATTAGATCCTCTCTTTCTAAAATACATATGCATCTCTTCTTTTTCAAATGCTCTGGGGATAAAGAGCAACTGATCCAGCCCTTTCATTTTGCATCCTTCCCAATTCTTAACTTTTATGTACAGCATCTGGTTTCTTTTCCCAAATGGAAAATTTACATCACGTCACAAACACGTGTGTTGAAACCCTATGTAAACTCCCTAACGCCCCAGAAGGCCCCTGGTTCTGTTCCTGGACTTCTGCTCTACCTTGAGGCCCACTGCAACTCTTCACTCACTCAGTGCCCTGAGCCACCTGAGTTTCCCAGTGTGGTGCAAAAACAGGAAAGATTTCTCTCCTCTGCGTCTTCCTGACACTATTTTATTTGCCTCTTCTGCCCTGTTCCCACTTATGCAAATCTCCCTAGTCTCAGATTCGATCAAAGGACTGGCCCTTCATGCCACACCCTCTGCTGGAGCTGGTCCCCTGCTCTCTAAGCTTCCCACATCAGTTACTTTCTTTGGTACATGCATCATTTTCCCGGTGAGCTGTAAACCCCCAGAGAGAAAGATCTGTGTACAACATACAGAGGTATGTTTCATAGTCCCTTTTCTCATTAGTACTTCAAGAGCTGGTGGGTGAGAGAGTAGGTGCAGATGCTTCGTGGCTCTGTTGTTATGTGCACTACATTTCCCCTCATCCATTCATCCATGGACGGGCATCTGGGCTGACTCTATGCTTGACTACTGTGAATAGTGCCACAGTAAATGTGGGTGTTGCAATATCTCTCCTGTATGCTAACTCTGTCTCATTGCGGTATATTCGCTTTCTACAGGACGAAAGTCCCAATTCCAAAGCAAGCAATTACTTCCATGTTCTGCACCTGCCTTCCCTCTCTGGATTTATTTTCCACACTTTGTCTACTTCTTAATTTTCAGAGCCTGGAACTCTCACCCTCTTCTAGCATTTTAGGTTTTGTTGTTTTGTTTTGTTTTGTTTTGTTTTGTTTTGTTTTGTTTTGTTTTGTTTTGTTTTGTTTGTAGAACTGAGGATTTACCCCAAGACCTTGCATATGCTAAGTGTTTTAGTCAGGGCTACTATTGCTATGATGAAACACCATGACCAAAGCAACTTGGAGAGGAAAAGGTTTATTTGGCTTATGCTTCCACATCACTGTTCATCATAGGAAGTCAGGACAGGAACTCAAACAGGGCAGGAACCTGGAGGCAGGACCTGATACAGAGGCCACAGAGGAGTGCTGCTTATTGACTTGCTCCCCATGGCTTGCTCAGCCTGCTTTCTTGTAGAACCCTGAACCATCAGCCCAGGGTGACCCCACCCACAGTGAACTGAGTCCTTCCACATCAATCACTAATTTTAAAAAGGCCCTACAGTCTTGTCTGTCTACACCTGTCTACAGTTGTCTACAATTTTGGAGACATTTTCACAACTGAGACTCCTTCCTTTTCAACAACTGTAGATTAATTCAAGTTGATATAAAACTAGACAGAACCAGGCTAGTGCACTCCTTTAATCCCAGCACTTGGGAAGCAGAGGCAGGCAGATCTCTATGAGTTCAAGGCTAATCTGGTCTACAGAGTGAGTTCCAGGACAACTAAGGATATATAGAGAAAGCCTGTGTTGAGAAAAGAAAAGAAAGAAAAGAAAAGAAAACCTAGCCAGCACAACAAGCAAATGCTTTGCCACAAAGTTACATCCCCAGCCCCACTAGATTATTAGACTTGCAGTTCGGTGTGCCTTGGTCTTGTTACTTTTAAACTCAGCCAATTCCTAAACATCTTACAACTCTGTCTTAGTGTTCTAGTGCTGTGAAAAGACATCATGACCACAGCAATTCTTACAAAGGAAAGCATTTAACTGGGGCTGGCTTACAGTTTCAGAGGTTTAGTCCATCGTCATGGCAGGAAGCATGGCAGCATGCAGGCAGACATGGCGCTGGAGAAGAGCTGAGAGTTCTACATCTGGATCTGCAGGCAGCAGGAAGAGAAAGCCACTGGGGCCTGATTTAGGCTTTTGAAGACCTCAAAGCCCTCCCCCAGTGGTATACTTCTTCCAACAAGGCCACACCTCCTAATCCTGTCAATCAAGTAGAGCTACTTCCTGGTGACCAAGGACTCAGATATATGCGTTTATGGGAGCCGTTCTTATTTAAACTACCACAAACTCTCAATCCAAACTTCCCTTGTAGGTTATGTATGTCCTGGCCCAAATTAGAGGCCCTTCCACTTCTTTGCCTGAACTTTATTTCTTTCTATCTGTGAATTCCTTGAAGACAAACACAGATGTTTCTGAACCATTAGCCCTGCATGCTTAACACATCTTAGGTAAGCATATGAATTGAAGTACCACGAGATGTCATTTCTCTTCCTTTTCTCCAAAAGACCGATTATCAATCAGTAATCAACAGTGGCATAAAGACAAGAGGGGTAATTTAACTGGAGTATAACCAGATATGACCGAATGTTCCTCTTCAAAATTAAAATCATCTCTTCGTAGACAAAATGGTAAGAGGGAAGAGGAAGAATAGGAGGAAGAAAGAAGGAAAAGGAAGGAAGGAGGAAAAAGGAAGAAAGGCGGGAAGGAAGGAAGGGGAGTAAAGGAGAAGAGGAAGAAGGAAATGCTGGAAAGGATGTAGGGAAAAGGAACTTTCTATATTGTTAGTGAGAATGTAAATTAGTCCAGAGATTATGGAAGATATCATAGTGATTCCTCAAAAACTAAACTTAGAATGATCCAGGCATACTCCTAGATACAGACCATGCAAAGTTAACATACCAGAGAGATCCTTGAACATGTTCATTGTGATACTATTCCCAGTGGCCAAGTATAGAGTAGCCCAGATGTCTGTCAGTGTATATATTTATATAGTGTGTATATATGTATATACATATGTGTATATATGTATATGTGTGTGTACATATGTGTAGATATGTATATAGTGTATATGTGTTATATTTATATATACATACATATGTATGTATGTGTGTATATATGTGTATATGTATATATGCATAATCAGAGGCATGAACATAATTGAATAATGTTGTTTTTGATAAAATAAATGCAGCTAGAGGTCATCCTGTTAAGCAAAATAGGCCAGAGGTAGAAAGCAAGTGTCTCCTATGTGGGTACTAAGATTTTTTAAAAGCAGCTTGAAAGTGTTAGCAGGCTTTAAGCAGGGACCGGAAAGGAAACGAGAGTAAGGAAGGAAAAGGCTAGCAGAGGGGAGTTGGAGAAATGAATACAATCAAGACATAGTACTTGTGTGCACAGAATTGCAACCGTGAGCCTATTATTATGTATAACTAGTGTGCATTCATAATTATAATAAAAATGAAATTCCCTTTAAAACGTTTGTTTTTCATCTTTTTCCTAGGAACTTACATCTAATATAATCTAAAAGGAGCCTCCTCATAGGTTGTGATGGAAAAGCCCCTGGAAGAAAAAGCAAATAGTGAATTCAGGAGTCAGGAAAGTGGTTTTTATTGTGTTTTTTTTTTTCTGAATGAAGAAAGGCCCACTGACTTGATTAAAGATGTCAACATGGTAAAATATTAACCATGTCAAAATCTCTGTTCTGAGATTTGTAACATACTGGAAATGCCAATAGACTCCATGAATCTGAAGACTCATTCACTCGTGGGAGCAATTAGCCTTCATGAAAGCAATCCAGCAGCCCCTGCAATTGACTCGTTATTCATCACTTGGGGGAAATTGATTGTAACAGGAATAAAGATGAAGTGGCCCGAAAGCAGATAACAGTAAGAAAACTGTAAAGCAGCAAAGGGCAGCGATCATTTGGCTCCATTCATAGAACGTCAGATCCAGAAAATTCAATAGACCTATTTTCCTTTAACATAAAGGTAAGCATGAGGAGATTAGGAAAAGGTCAGTTTACTTCCAAATAACTAGAAGAACAAATAGAACAAAGAAAAAAATGTAAAAGCAATCAAAAGCAGGCACACTTTTAAACACGTCATTAATCAGTATGTCAATGAGTTAAATCTCCCTAATAAAAGACAATGTCTCATTGATGTTTTTAATTCTGTGCTATTTAAGTGTAGATACAGATTAGGTGACAAGAATTTTTGACCATAAATGGCTAGAAAAGATGCTGTAGCTGAAGAGTAAAGGAAACAAAAAGGGGGGGAGGTAAAAAATTAGAATAAGTGCCGAAGAAAAAACAGAGCCATTTAAACAGAGCAGAAAAAACAGATTCTACTTAGAAATGGTTACAAGAGACAGGAGATCTTAGGATAACTCTGAGCGCAATTGCAAGCAGCAGGGAGAGCTGGAATCTGTGGCCAAGGAGTAAGAGGAAATCAGCGGGGAGAAAATTACTGAGGGAAAAGACAGGAATCTTGAGTCAAGGTGACAAACCTCACCTGAGGGCTGGTGGGAAATGAGGGATTTGATCAGCCATCAAAGGGGGCGGATTCTGGCTAAACTAACCCAATATGCTTCTTGCTAAAGTCACACACTGTACAAATGAGTGCAGAAATCCAAACGTTGTGAGCTAGTTGGGAAGAGAATTCAGAGACCCCCTGACAAGAGTTTGGTCAAGGGAAGATTCTTCATCAAGACACAGGGAATAGATAAGACAAGTATCAATCTCAGTAGTATTGATGCCAGGCAGAATGTCGTTATTCCAATATGAATAAAGTATATTCAGAATACATGAAAATGCAGAGACCTTTGAAAAGTATAATAATATAAATTGATAAAAATGCAGGAGATAAATACATCATCGTAGTGAGAGGCACTAAAGTACCTCCTCAAAGATCAAAACATCAGGACAAAAAAGAAATGCAGGCAATCTGAAAAAAGTTTAATAAACATGAGCTAATAGAAACTTCAAGTTAGTAAACATTGAATATATACCAAGGGAAAAACACACCCGACCTCACAAGATTTAATGAAATTTAGTAAGTTAACACATGGAAAATTTATATGGTATGTGGTAATCAGAATAAAGTATGGGAAATGTTATGCTCAAAATCTGAACAAATCCACCAACTCATCTTTCAAAATAAACCCACCAGCACGCCTTCAACGAGTCATAAGTTAAGAGGCCTTAGTTAGTGACAAGATAAGTGATTCTGTCTGGCAAGTTGAATGCTCACTTGTAAATACCTCTACAATAAAGGACAAATAAAACACAATTCACAAGCTTATTGTGAATGAATAACAATAGGAACAGCATAGATTATGGAGATAATTAATCTTCACTGTGCTTGGCTTTAAGATCACATAGAGACATGGTTACATCTGTGGACTGTTTCCAGAGAGGTTTAACTGAGGAGGTAAGTTAAGATGCACCCTGAGGCTGGTTGAATAGGGGTGGCCCAATCCTAGCTGGTAAAGATGAGTAGGATAAGCAAGCTAAGCAGTAGGCATTCATCTATGTCTGCTTTCTGATTGCAGATAGCGCGTGACCAGCTGCCCAGACTGACTAGTGCTTTGTCAACATGATACAAAATACTGAGATGAGGAACCTCAACACAGAACATGCATCCTTCAGATCACTGGTAGGCAAGCTCATAGGGCATTTTTCTTGATTAATGATTGATGTGGACTGGCCCAACTCACTGGGGGCAATTCTACCCCTGGGCAGGTGGCTCTGGATAGTCTAAGAAAGCAGGCTCAGCGGGTTGTGTGCTTCAATACCTGCCTCTGGTTTCCTGCCCCGACTTCCTTTAATGGTGGACTAAGATACAGATCTGGAAACTAAAATAAACCCTTTTCTCCCTAAGTTACTTTTGGTCCTGGTACTTTATCAGAGCAATAGAAATCCTGACAAAGGCATGTTCCTAACACCATACCTTCCATACCGTGATAGAACTCTATTCTCTCTGTAGTGGTTTGAATGACTGGTTGGATTACAGTGGTGTGAGTCCTGCATTCGCCCCAGGGTTCGGACCTCTAGGAGAGGTGAGATACTGGAAGTTTGACCATGCTTACTCCCCAGGGCACCGCCAGGCGGGTGTTGGGCTGTGAGAAGCCGCAGGATACCACCCGGGGGTGGGGGAACACAGCCTGCAGTCCTGAGGACTTCACAGAGCTGGCTCCGTCTGGTTCTCAGGCTCTTGGGTATCCCAGGCACCGCTAGATGCTACTTAAGAGCTGAGAATGGAGTCGGGGCCCACGGGCTGGATCTAGCCTGGGGCTGAGGGAGAAAGGCAGGGAGGAGCCCAGCTGAGTCCTGCCATGGACGGAGTCTTTGGCCTGTCAGCAGCTGGCTAGCTTGGTTTGGTAG
Organism: Uromys caudimaculatus; assembly: GCA_028551405.1. Taxonomy (NCBI): domain Eukaryota; kingdom Metazoa; phylum Chordata; class Mammalia; order Rodentia; family Muridae; genus Uromys; species Uromys caudimaculatus. Next base: position 47,086,278 of record CM052714.1, on the reverse strand, counting down.
AGACCGTGGCTAGGAGCACTGAGAGGCCTTCTGCAGGAGACTGGACGCTGCTCTTTAGACAATGGCCTATTCCATTGTTCCCCACAGCGGATACTGATTGAAAGAGACAATCCATGGTTTTAAGGCGTTTATTGTCATGGCAGAGAGTGGCAATGAGTAAAACCGTACCCCATAACCTCAGGGCAGGCCTGAGGTTAAGTACCTTTTGCAGGGTAGAGTAGCTGGGAAGGGGAGTTTATTGGCTAAGCCTCTAGGTACCTAGTAAAATGGAGATGTCTTGAGGCTACGTGACCACACCTCTACCTGTGGAGGGGCTTGGGGCATTGCCTTTATGTGGCTGATGGTCACAGACCTATGGAGAGCTGTGGCCTCATGTCAGGAGCCTGGGGCCCAGGAGCATGGCAAAACGCCTACTGTCCCTTGCATGGTCGTCCCTTGCACAGTTATACCCTGGTGAGGACCCCCTACTGGGTCTCCAGGGTTTTAAACCTTAGCTCAACCAGAAACCAGGCTGCCTTTCATGGTCCTACAGACCCCCATAGGCTCATTTGCTTGAATGCTTGGTCCCCAGTTGGTGGAATATTTAGGAAGGCTTGGAAGGTGTTGGGTAGTTATTAGTAGTATTATTGTTGGGGTTACTTATACCCCCTGTTGCCTTTAAATATCTATTAGGGGTTTGTAACCTTACTTCAGATCATTTAGTTCCCAAATAAAAGACACAGTGACTTTTATATTTATACAAAGCGTTAGCCAGAGCCGGGCAGCTATCAACCCTCAGTGCTATTTTATGTTTCCCTGTCAAAATCCCTTGTCATGTTCCATTTGGACTGCTCCTCCTTGCATCAGGCTAGCCCTCATAGCCTTGTGCCCACCATCTGTGCTATCTCATGAAGATCTCCCCTCCTCCTCCTCCCCCTCCTCCTCCTCCCCCTCCTCCTCCTCCTCCTCCTCCACCTCTCTTCCCCCTGGTCCCTAACTCAGATTCCCGAGCCTGGGAACCTTTTGCTCTGACCCTCCTCTTCTGCCCAACCCAGGCTGTAGGCATCTTCATTAACCAAACAGGGATAACTTGGATGCTTAGGTTTACATAACATCATTAGGACGATCTCCTCATAGAGAACAACCAGATCTTGGGGGCCAGTCTTTAGCATTTGATACATAGTAGCATCAGGCCAGCTCCCTACAGGGTGTAGCCTTGTTAGAAGAGCTATATCACTGGGAATGGGTTTTGAGGTTTCAAAAACCTATCCCAGCCAGCCAAACCCCCACCCCCGTCTCTCTTTCTCTCTCTGCCTCCAGCTTGTGGATCCGACATGAGCTCTCAGGTTCTGCTCCAAGGCCATGCCTGCCTGTCTGTTCCCATGTTCTCCATCATTAATGACTGAACCTCTGAAACTGTAAGCAAGCCCCCAATGAACTGCTTTCTTTCATAGCTTACCTTGGTCATGGTGTCTCTTCACAGCAATAGAACAGTGCCTAAGGCACCCTTGAGAAGTGAGACAAATAAACCTTTACTTCTTTATACTGCTATTTTAAACTTTTGTGACAGCAACAAAAATGTAATGAATACAAACAACTGGTAGTGAGAAGTGGGCAGTGATGACCTGGCCATGTGGCCTGTGACTTTGGCACCGATTTTCAGAGGAACGAGTGTGGAGCTGCAGACTGGAGAAATTCTAGAGTTTTGTGGGTTGTCCCAGTGGAAACTTGGAAAACTAGAAGCCTAACATAGATGCAAGAAGGAAGGGCTGGGTTCCAGGTAATCTTCTCAAGAAAAAACTCTCACAGATGTACTCTGAGGTGTGTCTCCTAGGGGATTCTAAATCTTCAACTTCAAAATGAAGAAAGAGAGGCTGGAGAGATGATAACACAGTGGCTAAGAATGCTTGCTGCTCTTTCAGAGGACTGGAGTTTGGTTCTCAGCACCCACACTGGGCAGATGACCACCACCTGTAACTCCAGCCACAGTACACTTACACACAGGAAGGAAGGAAGGAAGGAAGGAAGGAAGGAAGGAAGGAAGGAAGGAAGGAAGGAAGGAAGGAAGGAAGGAAGGAAGGAAGGAAGAAAGGAAGGAAGGAAGGAAGGGAAGAAGGGAGTCCATCTTTTCCTAGCGGACTTCAGATGAAGATGTAGAGCTCTCAGCTCCTCCCACATCATGCCTGCCTGGACACTGCCATGCTCCCACTTATATGATAATGGACTGAACCTCTGAACCTATAAGCCAGCCCCAAGTAAGTGTAAATGCTTTATAAGAGTTGTCGTGGTCATAGTCTCTGTTCACAGCAGTGAAACCTTAACTAAGACAAGCGCATTTGTTATTTTCACCCTGAATCTCTACTTCCCACCAGATACACACATTCCTTCTTGTTTCTTACTCTATTTCTGTTCATTTTGACCAGTGTCTATTCTCTATTCCCTGACTCACATGACAATACCCTACAGACATGTCCACAGGCTAATCTGATCTAGATAACTCCTCAGCTGAGGCTTATCTCAAATGATTGTAGGCTGTGTCTGGTTGACAGTCAAGGCTAACTAGGACACTCTGAACTCTGGCTATGACCAAAAGCAACATGTGTGTTTCCCTTGTTCCAGATGAAAATGTTCACAGATGTTGAGAAAGAGAATCCACCTCCCGGAGTGGGCAGCCTGTGGGAAGGAATGTCCTTTGTTCTTGAGCCTTTCTGTGAAATCTTGAGTAAGTTATTCCATCACCCCAAGTAAAAGGGTCAGCACAGAGACAGCTGAGGTCCTTTCTAGCTTGAATGTTTTCTGGTTCCAATATGAATCAAAATCCTAAGAAGCTAAAATGTCAGTGAGAAATTCTTTCCATGCATAGGTACTCACTGATACCATATCTCGAGATATGGGGCCAACCTCAATCCTCTCAGGTCAGTTCAGCTATCTTCTCCCTCACGCCTCTGCCCAGGTACTCAGCCTTCTGTTGCTGCCACACAAAGACCCCACTAGGTCCCCCACCTAGAGACACTCAAGTACATGAAGACTGTTGGCCTTTAGAAATAATGAGCTACACACTTTTAACCCCTCTCTACTGAAAACAGAGCTTCATTTCCCTTTGCTTTTTATGACAAATGTTTTCTGTATGGTTTATTGGACAATTACCAATGTTAATATCTGCTTCATATTTTAGACTGTAAATAGTTCTGACAGTGTCCCCTGACTCTCACCAAAACCTCTGCAATCATTTATTAATATATTTACTTGAAAATCAAAAGGCAAAGAAACCTATGGTGATGGCGACCTTGGATCACACAATGGATATGATTGACTAGACAGTTTTAAAGAACTCTGCAAACTTTAGGTCACAGCTGGTTCCACATCTAGAGAAACTGACTCAGGGACACAGTGGCGAATGTTTGGTAGAGTTCTTAGCACACCTCCGTGTCTATCCTTTTCCCAACTGTGCTGACACCCAGACACCATCTTTCCAAAAGAGATGAGGACTGTTCTTAGACCCCAGCCAAAGGTATTGGAAAAGTGAAACACACTTATTTCTTTTGAAGGGTTAAGGTTTTTCCTCTGACTTCCTTCATTCTCTTGGTCAAAAGTTTAGCACATTCTGCAGCCTCTTCCTTGTTTTTCTACGTGTGTTCTTTCTTTGGAGCAATGTGTGGGCATTTGTGGTGCAGGACACATGGAGTAACAAATGGGTACCTTTGGTCCTGAGCTTCTATATTCTTTGTTTAAGGGCTTCCTGACAACATGCTGACAGACATCATCTTCCTTAAAGAGATGTTGTACTGGCTGGTTTCATGTGTCAATATGACACAAGCTAGAGTCATCAGAGAGGAAGGATCCTCGGTTGAGGAAATGACTCCATGAGATCCAGTTGTAAGGCATTTTCTCAACAGGTGATCAGTGAGGGATAGCTCAGCCCATTGTGGGTGGCACCATCCCTGGGCTGGTGGTCCTGGGTTCTATAAGAAAGCAGGTTGAACAAGCCATGAGGTAGCAAGGCAGTAAGCAGCACTCCTCCATGGCCTCTGCATCAGCTCCTGCCTCCAGGATCCTGCCCTGCTCGAGTTCCTGTCTTGACTTACTCCAATGATGGACTATGTTCTGGAAGTGTAAACCAAATAAACCCTTTTCTCCCTAACTTGCTTTGTTTGGTCATGGTGTTTTGTCCCAGCAATAGAAAACCCTAAGACAGAGACTGAAAAGCTTCTAGACTTTTCTAGCTCTTTTGAGCCTCAACCACCATCAGTCCCAGGAAAATCCTTCTTTCCTAAGGAGATTTAACTAAGTTGAGAATGGTCATATTAGCATCCACACTACATCCTGAACAAACTTGCACTTCCTCTCTCCAGTTACCTTCTGTCTATAAAATGAATGCCCCTTACTCAGCAGGCGCACTCTGCTCTGGGTCAAGACATCTTATTTCATAGAAAAACCTTGTTTGTTGTTCCAACCACTGATTTCATCCACACAACCCTCCCACTCTTCATCCAGAACATCAGCAACTACTTCTGTGGCCACACATTTTCATAGAAAGTTCAAAATTTGTATTCACACAAGTTTGTGTTTCTGACAACCATGGGCTGGAAATTTTCCACTTTGTCTTGACATAGCCCACAAAGAACAAGATTGTGGCTCTTCTAACAGAGCCCATACTACTTCAGCACTTGCAGACAAAGGGGGCATGGGTACTTCTTGTGTACAATTTGTGGACCACTGAGAGCACTGTCCAGGATGTGCTCATATCTCAGTTAGCAAGAGGAAGAACTCAGAAACCACCTGTCAGCATGAAAGAGATGCTTCTGTCCATAGCAAGAAGAATGTTAGGAGATACCTCATTTTCGAATGAACCCATCCAGGACCCCATGATGAGTGAGCTCCAGCCTTAATCACCTACCAGACCAGAAATACCCAAGTAAATCCACTTTAACACTTCAAAGCCAAGAAGATTTTTTCCATCACCTCCTCCCCATCTTGGGGTCAGCGGTAGATGCCTGGAGGGAGAGAAGCCATGATTATCAATCTACTAAAGGAGAAGGCTGAATCCAAGGAATAAGAAGACATTAAGGCTAGCTTCAAGCAGCCAACATGAAGCCCACTTGAACAAGAGGAGGGGAGAATATTTAATTGCAAATATTCCATGGTTCTATACTAACATATTTATGTTGCTGACTTAAGAGTTGAGTGAAGAATAAAAGACATTCTGTGTGTGTGTGGTGTGGTGTGTGTGTGGTGTGGTGTGTGTGTGTGTGTGTGTGTGTGTGTGTGTGTGTGTGTGTGTGTGTATTTGCACATGTGCATGCATTAGATAAATAGGTCAACTAAATGATTACAAAATATGGCACACAGTTATTCATGTCAGGCTGGTTGACTCATTACTCTCTATACACTCAGTGTCTCAATGTGCATATTCCTGTACCAGAAACTTTATTCATTCTCTCCTACCTGCTCAGAAGGCCCTGTGAGTCTTGTAAACAACCTCAAAGATAGCCTACTGCAAAGGACCAGCTGCAGCTTCACCCTCCTACACAGGGCCTTGATGGACCACACCAAGTGATGGTAGCCAGGAAAGCCTCTTTCTTCAGGTTGTCCATTACTATGACTTTTGATCAGAGCTAAATTCCCAGAGCCATACAGCTATGTGTATGAAGTATGGTTTAAAATGGAAAGAGTCTTATAGCTTTAAGTTGAGAACACTCAGATTGCCATCCAACCTGAGTCACCTAAGGGAATAAAAACAAACAAACAAACAAAACCCATGAAGCCTTGGTGCAAAGGCAGGGATGAGGTATTCATTCAATTCCTTCCTTTCTGACTACACCTATGTTTTGAAAAGAAAGTTCAATCATTTAAAAAGACAAAGGGGGGGAAAGAGACAGCAGAAGAAAGACATCAGCAAAGTTTTGGAATGGAAAGAAGTTGAGGAAGACTCGGCACAGTAGAGAGAGAGAAATCTTAAGCTATTACGACACAGGTTTCAGGAAGGAACAGAAACATGAAGTGTGGGAAAGTAATCGTGATGCATTACAGAGATTCACTTCAAGTAATAGCCACATGTAAATAATTACATAAATGTAAAATAAATCAAACAAAATTGGAAGAGAGAAGGTCTCTGTATGAAGGAGTAGTGAAGACATGTTTTCATCGTGGCTAACAGGAAGCCAAATGGAAGCTAAAAATTTAGAACCTGAGAAGGAGCAGAACACAAACAGACTTGTGATTTATCCAGAAGACCTCTCTGAAGAGCTTTTAAATTATGTGCTTTCATGAATTTGAACACATTTATAACATAGATGCACACACACATGCATACACACACACACACACACACACACACACATATAAAAACAAGATGGTTAGAAAAAGGTAGATGATAGGTAAAATGGAATATAGAAAGATTTATTCTATAGATAAATGGTTAGATTGACGAATGGATGATAAAGATATAGAGGTGGAGCTGTAGAGATGGCTCAGCGGTTAAGAGCACTGAGTGCAATTCCAGAGGTCCTGAGTTCAATTCCCAGCAACCACATGGTGGCTCACAACCATCTGTAATGGGATCCGATGCCCTCTTCTGGTGTGTCTGAAGACAGAGAAAGTGTACTCACATACATGAAATAAATAAATCTTTTCTTAAAAAAGATATATAAGTGATGATAAATAGACAGATTATAGATGGATGATAGAGGTAATAGGTGATGATAAATAGACAGATTATAGATGGATGATAGAGATATGTAAGTGATGATAAATAGATATATATTCGGATGATAATTTACAACTTACTCTTTTTCTAAACTTTATGAAAGGACAATTTAATAGAGATTCAGGAGAGAACATACTTTGAACTTTTCATTTTGGTCTTTCCTTGAACTAGCAGTCTGTGCTATGATACTCTCTGTGACACTGGGCAGCAGCAGCAAACCACAATCTCAGCCAGTCACATAGACCTGAAGGGAAACAACTGACGCTCTACAGCACCAAGTTGATAATCAATGACATTGTGTAGGTTAGATGTTTATTTATTATTTTTATAAGTGTGTATGAGATTTATGCCACATAGGTACAGACGCCATGAAGACCAGAAGAGGGCGCTAGATCTCCTGTAGCTGGAATTACAGATAGATGGTTGGAAGCAACTTGATGTGGATGCTGGGAACTGAACTCAAGTTCTGTTGGAACAGCTGCAAGTGTTCTTAACCACTGACTCTGCTCTCCAGCCCAAGGCTGAGTGTTTAAACACAGTTTTTCAGCCTACACTAGGGTTACTAAAACATATTGCTAAGGTGAGTGGAGGAACCTCTATGGATGGAGGAAGGCCGGTAGGTAGGTAGGTGTTAGATGATAGATAGATAGATAGATAGATAGATAGATAGATAGATAGATAGATAGATAGATAGATAGATAGGTGGATAGATAGATAGATAGATAGATAGATAGATAGATAGATAGGCTGATGATGGCTAGATAGATAGATAGATAGATAGATGATAGACAGATGCATGCATGTATACATACATACATACATATATATATACATAGATGGTAGGTAGGTAACAGATAAATTAAATTCTTAGGAGACTGAAAGCTCCTTGGATCTAAATCAATACCAAACCCTAACTCCTCTATCAGAGGCATTTAGAGGTTTTCATGTCTGAGCATTACCTCATTCACCTTCAGTCTTCCCGCTAACCTCTGTGATTCTGTAAGATCTGAGAGATCACATGGAAAGTCCCAGGGCCTCCTGATCTGCATGCCAGGGATTGGCTTAGGGCAGATGGGATTGTATCAATAGTGGCAGACTGTGAGAGTTGCTGGGAAGGGAAGAAGAGAAGAAAAGAACAGAAACAAAGAAGGCATCATCTTTGCTCTGTCTCCTGCCTCCTCTGAGGGGAACAGGACGGAGGAGCACAGGTCCTCACAATCTCTAAGTGTCCTGATTAGCTTGAACTGTCAGTGTCACACATCCTAGGGTCATCTGAGAAGGGAGTCTCAACTGAAGGCTTGCCCAGATCAGACCAGCCTGTGACCATGTCTTTGGGGGTCTGGGGGGTGTGTCTTGATTGTTAGTTAAAACCAGAGTTTCTCTGGTGGTGTCTAAAATGTAAACATCACATAATCAACTGTGAGCATGTCTGGGGGGGCATCTTGATTGTTAGTTGAAACAGAGTTTTTCTGGTGGTATCTTAAATGTATATAACGCATAATCGACTCAAAAAGCAAGGACCTTGTTCTTTGGGAAATGGCAGTTTGAAGCTCTGGCTGCCTGATACACTTTCAGAACAAACAAGTTTGGAAGAAGTATAGGCCTCATAAGACATGAAAACAGTTATCTAGGAGATGGAGAAGTCCTGAAAAAGAGGTCAGGGGCAAGAAGTCAGGCACCTAAGTGATAGTGCAAAGGACCCCCAAATTCCCTGACACTAGAGAGGCAAGGTGAGAACAGGAAGGACTCCAAGTAACAGATATTGTCACTCCCTCCCCCAAGAGTCCCAGTTGCTCACCTGGCCACTTGTCTGGCCACTTCATTGTCCAGCTGAGGTGTCCCTGGGAGTTCAAGGTCTTAACCAAGAACCAGGGAAGAGGTCAGGACAAGCATGAATGGGTCAAGAGACTGGACATGCACTGAGACAATGAGAATGGTGTTGTGTAGTGGGTAGGGGTGGGGGTGTGGATGGGGTTCACATATGCGTGCATATGTAGACATCAGGGAACAACCTTGGGTGATCTTTCTCTGCCATTTGCCCCTTTATTTGACACAGGGTCTCTTATTGGCCTGGAACTTCACTAAGAAGCCTAGGCTAGCTGGGCAAGGAGTTCCGGGATCTAATGTGCCTGCCTCCTCTCTCGACATCACTGGGAATACAAACACACGTCACCTCAGTCTGGCCTTTTACTCAGGTACTGGAGACTCGGGCTCCAATGCTTTATCGGTGAAGCCACCTCCCTAGTCTCTGAGTAATCTTAAATTTCATGCATTCCAACTGAGAGCAGTCACTCAGTTACCTCAAGACTAATTCTGAACTACCAAAATGAAATCCAAAGGGAAGATGATTTCTCAGCAGGATGTGCTGCAACCGTCACATAGTCTGTCTTTGCTGAGTTTTGTTTTGTTTTGTTGTGTTTCCACTGCTTCAGGCTGTGAGAAGCTTAGGATGTTCTACCAAAGATAAAAATCTGAAAACCAAGTGGAAACTCTTAAGTACCTGGGTGTTTGCTCAGATTTCAAGTCGATATTTCAAAACACCCGCAGGTGACAGCCACCCTCAGAAACTAGAAACTGCTCAAGTTTCTTCTAAAACCGGAGTTTTTCTCCACAGCTCACTCCCTTCCCACCCCTCAGAACAAAATGTCATCATTCTTGTCATGGGAGATACCTTTAAAGGTTTCCACTGGCAGGCCTTGTGTTTTATGGTACAGTAGCGACCTCTAGTGTCCGCCAAGAAGGAATTGAATGCTGTTCAAAGTCATCCAGAAGTATGCTTCCTACAGAAAAAAAAGACTTAAGCACGGATTATTTACTTTAGAGGTCAATAAAGTAACAAATGACTACAGAGATAGCTCCGCTGGTAAACTTCTTTCCTTGTGAGCACAAAAACCTTTGTTTGATTCCCAGACCCCACCTTAAAAAGATGTCATCGGGTGGAGAGACATGGTACCGCTGAGAGCCCTGACTCCTCTTCCAAATGACCCAGGTTTGGTTCCTAGCACCCACATGGCAGCTCACAACTGTCTGCAACACCAGCTTCAGGGGATTGTGGTCCCTCTTCTGTTCTCTAAGGGCACAGAACACACAGTAGTGCACAGACACGTGCAGATAAGGCATCCACACACATAAAAAATTAATTTTCAGCTGGATATGGTAGGGTGCACACGTAATCCCAGCAGAGATAGATAACTCTCCAAGGCTCACTGGCCAACCAGCCTAGACTATCTGGAGAGTTCAAGCTATCGAA
>CM052714.1:47062811-47076243 GCA_028551405.1 Uromys caudimaculatus | reverse complement strand
AGGGAGGGAGGGAGGGAGGGAGGGAAGAAGGAAGGGAGGGAGGGAGGGAGGGAGGGATGGAAGAAGGAAGGAAGGGAGGGAGGGAGGGAGGGATGGAAGAAGGAAGGAAGGAAGGAAGGAAGGAAGGAAGGAAGGAAGGAAGGAAGGAAGGAAGGAAGGAAGGAAGGAAGGAAGAAAGAACAACCAAAGAGGATTCAAGGAAAGCCAGAAGCACATGGTGTCAGCAGAGTGAAAAACAGAATTCTTCACTGTTTAGAGAGCTATTGGGCTAAACATTGAAAAGGGCAATGGTCTGAGATTATCGGGGACTGAGCACAGACATTTTTCTGAATGACGGAGATAGAAGCCAACCTGCACCTTGTCAAAGAGTGAACAGTGACATGGGAAAATAGAGTTTGAACGGACTGAAGCTTTGAGATGCTTGAAGTGTCCGGCCAGCAGGGCAGCCTACACACAGGCGAAATATTCCAGGGATGAGGCGACTGCTCCAGTGGTAAAGTCCTTGCCACACAAGCATAAGGACCTCAGTTCAATCACCAGGATCCACGCTTTTTAAAAGCCCACGTGGGGAGGTACACGTCTGCATCCAGAACTGGAGGGGGTGAAGACAGGAGGCTCCCTGGGGCTCACTGGGTAGACAATCTAGCTGACTTAGTGAGCTCCAGATTCACTGGGATGCTCTGTCTCAAAATGAGACAGAGAAAGACACTCGACACTGATTGCTGGCGTGTGCATATATGCCATCCGTACAGACACACACGCACACACATATATACCCACGTACACACAATGCTTGGGACTCTCTTTGTCTGACAGGAATGAAATTGCTCTGCTCATATGTGCACTTTTCAGCTCCTCCTGAAAATCTCTCCAAGTCAACTGGTAACTTTCTAATTTGTTTATTTTCATGCCTGGCTAGCCTACAGTAAATAATTATAGTGTTGCAGCCATCCCTTCGCTAATGGGCATTCAGGGTTTCCCCATTCTTTCCTGCTACTAACAATGTAGTAATAAATAGCCTCGTATGTTCACTCTAATTTGCAGGAGTCAGACATTGTGGAGAGGAAGTGCCGCGCCGTCTATACTGCCATTTGCTTGCCAGGAAAGCACTTTGCAATTCAAGCAATGAAAATGAAGAGGATGCTCCTGCAAGCTGTCAGTTGCTTTCCATTTTTGCCAGTCTGATGGGTAGGACATGATGGCTCAGTATTGCTGGTACAGTTTGCAGCTCCCATTAGGCTATTATGTTTCTATGCTCTGACATTTTCATGTACTCCAAGCCCATTTGGATTTGGTCTTCTGTGATATTCTCCCATTAATGTCATTTATCCAATTTTCTATTGGCTCACATAATGTGTTCTGTTTTATTTTGTTGGTTTCAGAAGTTTGTGGTTTATATAATAATCATTTGCAAACAGAGCTCAACTTTATACCTCAAACATCCTTTTATTATTATTATTATTTAGAATTGTTATCAGTGCTTGGGGTCTGGGCTGGATGTATGTAGGTTATTGGCATCTTATTCAAGAACTAAATAAAAATGCACTCAGATAGAAAAATAGCAAGACTATTAAAAGCAGAGTGACCACACCGATCAGGAATATGCTGTCAGCCAGGCATGGTGGCTCCCATGTTTTTTCCCAGCACCTGGATTGCAGAGGTAGGCACATCTCTGTGAGTTCAAAGCCTATCTGGTCTACACAGTGAGTGCCAGAACAGCCAGGGCTACGTAGTGCAACCCTGTCTCCAAACGAATTAAGAAAGAAAGAAAAAAGGCAATATGCTGTCAAGAGAGACAGCAGGGGCCAGCCAGGTGACTCAGTGGTTAAGGGAGCTTGACTCTAAGATTGATGGTCTGAATTGGATCCCTGGGATCTGTACAGTGAAAGGAGAGAATCAGCTTCTGCAGGTTGTCCTCTAACCTCCACTCATAGGGACGTTGTCTTAAGTTAGGGTTTTACTGCTGTAAACAGACACCATGACTAAGGCAAGTCTTATAAAGGACAGCATTTAATTGGGGCTGGCTTACAGGTTCAGAGGTTCAGTCCATTATCATCAAGGCGGGAGCATGGCAGCATCCAGGCAGGCATGGTGCAGGAGCTGAGAGTTCTACATCTTCATCTGAAGGCTGCTAGCAGAATACTGGCCTCCAGGCAGCTAGGATGAGCGTCTTATAGCCCACCCACAATGACATACCTACTCCAACAAGGGCACACCTTCTAATAGTGCCACTCCCTGGCCAGAGCATATACAAACCACTCCCTGACCCCACAGGCTTGTTGAAACACATGAGTCTATGGGGGCCACACCTAAACATAGCATAATGCAAAATACATTTAGTCTACTTCAAAAGTTCCCATAGTCAGTAGCAGTCTCAACAATTTTACACTTAACTGTAATTCCCAAAGCAAGACAGGAAATGAGCTGGGCAAACTCCAAAGTCTACATCTTCATGGCTGACGTCAAAGCAGCCTTAAGATCTCCAACTCCTTTTTCATCTTTGTTGACTGTAACAAACTTCTTTCTCCTGGGCTGGTTCCACTCCGTTAGCAGTTTCCTCAGCAGATAGCCCATGGCTGTGGCATCTCAAACATTTTGGGGTCTCCAAGGCAACTTCAATGTTACAGCTTCATGTTTCAATGTCTAGGGTCCACACATGATCTTCTGGGTTCCTCCAAAGGGCTGGCGTCACTTCTCCGGCTCTGCCCTCTGTAGCACTCTAAGCTCAGGTTGATCCACTCCACTGCCACTGCTGTTCTTGGTGATCATTTCATGGGCCTTCCATTGCAACTAGGCTTCACCAATAGCCTCTCATAGGCTCTCTCCATGGTGCCAAGCTGCAACTCCTTTGCATGACCCCTTCAGTTCTGGGCCATCAACTGCCACTGAGGCTGCACTTTCACCAATGGCCTTCCATGGCCTCTCACAGTGCTAAGCCTCAGCTGTTATTCATAATCCCTTCATGCCTTCAAAACCAGTACCACCTGGGTGACTCTTCTTACACATTACCGAATACAGCTGCTGCAGGAGGTACAACCTTGGCTATCTCTGGAACACAGCTTCTTTGTGCTCTCAGGAAACACTTCCCAGAAGATTTCACCTCAGTGATGTTGGTCTCCTTTTAATCACTACTAATTTCTTAGCTCCAGCTAACCAGCATCAATTGTCCCAGTAGTCCCTTCTATTCTGGCCTCAAAAGCCAGAGCCACTTATTCAAAGCTGCTGAGTTCTGCTGCTTGGTAGGGCTGGAACATGGCCCCCTTGTTCTATTACATTATCACCAACTTTCTGTTTTCCAACTCCTTTACTACCAAAACTTGGCTGTCCTGGATCTTGCTTTGTAGATTGACTTTGAACTCAGAGATCTGCATGCTTGTCTCCTAAGCCCTGGGATTAAAGGTGTGGTCTACCAAGCCAGGATTTAAGTTTTTCTTCACCTAAAACTTGCTGTCCCAGGCTGGCCTAGAACTCAGAGATCTGCTTGGCTTTGTCTCGTGCAATTAAAGGTGTGCACCACCATGCCTGGATCTAAACTCAGCTGAGTAGGATTTAGCCCCAAAGCCATGCTCCCTTTAATCTGTTATCTCCTTGAACACCGGATTCAGCTCCACTCTACTTCCTGGTTCCCTTTAATACTTGAACCATATATTTTTATTTTTTTCCTTTTCTCAGCTTGCTACACTTGTTTAAAACACTCTTCATGAGACTTAACCAGAGAACAAAGTCTATGATGGGCATTTCTGAGACTTCCTTTGTCAGTGCAATTAATCTGAGTCTCTTCACCTTAGCCTTAGGCAGACTCTTCAGACAAGGGCAAAAAGTAGCCACATTCCTCACACACTACCACAAAAATAGTCTCTAGGCCACATATTGAAATTCTCCACTGAAACCTCTTGGACCAGGTCCACACAATTCAAATCACTCTCAGCAACAAAATTTTTTGTATTCCTACTAGGATAGCCCATTAAACCCCACTTAAAGCATTCTACTGCTTTCCAAATCCAAAGTCCCAAAATCCACATTCTTCCAAGTGAAAGCATGGGCAGGCCTATCACAGCAATACCACAGTCCCTGATACCAACTTCTGTCTTAGTTTGGGTTTTACTGCTGTGAACAGACACCATGACCAAGACAACTCTTATAAGGACATTTAATTGGGGCTGCTTACAGGTTCAGAAGTTCAGTCCATTATCAAGATGGGAACATGGTGGTATCCAGGCAGGCATGGTGCAGGAGAAGCTGAGAGTTCTACTGAAGGCTGCTAGCAGAATACTGTCTTCCAGGCAGCTAGGATGAGTATTAAAGACCACGCCCACCGTGACACACCTACTCCAACAAGGCCACACCTTCTAATAGTGCCACTCCCAGGCCCAAGCATATACAAACCATTACAGACATGCAACATAAATTAATTAATTAATTAATTAATTAATTAATGTATTTTTTGAATTAAAATTTGATAGCAGGCCACAAGTGAGGATACTCAAAGGCCCAGATTGTTGTTTGTGGCTTCTTTTATGGGGTTTCAGAAGAGGAGTTTGGTTCCTAAGGATTTAATTTGGGTGGGCCTCTGTTTTGATTAATAGTTTTCCAGTTATATAACCATTTCTCTGTGTATGCCTCTTTCCACGATGCCTTAGATTAATCATATGCATGCCCACATGCATACGATGGCAAATAAGGGATTCTCTTTAAAAGCCCATGTGTAGACACAATTTGCCTTATTGTATATGCAACCTAAACCAGTTCAGTCAGGATTGTCCCCCCTACCCTTACAACTAGACATAACTGAAGTATAATCAAATAGGATCTGATAGATTGATGGTCATTAAGAGAAGGAGGAATGTATTCCATTGTTCAGAGAGGGATGTGCAGGCAGCCTGGGGATTCTACCTTGCTAACAGCTCAGAAAGAGGTGTGCGTATGCACAGTATATTTAGGTAAGGGTTTCAGTGCATTGTTAGAAAAAGGTGTGTGCATAGCCCAAGACAAGCGGAGTCCCAGACACTAAGCTATTTCCTAGGCTTGCCTGCCTCAGAAACGACAGATTCCCATTTGGACTTAGAAAAACTCTATTATATTTGTTTGTATAATTTTAGGACCATATGCATATGGGGGAAATATAAGAAGAAACAAATTTAATTGTTTGTCCAAGGACTGAAAATTCCAACTGCGAGGAGAAAAATATAGTGTCTGGTTATATTTAACTGTCAAGTTGATGAAACCTAGAGTCATCTAAGAGGAGAGTCTCAATTGAAGAGTTGCCTAGATCAGACTGGCTTGGGCCATGCCTGTGAGGGATTGTCTTGATGGTTAATAGATGTTGAAGGGCCTAACTCATTGTGAGCAGCACCATCCCTAGGCAGGTGGCCCTGAACTGTGTGAGAAAGTTTGCTGAGTATAGGCCAACCTGGGTGCCAGCCAGCAAGCAGCATCCTCCAAGGTTCCTGCTGTACCTCCTCAGCTGTAAAGTGAACTCCTTAGGTCACCGTAATAATGTGTGGATTAGCAAAGAGGCCTGCCTTCAAGTTCCATCCTTGAGCTCCTCCCTTGATATCCCTTAATGAAGGACTGTGACCCCGAAGTGTAAACCAAATAAAACCTTTTCTCACCCAAGATGCTCTGGAGTTTTTTTCACAGTAACAGAATGAAACTAGAATTTACAGTCGAAAGCATTTTTAAAGTTCTCAACCAAGAAAAAGTGTGTACAGGCCTACATTGGGGTATATCTATGAACATGACTAAACGTAATTACAAAAATAACCCCCCAAACGATTGTTCTAAACAATGGCTTTACTTTTCAAGTAGGCTCTAACAAACTAGAGCAGAAGACAATTGTCAGCACATGTTATATTCTGGGTGTGATCTTTGAACCCTTGTCAAATTGGAAATCTGCCATATTTCCCTAATGCAAGAGTTTCTGGATTATGTTTATGTGGGTATTTATCAATTGATATCTTTGTATTCTTATAGCTTTTTTGGATTCTTTTTATAGATTGTAACACTTTACAATCAATGTGATCCGCAAAGAGTGCATTCCTGTCACATACACAGGACTGCCCCGTGACTGCCTAGCCGGTTGTATCATTCTCTATACTGACAGCTTTTTCCTGTACACACATATGTGTGATAAATTTTAATTTAAAAATTAGGCATGTTGGGGCTAGAGCGATGACTCAGTGGGTTAGAGTGCTTGCAGGGAGACAAGCTTGAGTCGCTAGTACACACTTAAAAAATCAAGACAAACAAACCAAAAGCAGGCAGGCCCAGCAGTGCACATCTGTAAGCCCAGCATCGGAGCTGGAGACAGGTGGATCCCAAGAACTTCCTGGACAGCCGGACAAGCCTATATGGGAAGCTTCTAATTCAGTGGGAGAGCCTGCCTAAGGGAAGTACGGCAGAGTGGGCTACAGGAAAACACTTGACATCCGGATATGGCCTCT
The DNA here is from genome assembly GCA_028551405.1 of Uromys caudimaculatus. NCBI lineage: Eukaryota > Metazoa > Chordata > Mammalia > Rodentia > Muridae > Uromys > Uromys caudimaculatus. The sequence continues at coordinate 47,069,800 of CM052714.1, read as the reverse complement.
GTGTACAGGTACACATGCAAGCAGGCACCACACACACACACACACACACACACACACACACACACACACACAGACACAGACACACACACACAGACACACACACACACACAGACACACACACACAGGTGTGTATACACAATCAGGAACAGTAAAAGATTAAAAGAACCACTTACTATAAATCTTAACAACTTCAACAACTTATTTATTTTCTTTCCTTTTTGAGAACGTTTGACGTTTTTGTTCAGCAGAAGCACTTTATGGCTTCTCTTTGACATACCTTTCAGTTAGGGTGTAGGATTACAGTTAGGGGTTACAGCTGGGCCGTAGGGCTAGAGTTAGGGTAGATTAAGTTCCTGTCCTCAGTTCTCTTGAACTTGAGGATCATTGTTAGCTAAGGTAGGGGCCTCTGGAACACAAGCACAACAGAAGCACTTGAGACCATGATGAAGGACCTGACGCCTGCGGCACCTACTGAGTGACTAACAGGTCGTTGGTGTATGCTCTGAATACAACCTGGACAAAAGGGAAACTCTTCAAACAGTATACAATGTAGAACATAGGTCTTTTTCTTTGAATGATATTCCTTTATTTCTGGAAATTTTGACCATAAATAGCTGAAACTCTGGAACATGTGGGTATGCGGGGTTACTGCAGCCACGTAAAAACACACTCACACTCTGACACTCATACACACTCACACACACTCTGCATACTCCACAATCACACACTCATGCTTTCACATTCCTGTGCATGCATGCTCTCTGTAAGTCTCTCTGTGTCTCTTTCTGTCTCTGTCTCTCTCCTTCTCTCTCTGTCTCTCTCTCTCTTTCTCTCTCTCTCACATACACACAATATATAGCCTGAAAAAAACACTATAAATCTGACTGAAATAAAACACAAAATTTCTTTTTTGGTGTGTGTGTGTGTGTGTGTGTGTGTGTGTGTGTGTGTGTGTGTGTGTGTGTTGAAGGTGTATGTTCAAGTGGGTGCTTGTGTGTGTGTGTGTGTGTGTGTGTGTGTGTGTGTGTGTGTGTGTGTGTGTGTGTGTGTGTTTGTTTTGAGGGTAAATGTTCATGTGGGTGCTAGTGTGTGCCTGTGCTTATGAAGACAAGAGGTCTACCTCAGGTGACATTCCCAGGAGCCGATCAGCATGTGTCTTGAGACAGGATCACTCATTGGCCTGAAGCTCACTGTTGGCCGGCCTGCCAGCAAGCCCAGAGATCTGACAGTCTCTCCCCATGAAGGTCTAGTGTCACAAGTACTACCATTCCTGGTCTTCTCTTACACAGGATCCAGGGATCAAACTCAGGTCCTCCGGCTTCGCTGACTGAGCAGCTCCCTAGTTCAAACTGCAAACTTTCTGCAGGACAAATGACTTCATTCTTAAGGAAGTTGCCACAATCCCATAAGCAAACCCTGCTCATGCAAGCTGCATTAATTAAACTCAGGGGGCCACAGAGAGATAATAAACCAGGAGGGGGAATGGTTGGGATGAAGGGGGGTTCACTGGAAGAGGTAAGGGAGTGAGAGGGTAATGGAGGTATGGCCAACATACAATATACATGTATCTGAAGTTGTCAACAAATAAAAATAATTAAATAAACTCTAAAACGGGGAAAGGCTGGCCAGAATAAAATGTCTACAGAAAACTTATTACTGCATAAAGAGATTTTTTTAAGGTTTATTTCTAAGTATGTGTTATGCAGTAATGGTGGTGGTGGTGGTGGTGGTGGTGGTGGTGGTGGTAGTGGTGGTGGTGGTGGTGGGTGGTGGTGGCTGTAGGGTGCTGTATGAGTTGCCCATAGAGGCCAGAAGAGGTCGTTAGATCCCTGAAACTGGAGTTGCGAGCTGTGCCTGGGTAACAGGAAGCAGGGTCTTCTGTAAGATCAGGATACACACTCTTAACTGCTGAGCCACCTCTCCAGGCCCTAAGGTGGTTAATTTTGATTGACAACTTGACTCGGTGTTGACTCACTCTAGTATTGGTCTCAGTGAGGAGTGTTCTAGATCAGGTTGGGCCATGGACATTCCTCTGAAGTGTTTTCTGAATTGAGTTCATTGAGGTGGAAAGGCCCACTCTAAATGTGGGCAGAACCATTTCAAGGGCTGGGAACCGGTGTGAACGAGTAGCAGAGCTCGGAGAGCGAGCTAAGCTCTGAATGATTAGCAGAGCACAGAGAGCGAACTAAGCTCTAGCGCCCCTGAGACTCCCTTCAGGGTGATTCTAGAGTGCAGCAGGCTGACAATATAAAGTAACCATCGGCTTCTGTCTGCACAGAGGTGTCTCTAAACAGAATGGGCAGGAAGTGTAAGGAGCCAGCCTGCCACTTCCTGAAAACGAGAGCATCACTTAACCTTATTTCATTTTAAAAGGTCATCGCCAGGTCGTAACCAGAGACTTGATATGCAAGTTTAAATTTTAGTCATTGGGGGGCGACTTAACATTATTTTACCACCAGATTCCATACCCACATGCCGGACTAGGGATCCTAGTGCTCAGGTGGCAGGGGCAGGAGGAGCATCAGGAGGTCAGGGTCAGGAAGGCATGCAGAGTGAAACTCTGTCTCAAAACAACAACAACACCCACACATGGTATACACCATGCAGATTGATCCTTTCAGAGATGGAAAAAAGTTGTCCTTAGTAGCCTGGTTTATTGGTAACATAAACTACTTGAGAACATACTTTTGAAATTAAAAATATAATTTTAGCTAGCATGATGTTTGATATAGAAATGAAAAGCTACTTCAAATTTGAACAAGTTAATTCTAAGCCAAGGAGTTTTCTAAAACATTGAGCATTTTATGTTCTTGTTCTTGTTTAAAGTTGGTATGGTTTGGTTTGGTTTTAATGTGGTTGAGTATTTTGCCAGAATATATGTGTACCATGTGTGTGCCTGGTACCCTTAGGGTCAGAAGAGAGCTCAGATCCATTGGTACTGAAGAGATAGTCGTGAGCCTCCATGGGATGCTAAGAATCAAACCCAGGACCTCTGGAAGAGCAGCCACTTAACCAGAGCCATCTCCCTGGGCCTTATTGTACAGTTTAAACCTACATGGGTTTCAGATGTCTTTTCACAAACTAACCTCAGTTTCAAAGGAAGTACGGATGGCCAAGCCGCCCTCCGGGATCGCAGCCCAGCAGCTGGTGGCATGTTTTGTGAAACCTTTAGAATGTAGCTCCTCCCTAAAGGAAGCAGTCACCACTGGTGAGTCTTGGGGCTTCACAGCCCTGCCCCATTTTCTGTTTATCCTCTGCTTCCTAACTGCCAGTGTGCTGTAGCCCTCACTGGGCCTCCATACCCTTCTTAAAACGTGAGCCAAAATACGTTAGTTACTCCCAAAGCTGCTTTTTGTCAAATATTGTATGCATACCTTCCTCTTTCCTGACTATTTCTCTGTCTAATTCCATTAGAAGATTTTCTTTTTTGCCTTTAATTATGTGTGGCAATCAAAAGGGTAGAAATCAACATTATAAAAAAATATACTTTGAAAATAGCATAAACATCTTATTTATGTTTGTGTTTGTGTTTGTGTTTATGTTGTTTATAGTGCATCTTATTTCCACCATAGCACCCCAGCCCACTCTGTGTTTACCTCCCAACTTCGTGTGAAAATTGTAAATGTTTTTTTTTATTCCTATTGGTAAAATTGGACCTGAAAATTGTCTCTCAGTCATCAGAATCTATGGACACTTAAAAAAAAAAAAACAAAAAAAAAACCTGGTCAGTCCCTTTTGGCTGTGTAGCCTGGTGTCTTTTGCTTTCTCTTAAATGTCCTTTTATGTCACAGACCTGGCCACAGAGATTTAACTGATTGCAGGGACCTCTCCTGAGACACCCATGCTGTATGTTCCCGTTGGCCCTAGTGACTCTATTTAGGGAAAAAAAACAATTGTGTGTGAGAAGTAAGTATTGCTGAGGTCAATAATTATTCATGCTTGCTTTTATTTAATTTGCAGGGATTGGGAGTGCCTATAGATAATCCAGACTTGAGCTCACTTTGTAACCGAGCTGATCTCAAAACTTTGGCCTTCCTGCCTCAGCCTCCAGAGTGCTAGGATTACAGGTCTACACCACCAAGCCAACTCATTCTTCCTTTGCTTTATTAAGTGAGAAATTATTGGTCCCCAGCTATGTTCCAAATATAGGGAAGAGAAAAGACAATTAGCAGCATCAAGGCCCTTAGATGTATCCACTCTAGTGAGACCGGTAAACACTTTCGCTCAGGTTTGTGAGTAAGGTGTGCCTAGACTAGAACTGTCTACGACAGTGACAGAAACACTAGATCCTCCAAGCTACTCTCACAGTATACAGAGTTGTTTCTGTGGTTATCAGTAATCTCGTGTGATATCTAACAAGGTCAGCAGCAACCTGGAAAGGAGCCAGAGACTCATGAACCAGAACAACCAGGATAAAGCCCTAGACTCTGAGTTAAACTCCACAGTTATCAGATCAGATTAGCGGTTTCCATCTGTGGCGGCAGACCTCTGCCTGGGCCACCAGGGCTCCATAGCCAAATAGCACCAGGAGAAAGCTATCCTCCCAGGAGTGTGGAAAAACCATGAGTGGGGTTAAGACGAGCACCACTGCTCAGCAGGACCCGCCCAGAATCTTCAGGACACAGGGACTGAGGAAAGGCCTGAGACAGGAGCCTTCTGGTTTCCATCTGTGGCTGGGGACCTCAACCTGTGCCACCAGGCTCCATAACCAAATAGTGCCAGGAGAAAGCTAGACTCCCAGGAGTGTGGACAAGCCTGTCTGCTCAGAGGGACCCACCTGGAATCCCAGTACACAGTGACTGAGGAGTGGTCTTATGGTTTCTTTCAGTGGCCAGGGAGCTGATCCTGTGACACAGGGCTCCATATTCAAATAGTGCCAGGAGAGAGCTGGTATCCCAGGAGTGCCAACACACCTTCGAACACAGGCAAGACCAACACTTCTGTTCAAATTCACTGGTTCATGAGGGACCCTTGCAGAGCCATCAGGACACAGGAACCAAGGGACAGCTGAGGACAAGATCATTCTGGTTTCTGTCTGCACCCCAGAGCTGACCCTGTGCCACAGCTCTACAAACCAAAATTCCTCTCAGAGATAGCTGGTCTTCAAGGAGTATTGACACAGAGGCTTGCAGGAGGGAAAAGCCACAGTCAGAGAGAGTAAGACCAGCTAACACCAGAGAGAACCAGATGGCGAAAGGCAAGGGCAAGAACATAAGGAACAGAAACCAAGGCTACTTGGCATCATCAGAACCCAGCTCTCCCACCACAGCAAGCCCTGGATACCCCAACACACCAGAAAAGAGAGACTCGGATTTAAAATCATTTCTCATGATGATGATAGAAGACTTTAAGAAGGAAATAAATAACTCCCTTAAAGAAATACAAGAGAACACGGGTAAACAACTAGAAGTCCTTAAAAAGGAAACACAAAAGTCCATTAAAGAATTACAGGAAAACACAATCAAACAGATGAAGGAAATGAACAAAACCATCCAGGAACTAAAAATAGAAATAGAAACAATAAAGAAATCACAAAGGGAGACAACCCTGGAGTTAGAAAACCTAGAAAAGAGATCAGGAGACATTGATGCAAGCATCACCAACAGAATAGAAGAGATAGAAGAGAGAATCTCAGGTGCAGAAGATACCATAGATAACATAGATACAACAGTAAAAGAAATTGCAAAATGCAAAAAGCTCCTAACCCAAAACATCCATAAAATCCAGGACACAATGAGAAGACAGAACCTAAGGATAATAGGTATAGAAGAGAGTGAAGAGTCCCAACTTAAAGGATCAGTAAATATCTTCAACAAAATTATAGAAGAAAACTTCCCTAATCTAAAGAAAAAGATGAACATAAATATACAAGAAGCTTACAGAACTCCAAATAGATTGGACCAGAAAAGAATTCCTCCCGTCACATTATAGTGAAAACACCCAATACACAAAACAAGGAAAGAATATTAAAAAGCAGTAAGAGAAAAAGGTCAAGTAACATATAAAGGCAGATTTATCAGAATTATACCAGACTTCTCACCAGAGACTATGAAAGCTAGAAGATCCTGGGCATAACTCATACAGACCTTAAGAGAACACAAATGCCAGCCTAGGCTGCTATACCCAGCAAAAATCTCAATTACCATAGATGATGAAACCAAAATATTCTATGACAAAACCAAATTTACACAATATGTTTCCACAAACCCAGCCCTACAAAGGATAATAGATGGAAAACGTCAACTCAAGGAGGGAAACTACACCTTAGAAAAAGCAAGAAAGTAATCTTTCAACAAACTCAAAAGAAGATAGCCACACAAACATAAAAATAACATCTATAATAACAGGAAGCAACAATGACTATTCCTTAATATCTCTTAATATCAATGGACTCAATTCCACAATAAAAAGACATAGACTGACAGACTGGATGCATAAAGAGGACCGGCATTTTGCTGCATTCAGGAAATGCACCTCCATGATAAAGACAAACACTACCTCAGAGTAAATGGCTGGAAAACAATTTTCCAGGCAAATGGTCCCAAGAAACAGGCTGGAGTAACCATTCTAATATCGGATAAAATCGACTTTCACCCAAAAGTCATCAAAAAAGATAAGGAAAGACACTTCATACTCATCAAAGGAAAAAACTAACAAGAAGAACTCTCAATTCTGAACATCTATGCTCCAAATGCGAGGGCACCAACATTCATAAAAGAAACTTTACTAAAGCTCAAAGCACACATTGCACCTCACACAATAATAGTGGGAGACTTCAACACCCCATTATCATCAATGGACAGATCTTGGAAACACAAACTAAACAGAGACACAGTGAATCTAACAGATGTTATGAACCAAATGGATTTAACAGATATCTATAGAACATTTCATCCTAAATCAAAAGAATATATACCTTCTTCTCAGCACCTCATGGTACCTTCTCCAAAATTGACCATACAATCAGTCACAAAACAAACCTCCACAGA
>CM052714.1:47017434-47062311 GCA_028551405.1 Uromys caudimaculatus | reverse complement strand
GGAATAACAAAAAAACTAGGATAGCAAAAACTATTCTCAACAACAAAAGAACTTCTGGGAGAATCAGCATCCCTGACCTCAAGCTGTACTACAGAGCAGTAGTGATAAAAACTGCATGGTATTGGTACAGTGACAGGCAGGTAGATCAATGGAATAGAATCGAAGACCTAGAAATGAACCCATACACCTATGGTCACTTGATTTTCGACAAAGGAGCTAAAACCATCCAGTGGGAAAAAAAGAGCATTTTCAACAAATGGTGCTGGTTCAACTGGCGGTCTACATGTAGAAGAATGCAAATTGATCCATTCCTATCTCCCTGTACAAAGCTCAAGTCCAAGTGGATCAAGGACCTCCAGATACACTGAATCTAATAGAAGAGAAAGTGGGGGAAAGTCTCGAACACATGGGTACAGGGGGAAAGTTCCTGAACAGAACACCAATGGCTTATGCTCTAAGATCAAAACAACTCTGAGATTCTACCTCACATCAGTCAGAATGGCTAAGATCAAAAACTGAGGTGACAGCAGATGCTGGCAAGGATGTGGAGAAACAGGAACACTCCTCCATTGCTGGTAGGATTGCAAGCTGGTACAACCACTCTGGAAATCAGTTTGGCAAACTCTCAGGTAGTGTTATGTATGCACTATACCTCTCCTGGGCATATACCCAGAAGATGCTCCAACATCTAATAAAGACACATGCTCCGCTATGTTCATAACAGTCATATTTATAATAGCCAGAAGCTGGAAACAACCCAGATGTCCCTCATCAGAGGAATGGATACAGAAAATGTGGTACATTTACACAATGGAGTACTACTCAGCTATAAAAAACAATGACTTAATGAAATTTGCAGGCAAATGGATGGAACTTGAAAATATCATCCTGAGCGAGGTAACTCAGTCACAAAAGAATGAGCATGGTATGTACTCACTGATAAGCAGATATTAGCCCAAAAGTTCAGAAAGCCCAAGTTTCACTTAACAGTAACCGCTGGACTGAGAGTGAGGTGCCAGATGGAGGACTTGGAGAAGGGACAGAAGGAGCTGAGGGAGTCTGCAGCCCCATGGAGGGTGCATCAGTGTCAACGGGCCTGACCTCCCAGTGCTCCTGGAGACTGGATCTCCAACCAAAGAATACAGATGGAGGGACCCATGGTTCAGACCACATATGTGGCAGAGGAGGGCCTTGTTGGCCATCAGGGAGAGGAGAGGCCCTTGGGCCTGAGGGTGTTAGAGGCCCTAGTATAGGGGAATGCCAAGGTGAGAAGATGGGAGTAGGTGGGCGGGTGGGTGGGGGAATACCCTCATAGAGGCAGGGGCAGGGGGAGAGGATAGGGGGTTTCCAAAGTGGAGACCTGGAAAGGGAGAAACATTTGAAATGTAAATAAAGTATCAAAAAATAAAAATTAAAAAAAAAAAAGATTAAAGGAGCCACATAGGCCTTTGCATGAGAACATTCAGAGCCCTTCCCTCGGCCTCTGGTTCTAAACAGGAGTCTATCTACACTGAGCCTGCCTTTGTTTTGACGAGGATGTTCTTGGCAAATCCTTTAGGGTCATTGAGAAGTCTGACTCCCCCTCCACCCCACCTCTGAGTGTCGACTGTCTGTAGACTGTTGGATGTTGTGGTACAGAGGGGAACAATCTCTCCGGGCATGGGAGCAAGCAACAGGACACACTAGCAGCCATCCAGCCTGTGCCTGGCACCCTTACCCAGCACACTGAGGGACAGAGGAAGAAAATACAGAGTAAAAGAGTACTGATGGAGAAATGAGAGAGAGAGAGAGAGAGAGAGAGAGAGAGAGAGAGAGAGAGAGAGAGAGAGAGAGAGAGAGAACACTAAAGTAGTCGGGATTCAGTACAGAGACACTGCATTCAGTTTTTGCCTTCTACTAAAGAGCCACCAACAGCAAGAGTAGCTGCTGTCAATGTTCTGCAAAATTTTAGTTCTTCTTTGCTTCTTTTGATGCAGAAGAGAAATCGAGACATCCTGGTGGAGGGAATACAAGATCACACTTTTATCTCCACAGTCTCAGTCCTGAATACAGGGTTTCACACACATTAGGTGTGAGAGAAGTGTTGGGGTTTTGATTTGTGCTTACATAGGAATTCACATGGCCGCAGCAGGTCCCTGCCAACAGTTAGTTTTTGACTGGTCAATAAAAAGCCAGCAACCAATGGCTGGGCAGGGGGGACAGAAGCGGGACTTTGAGGATTCCCAGAGAGGAACGCAGGACAGGGAGAAGGAAAATCGTCAGGGCAGAAGGAGGAGGATACAAACAGGAGATCTGTAGAAGACAGACACCCAACCAAGTAAGAATCAGGGAAAAGCGGCCCCAGGGGCCACTCCCCCGATTGGGTCCGAGATAAAGTATAGATTTTAGAAAGCAATAACTCAAGAATATTAGAGGGGAATGTGTTAGCCCACATGGATGTTCAGGGGTGGCCCGGCCATTGAGTTAGTTAAGGCATATTTAAAATATCGCTGTGCGTTTTTGTCTTTCATTTCTGAATCCGGAGCACTTTGGCCGGTTCAGGGGAGCCCCAAGTAACCATCTGGGAGCATAGAGCAGTTTAAATATGTGCCGCTACAGGAAGGAAGGGAGGGAGGGAGGGAGGGAAGGAAGCAGAAGAGGGAAGGAGGGAGGGAAGGAAAGAGGAAGAGAGGGAGGGAAAGATTGGATAGAGCTCAGTTTCTTCGGAGCTCCTGTGCTGTTGTTTTAGTAATTGATGACAGTAAATGACATACATATATGTGTGTGTGTGTGTGTGTGTGTGTGTGTGTGTGTGTGTGTGTGTGTGTGTATCATTCTCACATTCTCTTCTGTATGTATACACTGATTGGGTTCGTCATTTGAGTTGGTGCTGTGACAGAGTACCTGAGAAGAGCGTCCTAAGGAAGGAAGGAAGGGCTGTTGTGGCTCCCAGTTCCAAGGACGCGGTCCTCGGTGGGAAAGGCCAGCAGCTGTGTGGGGCAGCAATCACATGATATCTGCATTCAGGAAGCAGCATGATGTATGCTGCTGCTCAGCTCAGTTCTCCTCTGTTCAGTCTGGGACTCACGCAGGCCATTTAGGGTGGGTTCTACCTCAATTAGTATAATCTAGATAATCCTTTACAGACAAACTCAGGTATCTGTTTCCATTATGATCCTAAATCTCATCAGGTTGACAATAAAGAAGAACCATCTCTCTCTCTCTCTCTCTCTCACACACACACACACACACACACACAGAGAGAGAGAGACACCACATCACACATACACCATACACATCACACACAGCATATACATCTCACACATACATATGCCACACAACACATACCACATATACACACATACGCCATATATATCACACACATACCACACCAGACACATCACATGCACACACACACTATACACATTGCACCATATACATCACACACATACACACACACCACACCATACATACCACACATGCACACACCATACATATTACACTATATACATCACACACACACACACTCACACATACTCACACTCACTCACACATAATTTGAGGCTAGACCACCACTAGAGGGAAGCAGAGGAACGTGACAAGAAACGCAACTGCCATTGGAAATGTTTTGTGAACCAGACCGAACTGGATTCTTTGTCTTCCTTCGTTCACAGTGGGCTTCCTTCAAGGGAAGCGTGAGGGGAAGCTACAGAATAATAGAAAGATGAGTATAACCAAAGCATGGCGTGATGCAAGGATAAAATGTCACAATAGAGCCCGTGATTACTTTGTACAATTAATAAATACTATGAATGGGCTGTGTTGCAGGAAATAAAGGGGGGAACCTGCTTGTCATAAAGTGATTCAGAGCCCTGACAGGGAGCCTCTTGGGTCATGTGATCAAGGACTCTGGGCAGACAGGTCTTTGTGGAACTATTTGTCCTCCTGAGCTCAGTCTCTTCATCAATGAAAGGATCATACTGATTGATTCATTGGGTAAACAAACACTCAGGTCACATAAACAGACCAGTGAAAACCTCCCTGAAACTAGCAAAGAACCCTACAGATGACAATGCAAATACTTTTGCTGACCAAGTGTTTGGGTCACAGTCTGCTCAGTTCTGTTCTCACAGTTCCCCAGGAAGAGCCACAGACAGTAGGTTCTAGAAAGGAAAGAGCTGATGGTCAGTGCTTTTAGCACCTAGGAAGATATTTGGCAACCAGGAGCTAACTGTTGCTGAGTTTCTTAAATGCTTTCGTGCAGAAGACCCATAAACTTACCAACTGCAATGAGCTTTACTCTTGTCTTTTATCAAGTGAGGAGTGGCAGTGTCCATGGGCAACTGAGACACGGTCAGTCTCCTGATGTAGTACTCACCCTCCCGTGTTGTAATGCAAGCTGTCTACTCTCCTATGTCACTTCCTCTTCCTGACAATTGTAAGAAGGGGGGCTGTTATTTTTCACTACCAGTAATTCCTCTGCAGCCACCTGCTGTGTCACAAGGTTTCTAGAATCAACCAACACACCATGAAGTCTTCCCCCTAAGACCAGGGAGTGAAGAAGACAGAGAGTAGACCATAGCTAACTGCATAGTACACTGATAGACAATCATGTTATAAATTAAGAAAGCCAAAGCACGGAGGATTTGGGTGTTGGGCGAGAAAATATAGGTAGAGAGTTATGAGGGGAACATCTCCATGGTCACTAACTCAGCTCAGTTCGAACCCAGTAATCCAACCCTATTTCCTTCTGCTGGCCTAATAACTTCAGCGCTGCTTTCTTTTTTGAGTCCTGTACGCACTAACTAGGTGTGCATTCAAATTTGTTTCCACATGATAGTGGAAAAAAAGGAGAACACAAAACTCTGGCACTTTTCCCTCGATCTCTACTCAGTATGGTCCCCTCTGTGTCAGGCATTTTTCAGTGACAATTTGATTGGAGACAGAGCTTAAGTTCAGGTGCCCCTCCCCTAGAATCCCTTGCCTCCATAGCTGGAATGACCACACCCCTGTTCTACCTAGAAAACTCTTTGTTCATGAGCTTGGGGAAGTAACCAAACCAGCCCACCAGACCGTACCAAACAAATGACCTAAGGGAAGGGCCAGGCTTCCCGAAAGGCTAAAGGGCTTGTACTGATGCTGGCCTTTAATCACATTTGAGCCATTTAAACCACGTGATGACAAGCTTCCACTGCCCCTCCCCTTCTGCCCAGCCTCCCCAGCTGCTGTTTCTCTTGCTTGTGCTTCCTCATCTCATGACTCTGGCAAAACTTCAGGCTGCTTATTCAACCTGTCGCAAGACACTCTCTGTGCCAAAGGAAAAGAAAGGGAATGAAAGGGCCCTGTGCAGGCTTCAGGGCACTGGCTGCCAGACTAGCCAAGGATGACGCAGCCCAAGGCCCCATCAATAGCTGGAGGCAGGCAACACAAATGAGTCTTTAAATTCAAAGTCTGCACTGGAAAAAAAAGAAAAAAGATTGAGCTAATTCTTAATGTCATGATTCTTTGTGTCCATGGCCGAAGGTTCCAGCCACTCATGTTCATATCTTTTAGCAAACAGATATTTGTTGAGGACCTACTACGTGTAAGACACTACTAACGATCCTTCCTTTGTATGAACACTGTAGAATACATAATGACTCTTATGACTCAGCAAGAAAATAACAAAAGCCAAGCTAAAAATAGAGCAATAGAATAGATTTTTTTTTTCTCTAAAAGTATGGACAAATAGCTAGTAACCATATGAAAAGATGCTCAATATCATTAGTTGTTATACTGTAAATATTATTGAAAATTATGCAATGTATCTTTTAAAAAATAGTCTGGCAGTTCAAGATTTAAAAAAAATGCACTCACCCTCTTCCTGCTGCCTTCAGATTAAGATGTAGAACCTCAGTTCCTTCTTCAGCACTGTCTGCCTGCATGCTGACATGCTTCCCACAACGATGACAATGGACCAAACCTCTGAACTGTAAGCCAGCCCTCAATTAAATATTTTCCTTTATAAGAAAAAAAATAAACTTACCACATGAGCTAACCATTGCTCTTACAGTTATTTACTCAAGAGAAATGAAAACATGGGCACATAAAAAGGAATATACAAAGCTTCTTTTCAATTTCATTCACTGTAGCCAAAAAGGGAACAACATCCGTGGTCATCAACTGAAAGGCAGATGGGGTATGCCCGTACAATAGAATACTATCCAACAATAAAAAGGAACAAAGTGCCAATTCATGGTGCAATATTAATAAGTCTCAGGAACACTAGCCTATAAGGAAAAAGAGAGCACAGAAGAACACACAGTCTGAAATCCCATTTACATAGAAAGTCCAGTACAAGCGAATCTAATAGGACAAGAAATATGTTAGCAATTTCAAGATCAAAGCATAAGGAAAATGAGTGCCAATGAACACAGACACTTTGCAAGGAGTGATCAGAACGTCCCGAAGTCAGACTGTGGTGATAATTATACAACTCTGACAATATATGTGGAACAATCAAGTATGGACTTTAAAATGGTTGTTTTGTGAGATTTTTATCTCAATAAAACTTGTTTATAAAAGCATATCACCTCCTTACTGGCCAGAAAGATTCCTGCGGCCTCCAAAATAATGCAGCCTGTTGCTGCTGCTATTTGGCCCACCAGAAAAGGAAGTCCATCGCGATTGCTGAACCATGTGCTTTAGTTTTTGACTCGGAGAACTAAGGCTGGGACTGAGCAAAAAGGTTTCCTTCCTATTGGCTGCCCTTACTCCGTTATGAGCCCCATATACTATAATACATGTACAATCATGGCACGACTATCATGGAGTCACCCACTTCTTTTTGGCTGAATTTAAGGCTATGAGAATGTTTTAATATCTATCTACTAAGCTTCCTCTTGAGCTAGGATTTCTTAGCATGTAAGGATTACATTGTATCTTATTGGTTTTTTTTTTTAAAAAGGAAAACTACTAAAGAATTCTGTTATACCTTTTGTGACAGCCTAAAACTGTGGGAAGCAGGGATGTTCTGAAGACAAGGATAGCGTAATACATTGAGAGATGGTCCCCGTGAGGTGAATAATAGCAAGGTCTGTAATAGCTGTCCTAACTCATGGAAGATCTTTAAGAAATGTTCACGGAAAGAATTAGAATCAGTGGACAGCATTCAACAACAAAATCACAACTCGTCAGAATATACACGTCTAGATCACGTGTACCACCACCATCCCAGGTCTTAGTGACCACCATGGAAGAAAAGATCAAAAGATTATAAGAGCCAGAGGTCAGGGAGGACAAGAGCTAAACAGTGTCTTCTGGACATGACAGGACAGCTGCACTCATGAATTCATAACTCCTGTGGTTGTCTCCACGCGATCAAGCGAGTCAACATTCTGATGTAGAGCTGGGAGGGGCTCATGAACTCGCACCCTTAGCTGAGGACCTACTGATGGTTAGTGAATTCTCAGGAAGGTCATTCACTAGAAAGAGAAAGAAAGAAAGAAAGAAAGAAAGAAAGAAAGAAAGAAAGAAAGAAAGAAAGAAAGGAAGGAAGGAAGGAAGGAAGGAAGGAAGGAAGGAAGGAAGGAAGGAAGGAAGGAAGGAAGGAAGGAAGGAAGGAAGAAAGAAAGGAAGGAAGAAAGGAAGGAAGGAGAGCAGAAGACTATATGGAACAAGGAACACAACTTTATGCCTCTCAACCATAATTATTCCAACACACTTGGTATTTGGTATTTGAAAGAAAAAAGCTTCTAAAATCACCCTGCCTCTGATAGCAACATGTTTTGTTGTTGTTGTTTTTCTTCCTGGGTTTGCAACTGTAACAGTCTTTTCCCGTGTTTATCCAGCTCAGCAGATGGCTCTGCATGTATCTCTGTCTCAGCAATTGGGTACATGTATTTACAGTGTGCAGATTCCTGTAGCACATATCACTGCAAGGGTCCCCCTGATGGTTCACAGTCAGAAGGACTCATAGCACTGCTGGTTGAAGCTGATAAACAGAACGCTGATTATTAAAGGGAAAGGGAGTCTTTCCCACGTGGCAGGGAAAACCGCTTTGATTATTTTCCTATATTTTAGGAAAGAAGTAGAGGAGTAGAAAAATGAGTGACCCAAGTCAAGGACTCACACCATCCATGGTGCAATGTGTGTCCCATGAATCAGCAAATCAGCAGGCAAACCACAGAAACACAGTCCCTCCTCTCAGCACAGACCAGCCTTCCACACTGCAGACAATGAAAGCTTAGAGCACCATAGAGCAAAGTGGCAACTCAGGCTAAACCCCACTTATCACCAAAGATAAGGGGCAGGCTGAAAGAAGAGCCACAGATGCGCCAGGCAGGACTCAGCAGCTACCGGGCCATAATAGGAAGGGGTTTCTTCTCTTGTGTATCCTTGGAAATCATCTCTCCCCACAACTTCACGTGCTCATTAAATGATGTATATTGATCATCTACATTACACCAGAAAGTTTCGGAAACAGACAAAGCATAGGCTCTTCGTACAAATCTACAACCTAAGAGGGGAGATTTGAACACAAATAGGGTGAGATAGGGCGCCTGCTGCAGGTCAAAAGTGCTGCATCAAGTTATGAGGGGAATGAGTGGGCGTTTCCCAGGACAACTGATTCAAGACCCACACCTTCTGCCTTTTTATATTAATGGATTGTTTTACCTTTAAAAAAGAATTATTGCACTTATTTAGTATGTGTTTGTGTGTGTGTGTGTGTCTGTCTCTGTGTATCTGTGTGTGTGTGTGTCTCTGTGTGTGTGTGTGTGTGTGTGTGTGTGTGTGTGTGTGTGTGTGTGTGTACCTGCATAATGTAAAGGTTAGAGAACAGCTTTCAGGATCCAGTTCTCCTCTTGCACCATGTGGATCCCAAGGATTGAATTCAAGTTGTCTGGCTTCTCCATAGGCACCTTACCCACTGAGCCAAGGCGCTCTCCCCATAGATTGCTTTTTTATGAAACATCTTCAAAATCGGGAATCAATAAATTACAGCTCAGGTACACCAACCCAGCCCACTACTCGTTTTTAGAAATAAAGTTTTGTTGAGACACAGTCACATTCATTCATATAGATATTGTCCATGGCTGAATCTACATTACAGCACCAGAGTTCAGTGAATTCTGTGCCCACAAAAGGTTTCTTATTTGACAATAGACTCCATTACAGAAAAACACTGCCAAAAAAATTTTATACTAAGAAAAGAAATGTAGCCAGGCATGACGGCACATGTCATTAATGCTAGCACTTGGGAGGCGGGTCTCTAGAGATTAGAGGACAGCCTGGTCTGCTTAGTTAGTTCCAGACTTGCCAGGACTACGTAAGATCCTGTCTCAAAACACAACACCACAAAACAATCTACCCAACAACAGAACAATTTAAAGATGTCACAGCAAAGGCTTCCGAGAAATAAAACCTGATTAACTAACAAGTTCTAAGTATTTGGAAATATAGTGAATTATGAAAAGAGATTAGCATGAGCACCCATCCACTAACACAAAGTCACTGTCTCTCCAATTTACATCCCAATGGAGGCAAGGGGGGCCTTGGTTTGTTGCTGTTTTTTTATTAGACGAGTTTCTATTTGATTATTACTTTTAATATATATATTTTTATCACCTTCTCACTTTAAATATTTTGTATAGATTATTCTTAAACATTTACTTTTCATATAACTGCCAAAAGATAATAGAAGCTAATAATCAAATAGGAACCAATCTAGGACAGCAACAACAAATCAAAGCCCCTTGACTCCATTGGGTCATGTGCTCTACATGCTCATTGGAGAAAGTAACTTTGTATTAGTGGATGGGAGACATGATGTGTATTTATGTATACACACACACACACACACACACACACACACACACAATGTATCAACAATAATTTTAATTATTTTTAAACTTAGGATTTTATTTTTATTTTGTGTTTTGCCTGCATGTATGTCTGTGTGCGGCTGTCGCATCACTTGCAGCTGGAGTCACAGACAGTTGTGAGCTAATAGTCTTGGAAAAGGTGTGTGATAGTACAAAAAACATGATCTTGACAAGTTAGACTTCTAGACAAAGCATTCCAAACTACAGCCCAGTGAGTATAAAAATGTAGTCGATGAGAAAGGTGATGTTTTTATGTTCAGAGAAAACGTGGATTATTTAGTATTATTAGCAAAGGCTTAGGTCAGGATGGTATAGTTAGCATACGCATCTATTTTCATTCATTCCCATACCCTAACAGACAATATTCATACTGGAGAGAGGTGCTCAGAGAACAAAAACGCCTACCGCCAAGCCTGATGACTCGAGTTCGATCCCTGGGACCTCACAGTGTCACCGTGAAGGAAGTAGGGAAAATACCAGCATCTGGAACTCAGAGCAGCTATATCATTGGGTACAGGTCTTTTAGGCAGATATTGGGACCCATTTCCCACCCCTTTGCCTTTTCTTCCCTGGCCTCCGTGAGTGACGTGAACGGCTTCGTTCCACCACATACTAACACCATGACATTTGAACCCACCACAGAGGCAACGGCAGCTTTGGGATGAAATTTCTGAAACCGTGAGCTAAAATAAGCCTTTCCTCCTTTGAAAATGTCTCGGATGCTTCTTGATGAATACAGGAAGCCGCGTGGGGGTGGGGCTGTCCTCACTGCTTTCTTCCTAATGAAGTAGTGAGTTCTAGGGTTGTCGCTGCAGAGTCTCACCCTCAAGTCAACGCCAGGTACACAGCGCTGTTTGCTTCATACCGAGTAAATGAGTGGACCCTCATTTACTGTTCAGACTTTCCCATCACAGAGGCCCGGAAGGTGCTGCAGTAGATGAGACAGAACAAAAGGACAGGGAGGAATAGGCTTAGTCAAGAAGCCCACTCCAACCATTCTGGGGAATGGAGCTATGTCAGTGTCAAACCCCATGAGGCTAGTACCAGTCAGCACCAGGCTAACGGCCAGAAAGTTCAGAGAAGAGGCTTGGATTAGAGCCAAGAGAAATCCAATTCAGCACAGGCAGCAACAAGCTTAGTGGAGGCTCAATGAGGAACAAGCACTACTCAATAACCACAAAAACCAGCATGAGGGAGGGAGGGCAGTGAGGTGAGGTGAGGGAGAAGGTGGGAGGCAGGGATCCCAGAGCCACTTCTACTTCAGGCAATATTGTGGACCAAAGCCAGGACAAGGACACTCTCCACAGCCTGACAGGTAGATTTCTGCTGCTCTGGGTCCTTGGATGCAAGGAACGGATGATTCTCGTCTCTGACAACTACAAGCACCAGAGACGAAAAAGAAATACTTAGTTTCAGAGAGCCACAAGGGACTTCTAGAAGTCCTCTGTGTAGCAAAAGATTTTCAGGTGGTGTGATTCATGTCTACAGAGGCTTCTTTGATTTCACTTGCCCACTGAACCCCAGCACCACACCAAGTGCCTAGAGCATAGCAGATTCCAGTAATAACAAGGATGCAGGAAAGAAGGGTGAACCCTAAATAGACATTTTTGAGGTGTGTGTGTGTGTGTGTGTGTGTGTGTGTGTGTGTGTGTGTGTGTGTGTGTACGGGTTATGTACATGAGTGTGCATATATGTACAAGTTTGATAACCCATATATGTACATGTAGGAGTCAGAGGTAACCACATGATCTCTATACTCTCCACCTAATTTTGAGGCAAGGTCTCTCAGTGAACCTGGAGTTTATTCTTCCGTGTAAACTAGTTGAACCAGTAAGCCCTATAATTTGTGTGTCTCTGTCCTAATTCATTGCTGGGCTTGCAAACACATTGTCCCTGGCTTTTTTTGTGGGTTCTGTGAGTTCTGAACTCAAGTGTTTACACTTATACAATATTCATAGAAGAACAGGTATGGCTGCCCCTGCCTATAATCCCAGCAATAGAAAGCTGAGGCAGAGTTCCTGGGAGCTTGCCTGTCAGTCAGCCTAAGTGAATGGTAAGCTTTGCTCTGAGTTAGAGACCCTGTCTCAAGGGAACAGGATGGGGGGCATCCTCCTCGGGTCTCTCTATGTACACAGTCTCGCAAACTCATGTAGACACACTCCATACTACACACACACCATTCATCACTTCTCCACACAATGCAGTCTGACCTTCATTAACACCAGGGCTGGCATCTTCATCACCACCAAAGATGTAATAATTAACTGTGACCAAAGAAAATGAATGAATGTTGTATAGCCTAAAATGGCATCATAATTTAAATCACTTCTTATTAAAGTAATGCACCCCCAAACAAGATAAACATCAGACACTTACTGTAACATGCACTTTTTCTCACACATTCTTCCCAACTGTGTAGGGAAGACAAACGTATGTCCTGTTCTCTTAACTCAGTGGCACCTTTTATTTTTTTTCCCCTAGAATCACTCAGAACTCGTTCAGAATACCCCTTCCCAGATCTGTCACATTTGGGAAATATAATACATTTAAGTATATAATGCAAAGTATGTTTCTAAAATGTAAAGACCTGCCCCTCACCTGCTGCAGTACTCTGGGGAACTGCCCCGCACCTTCTCTGGGCAGCACAGTAGAGCTGGCCCTGGTGACAGGGGCATGGGAGAGCTAGCGGGCTGACCAACTCAGCTTCCACCGCAGACCCAGATCCAGGGATTAGAGTTGAGCCCAATATCTATCCCATCTACAAACTGCCGGAGCATGTGAAGAGGCCAGGCCTACAGATCCAAAGCTACAGGATCTCCATGGCACAGCAAAGCAACGGGATGTCTGAGAAGAGTCCCAGTGAGGATGCAGTATTGATAGTGTGGCAGAAGCCAAAGACCTTGAACTAGTGTGACTCATTCTAATGAGCAAGTAAAATTATATAGGTAAAAGAATATACTCTGTGACACACTGTGACACACCACAGCTTCCACAGGGAGATGGGTTTTTTGTTTGTTTGTTTGTTTGTTTGTTTGCCTTTGGCTATTTTACTGAGGGGGTCATAGGTTACAAGAGCAGAGGGCAGATACGGAGGGATTGCAAAATGAGTGGAATTGGGGTGCATGATGGTAAATTCACAAAGATTCAATAAAAATATTTAATTAAAAATAAATAGTAAGGAAAGGGATAAAATTAAGCTTAATAA
This sequence comes from Uromys caudimaculatus, assembly GCA_028551405.1. Taxonomy (NCBI): domain Eukaryota; kingdom Metazoa; phylum Chordata; class Mammalia; order Rodentia; family Muridae; genus Uromys; species Uromys caudimaculatus. Next base: position 47,049,264 of record CM052714.1, on the reverse strand, counting down.
CACATTTTACCTATTCTAATATATCCAAAATATTATTGATTCAACATGTAGTAAAAATTACAAGTGATCAAGGAGATGTGTTCTTTATTATATGTGTATTATAAACCTGCGAACCCAGCATCTCTTTCATGCTTTCAGTTTACCTTAGTAAGAACTGTCCATGAATCAAGTGTTCCATGCTTATCAGTAATGGGGTAGCCATGAAGGATGCAAACCTAAGAGCCTATAACTAGTACCTGCCTGTTCTGTTTATTACTGTCACCTCATTCTCCAACACACTACACAAAAGAAGTGGAGCAGGTATGTGTCAGATGGTTAAATGATTAAAAAATGATGAGTGTATGGGTGGAAAGATGGATGGATGGATGGATGGATGGATGGATGGATGGATGGATGGATGGATGGATGGATTGTAAGTTGGATATACAGGTGATGGGTAGATAGGTGGATGATGGGTAGATGGGTGGGTGGTTGGGTGGATGGATGAATAGATGTATGGATGAATGGATGGATGAATCGATGGATAAAAAGATGGATGGATAGATAGATGGATGAATAGATGGATGGACAGAGGGCTGGATGGATGAATGGTTAGTTGAATGTATGGGTGATGGGTAGATAGATGAATGATGGGTAGAGGGGTGTGTAGATGGATGGATGGATGAATAGATGGATGGGTAGAAGGTTGGATGGATGAATAGGTGGGTGGATGGATGGATGATGAACAGATGGATGAATGGAGGACTGGATGGATGAATGGTTGAATGAATAATGAATGGATGGATGAATAAATGGACTGATGGATGTGTAACAGGTGAATGGGTAGATGGATAAATGAATGGATTTCCAAATACATAGTTAATATTAAACTTATTTTTTTGTTTTCTTCAAAGAGTAGCTTTATTAAGTTCAGGTGAAAACTGTCCATTAGATTTAGCAAAAACAAAACAAAAACAAAAAGAACAACCAAACCAAAAATCCCAGAGCAACAACAAAAAACCTGTCAGTGATCTTTGAACTAGATCTCAGCTTATTTGTGAAAGTTTTTTTCTTCATCTAGTTGTCTGAGGTTAGAATATAATCTGTTAAACATAAAATACTTAATTTGTTTTGCTTAATGCATTCTAATGGTAATTACATTCCTGTTGACAAATTGATAACTTTTTACTGATTGATACTCTCTAGCCAAAGGTTGGTAAACTCTCAGTTGTCTTTATGAGTACAGAGTATCAATGGGAAGAGTTGAAGATATGAATAAGCTTGGTAAGCTTATCTATTTTTTTTAAATTGTGCATAAAATTTTATCTAGTAAACTTATTTCTAGGAATTTATGTTGACAAAAATATGCATATACTGTGGGGTATCTATCACAGTATTATATACAATAGTGAATTATGAGAAACATGTCAAAATTAAATACAGAAAAAATAAATTATGAAATTATTTGTAGACATTTCTATAACAATTAAAATGCTGTTTTCTAGGCTAAAACTTTAGAAGCCAATATTATCATCATCTTATAATTTCACATGATAAATATGGTTAAAATAAATTAACTCACTTTGTAAAAACATTATGCAATTGGAAATTATTTCTGACAGATCAACTCTTAGTTTTATAGGTCATTCTTTTTTCTCCTTTGAAGTGACAAAGAAAAGTTGACTTCAGTCAAAATAGCACACAACCTAATCTCATAAATCACACATTTAATGTTATTTGTTTTCAGTAGGTTTTGAAAACCTTACTACTGTCACACTCAACTAGAAATAAGTTGACAACTCCTGATTAAATTCAGAGAAAATAAACACTAGTCTTCTAAAATATATAGGACTCACCTCCCTAATGTGAACATAAAATTCAAAAACCTCCAATGTTCTCCCTTGAAGATATGTTAGCTTCACTCTGAGCAAAGAGCAACATTCCTTTGTGTTTCCCAAGGCCATTACAATGAGATTCATCAGATACCTATAACACTTGCTGAAGTTACCCCTTAAATATTTCTATTTGATAGTACGAAGTGTCCTTCCTTGTTTTTTGGTTTTTGGTTTTTGGTTTTTGGTTTTTTATTTTTATAACTTTTGGTTGAAAGTTGATTTTATTCAATATTAGAATAGTTACTCCAGCTTGTTTCTTGGGACCATTTGCTTGGAAAATTGTTTTCTAACTTTTTACTCTGAGATAGTGTCTGTCTTTGTAACTGAGGTGCATTTCCTATATGCAGTAAAATGCTGTTTATGTATTCAGTCTGCTAGTCCAAGTCTTTTTATTGGGGAATTGAGGCCATTGATGTTAAGAGATATTAAGGAAAAGTGATTGTTGCTTCCTATTATTTTTGATGTTATTTTTATGTTTGTGTGGCTATCTTCTTTTGAGTTTGTTGAAAGAAGATTACTTTCTTGCTTTTTCTAGGGTGTAGTTTCCCTCCTTGAGTTGACGTTTTCCATCTATTATCTTTTGTAGGGCTGGGTTTGTGGAAACATATTGTGTAAATTTGGTTTTGTCATGGAATATCTTGTTTTCTCCATCTATGGTAATTGAGAGTTTTGCTGGGTATAGCAGCCTGGGTTGGTATTTGTGTTCTCTAAGGGTCTGTATGACACCTGCCCAGGATCTTCTAGCTTTCATAGTCTCTGATGAGACGTCTGGTGTGATTCTGATAGGTCTGCCTTTATGTGTTACTTGACCCTTTTCCCTTACTGCTTTTAATATTCTTTCTTTGTTTAGTGCATTTGATGTTTTGATTATTATGTGATGGGAGGAATTTCTTTTCTGGTCCAGTCTATTTGGAGTTCTTGTAGGCTTTCTGTATGTTCATTGGCATCTCTTTCTTTAGGTTAGGAAAGTTTTCTTCTATAATTTTGTTGAAGATATTTACTGGCCCTTCAAGTTGTGAATCTTCACTCTCTTCTATACCTATTATCCTTAGGTTCTGTCTTCTCAATGTGTCCTGGATTTCCTGAATGTTTTGTGTTAGGAGCTTTTTGCATTTTGCATTTTCTTTGACTGTTGTGTCAATGTTTTCTATGGTATCTTCTGCACTTGAGATTCTCTCTTCTATCTCTTGTATTCTGTTGGTGATGCTTGCATCTATGACTCCTGATGTCTTTCCTAGATTTTCAATCTCTCGGGTTGTCTCCCTTTGTGATTACTTTATTGTTTCTGTTTCCATTTTTAGATCCTGGATGGTTTTGTTCAATTCCTTCACCTGTTTGGTTGTGTTTTCCTGTAATTCTTTAATGGATTTTTGTGTTTCCTCTTTAAGGTCTTCTAGCTGTTTACCTGTATTTCTTTAAGAGTTATTCCTTTTTAAAGTCCTCTATCATCATCATGAGAAGTGATTTTAGATCCGAATCTTGCTTTTCCGGTGTGATGGTGTATCCAGGACTTGCTATGGTGGGAGAATTGGGTTCTGATGATGCCAGGTAACCTTGGATTCTTTTGCTTATGTTCTTGCGCTTGCCTCCTGCCATCTGGTTATCTCTAGTGCTACCTGCCTTCCCTTTATCTGACTGGAGCCTGTCCTTCCAGTGATCCTGGTTGAGTCAGAATTCCTCAGAGACCAGCTTTCTGGGAGCCTGTGATTCTGGGAGCCTGTGATCCTAAGATCCTGGTTTGACCAAGCTCCTGGGATCCTGGGATCCTGGGTGTGTTAGAGCACCTAGTAGTTGAGCTTCCTCTGGGTGTTGTGGGACTGGCTGAGGAGTTCCCACCCAAGGTCTGCTCAGAGCACCGGCCCAGACTGGAAGGAGCCCATGCCACTGATCCAGCAAGGTTCCTGGGTCCCTGGATCCCACTGGTCCCAGTTACTCCCAGTGTTGGGACAGATGTATGCACCTCATCTCTGATCCTATGATCCTGAGCGTGTTAGAGCACCTGGGAGTGGAGCTTCCTCTGGGTGTTGTGGAGTCTGCACCCAATATTAAACTTTTAAATTCTTATGATGCTTGTGAAACTGGTCTGGAGGACCATCTACAGTGATCTACCAGTGAACAGGCAGTTATGCCATTATGTGTTGCTATGTCTTAGACGTTTAACAGGAAGGTCAGAGGCTTTGGCACTAATAGTAAAACAGTTTATTAAAAGCATGTTCTATATTGGTGCTGGCATTCTTGCCCCCAGGATGTCCCATGGATGAAGACATGTTAGGAAGGGAGTTGAGGCAGAACAAGAAAAGGTAGACAGTGGTGCTGTTTGAATACCTAGAACCTAGATTCTTGTCATCTCTGTCTCTCTATCATTTGGCACTGATGAATCAGCCCACCTTTTCCCCCTCTGAATCTGTTTTCTCATCTTACAGCATTTTCTTCAAGAGGAGATTTAGGAGGAAGCTCCATCTGTACAACAGAAACAAGCAGGTTGTAGGAACAGCTCTGGGCTCTAGAAGCCTCTTAGGCCCAGGGGACCACACTCACTGGTACTATATAAAGTTTTCTTTCCCACTGATCTCAGTACAGTCCTCCAATGCCCTCCCTCTCCTCCAATGAGCTTCGTGGGAGTGGGAGCTCCTTAAAGTAGTATTGTTATTAATATTGTCCTTTTCCTGAACCAGAGCAATGCCCAGAACAGCCAAAACTCCCATTGAGATGAGACTGGGGATTAGACAGGAGAGCTGCTATGGATCCCACCACTGAACCACAGCACAGGTGGGGGGTGGTGGATGGGACCAAGTAACAGGGGGAGCACAGGTATAATTTGACCCAAGATGCCTTGTTTGTTTGTTCATTGTTGTTGTTGTTTATTTGTTGTTTAAACAGGGTCTCACTAGGTAGCCTCAGTTAGAGCTCATGATATGCCTACCTCGGCCTCTGGAATTGCTGGGATTGCAGATGTATGCAGGGTGTGCAGATCATACCCAGTCAGTATGGCCATTACCAGTAAAGTGACCTCACTTGTATATATTTAAAGCATTTTGGGTTGTTGGTTTTTGTTTGTTTGTTTGTTTTATTCATACTTTCAGTGCACGGAATAAAATTTCACTTGTAGTGAGAAATATCTCTTTTCCTGATCTCAAAGTAAATAAAGCCCACTCAAATACCTTTAGTTTCTCTCACTCTCGTCTTACCTCAACCTCTAGTGCCAGATATAATCACTTCCAAAATCAGCTCACTTTGAAGTCACTCCACTTCACACATTCTGCCTTCCAGCCATCTTGCTATAGTGCGGCCCCGTAGACCGTGTGTGCATCCCTTAGCCCAACATCCCATACCCAAACACTATATCCCATTCAGAGGCAATGTAGTCTCACGCCATGTGCCCAGTAATGTTAAAAATGTGTTTGCTATCTTCATGGAACCAGTGTATGTTTGAGGCAGGTGATTCCAAGCCTTGTCACAGAAGTCTTACACTTCACTGGGGAAATGCTATTGATTGGATGTGGAATGCCTGCAAAGGCTCATGTGTTAAGGACTTACTCCCTAGCCTATGATTCTCTTGTCAGGGGATAGATACCACAGGAGGTAGAGTCCTCTCTACCAAAGATACCACAGGGTCTACTGAGAGGTTTTAGGTCATCAAGAGAGCACCTTCAAAGGCTTTGCAGAACTCTTTCCCTTTCTCTTTTAGCCGTGAGGTACGAGGCAGGTGAAGGCTTCCTCCACCAGACACCCCCACCATGATGTGGTACTTTCTCCACAGCACCAAGAACAATAGAGTCAACCAACTGTGGACTGAAACTCTCCAAACTGTGAGCCAAAATAAAGCTTTTCTCTTCATAAGTTGACCATCTCCAGGACTTGTTATATCAGCAGAAGGCTGAGTAATATGAGACATGCTTACAAAACTTCATTATACTTTTTGTTTCTTGGAATACTTCAGTGTTCATAGATCAGGTCCTGAGATGTAGGGTTCATTTGTGCTTCCTGATATGAAGCTGCATGAGGATTTGGATTAAGCAGTGCAGTGTGTGACGGGTAATCTGGAAAAACTAGCTTGTGGTGCCTTCTTGTGCAGTAGCTATTAGTTATATCAAGGGCAGCAGCCCAACTCCAAGCCAAACTGTAACTTCCATAAAATGAGAGCCTTGGGTTGGATCCCTGTCGTGCCTATGGCCTGCAATTCCATTTCACTATGACTAGGCAGAAGAAAGCTCTCTACTTTCAAAGGTTATTCCTCCATCTTTCAAAAATCTGGAGCTCCTGAAATTCAAAACTGAGACCCTTAGGAGTACATAGGAATAATGGCAAGACTTAGGTTCTCATTAGAAAACGTTGATATCTCAAGGAATGCTAAGTGTGTGAGAGTGTGTGTATGTGTGTATGAGAGAGAGAGAGAGAGAGAGAGAGAGAGAGAGAGAGAGAGAGAGAGAGAGATTATCATTCTTTTGTGTTGACAAGTAAGTAAACCACAGAAGTCTTGGTCATCATAACCATAACAAGCTTCCTGGTTTCCTGTATTTCAATGGCTCATGAGGTCCTGTGATAAGCAGTTGGAAATTTGAGCACCTGTGTAACCCCCCCCCCCAGCAGCCTCCCTCTGGGAATCAGGCTGTCTGTAAACAGGCTGAGCAGCATCTCTTGGAGCACTTCAAGAGGAGTCCACTGCAGAGCCTGTCCCTCAACGTCGTATGCTGTGTCTAGACAGTATTCTCTTTATCCATTTCTCCATAGGATGATTCCATATCTTGGCTCCTGTGAATAGCACTGTGTTCTGGATTTTTGTTTTTTGTTTCTGTTTTGGATTTTGTTTTGTCACTTTGACATAAGCTAGAGTCATCTGGGAACAGGAAACCTCAATTGAGAAAACACCTCCATCTGATTAGCTTGTCATACGAGCGCATGTTTCTTGGGGCATGTTTTCAATTTCATGTGGTCCTGGGTTGTATAAAATTTTAACCTGAGCAAGGCATGGCAAACAAGCCATGGCACATCATGGCCTCTGCTTCAGCTCTGGCCTCCAGGTTCCTGCTTGAGTTCCTGCCTTGGTTTCCCTTCACCATAGTCTATAAGCTGTAAGATGAAATGAACCCTTTCCCTCCCAAGTTGCTTTTGGTCATGGTGTTTATCATAGTGACAGAGAAGCAAATTGGGACATACTACAATAAATTGGGGTGCAGGCACCCTTTTGACATGCTGATTTCACTCCTTGTTGTGGAAGTTCTATTTCTAGCTGGTTTATTTTTATATCTTGTCATTTGTCCCAACATAGAGGATACTTAGAGAATTATTAGCTGGCTAGATTTTATGTCAATTTGACACAAGCTAAACTCATCTAAGAGGAGGGAACCAAGTAACAAAGAGCTTCGATAAGATTGGGCTGTAAGCAGTCTGTAGGGCACTTTTTAAACTAGAGCTCAAATAGGTCGATAGATTCCAGAGCCTTGTGGGAGGGTTTGATGCACACATAGACAAAAAGGTCACTGCAACTCCTTAGAGCAGGAGCTGCCGGGGAGGTGTATGAGCCATTACATCCTCCTAAAGCCCATCTGGGACATACAGTGTGGGAGGCTGGGTGACTACGATGTTATTTGCTTCCATGTAAAGTTATGCCCATATTAGCAAATCCTAAATATAATGTTAACTGTGAATGACTCAGCCAAACTTGAACAAAAGAGACACCAACCTCGGATGGCACTTTCTGTCTCCTAGCAGGAAGCCATGAATGGATTTCTCGCTATTCTCTGTAGATATTTAAAAATAAAAGAACACTCATGAGATTTCTCAACAGCTGACTGAAATCATAAAACCCCTTTTATAAAGTGTGAGGATCATGGCAAGAGCTGGAATCTTATCAGAAAATGCCAAATTCTCAATAATGCATAGGTGTGTATGCACATGTGAGCATGTGTATGTGCCTGTGTGTGTGTGTGTATGTGTGTGTGTGTGTGTGTGTGTGTGTGTGTGTGTGTGCATGTTTGTGTGCTCATCATAGAAAGTCAGTGTAGAGGGGGCCCAGAGGTTAAGAGCATGTACTATTCTTGAAGATGACCCAAGATGAGTTGCCAGCACCCATACAGTTGCTCAGAGTTTTCTGTAACTCCAGCTCCAGGGGATCTGGCCTCCAAAGGCCCCCTCACATGCACCTGCACATCCTCACACACAGGCACACACACACACACATATCCAAATAAAAAGTAAAAGAAAGCACCTTAGGTGTTCTTTTTCTTTTTTAAACTACAGTACATTTGTTCTGTTAAAGGCCTCTTAAGAGGTTTGGGACTACAGTAAACACCTGCTTCACATACATAAAGACCTCAGTTTGTGTCCCCAGAACTCATGTGAAGAAGCTAGGCATGGTGACACCCTCTTGTAATCCCAGCACACAGGAGGCAGAAACAAGAGAGTCTTTGGGGCTTGCTGGGCAGCCAATCTAGGCGAATTAATGAGTGCAAAGATTCCATCTCAAGAAAATACAAAATAAAGTGGAAAGAGATTGAAAAAGACACCCAACACCAACCTTCAGCCTTCACAAGCATGCCCACATACGCATAGGTACGGGCATGCACACATAACACAGACGCGCACACATACATGATCACACGCATTTTAAAAAGAGCCACCAGGTAGCAGGATGACTGCTTAAATGTAGGCATATTTTAAGCACTTCCTTTTATTTTGTTTGTTACTGGGGCCAGAGATCATTCAGAGGTTGGCCAGACATCAAAATGGTTCCATATAGGAAGACTGGCAATTGAAACGGAGAATAATATTTGATACGGCAGAAGTGTCACTGGCATGAGGCCATAGCACTGAAACTAGTGGGGCTGTTGAAGGCCATCTTTCCCACACTGATGTGATGGCATGACAACAGATGGACAGCCCCAGACATCTGGAAAGGACTGGAGAAGCCCTCGACGCTGGCTTCAAGGGAAGCAAGAACAAACTTTGAAAAGTCACTAATGTTCCCAGGGTCCTTGCCTTGCGTCTTACTCCCCCACCACAAATGTGTGAAGCTCTGGAGGATGAATGGATTCACGTGGCTTTTCCGAGATGCATCTTAATTCAAGTGCTTTTGCCTCAGTGAGTCAGAGGCAGGACAGCCTCCAGCTGCACACCAGCTAGTACTTTTCCATGCCTTGCCCTGAGTTATATAACATGGCACATTTTTAGAAACTTGGTTTGAGCTGTAGAGACTCCTTCTGGGCTGATATGTCAGCTTTACAGTTCTTCCACTCTCAAAGTTTCAAAAGATGAGATTCCAGTGTGATGAAACTCTGAACGGGAGTGAGAGAATAAGATACTCTTATTCTGTGTAAAGGAATAGTTTCAAGTGATTGTCTTGAACTATGTCCTTACTCCTGTGTTTATAGTGGGGTGGATAAAACAGCCTGACAGAATGGTGCCACCCATGTGTAGAGAGGGTCTTCCCACCTCAATTAACCAAATCCAGAAAATCTCTTCTAGCTCTGTTTCCTCAGTGATTCTAGACCCTATCGAGTTGATGGTCAACCTTAACCACTGTGACAACTGATGCAATAGTCAGAGATGCTTCTATAGAAAGGACATTTGGTAAGGCCATCTTCAGCAACCTGGACTCCAGAAATAAGGAGAGGCAGAGCAGGAAGAGAAAGATTTGTTCCTAGAAATGATTCAGGGTTCAAAAGACAACTAGAGAAAAGGATACTTAAATGGCCTTCAAGTTCATGCTATAAGATGATTAGCTGTAAGAACCAGACAAAATCTTGGCTCTACCTCACTGCTTAGAAAGTCCAGAGTCACCCTTTTGGAATTATGTGTCAAAAAAAGTCCATTGCCATGAGTGACAAACCTTACCAAGTCCTCCCCCAACATGTGCCTCAGAAACAAAAACTGCGGCCATTGGATGTCAACATATCTTCTTCAGAAGGCCTTCAGTAAGGCCACCTGCAAATTTGTTTTGAAGTCTATCTAGCTAGCAGTCATGATGAAACTTGCTTGGGCCAGACCCAAACGATTGGGCCAGAGCCAAACAGGAATTGAAACAACAAAGAACAGACAGAGCAGGATGGGGTGAACTTTAGCTAACTGGTTGTCTTCTACCAGACTCGAGTCTGGTTGTTTGGTTTTTGTTTCTTTCCCTTTCCCCACCCACAAACACTGACATGGTATGTGCAGTGCCATCCCCAGTGCCCTCGCATTCAACCCACACTCCCTTCAGACACTCTCCCTGGCCATAGTGTCACAGACTATGCCAAGAGCTACAGCTTAACTCTGGCCTGTGGTGGCTTTAGGCACCTGATGATTACAGTAAGTGGCCAAGGTATGTCCTTCTAAAACCTGTCTTTATACCAACGACACCTCCTGAGGCACATTCTGCATTTTATATGAATACTAATCTTAGATCTTTATCGGTCAGTACTCTCTATAAACACAGAACCAATAGAATTTATATCATGAAAAGGGATTCATTAGGCTGGCTCACATGACATGGATTGTTTCCAACTGTGGCTGCCTACATCACTTTGTGCTCAGATCATGAGGCTCCTGGGTGCCTCAGTAGTGACACTGAAGGCCTGGAGGATTCCTGGAGAGCAGTTGGGTTTTAGTCTACATTAAAAGATTGAAAGAGATGGGTTCTGATGTCAGCAAGAGATTGCCGTGAAATGAAGAGAGAAAAGCAAAAGCTTCAGCTTGTCCATTAGACCTTATATCTGAGATATCACTGGAAATGTGTCTCCCAGTTAATCCTCTTTTGGAAATACCATTCCAGTCCAGCCTACAGGTGCTATATTTGTCTTTTAGTTGACTCCAGATCCAATCAACTTGGCAACATCACATACCCTTGGAGGCAAACAAGTGGAAGAACAGAGGTATGTTGATATAGAAGTCCTTGGGTCCCTGCCCCTGTTAGAAGAATAAAGGTAGTCAGTGTATGTTCTTATCTATATATAACTGGATAATCTGGCTTCTTAGGAGGTGGGGGTGGGGCTTTGTGCTTTATGATTGCTAAAGGACATTTTCGGTTATTCACCTCCAAAGTGTCCATTAAGCTGGTCCAGAGAGATATGAGTAATCTCCCAATCATCCACACCGTAGTTACCAGGACGAAAATACCCATTGAGTCTTGGCTTTATGACAAACACAGGACTAGGTACTGATCACCAAAGATGATAAGGCAAGTTCCCTGCCTCCCTTTCCTGAATGCTTGCACAGTCTGCGTGAAAACTACACCTTAATAAGACCACACGTACTCCTACAAATCCCAGTGATATGCTCAAGCCAACTGGACTTGCTCTTAAGAACTGACATTAAGCATCTTTTCCCAGATCTAAAGAATATATACTATAAACACTGGCAGACATTACTGTCCTGGCTGGTTTTGTGTGTCAACTTGACACACCTGGAGTTATCACAGAGAAAGGAGCCTCCCTTGAGGAAATGCCTCCATGAGATCCAGCTGTAAGACATTTTCTCAATTAGTGATCAAGGATGGGAGGGCCCATTGTGGGTGGTGCCATCCCTGGGCTGGTAGCCCTGAGTTCTATTAAGAAAGTCAGCTGAGCAAGTCAGGGAAAGCAAGCCAGTAAGGAACATCCCTCCATGGCCTCTGCATCAGCTCCTGCTTCCTGACCTGCTTGAGTTCCAGTCCTGACTTCCTTTGGTGATGAACAGCAACGTGAACATGTAAGCTGAATAAACCCTTTCCTCCCCAACTTGCATCTTGGTCATGATGTTTGTGCAGGAATAGAAACCCTGACTAAGACAAACATGAATCAGGGTTTTGTTTGAGTGATTACACTTTTGTTGTCTTCTCTTTCTTCCTTTTTCTTCCCTTCCTTCCTTCCTTCCTTCCTTCCTTCCTTCCTTCCTTCCTTCCTTCCTTCTCTCCCTTCACCTTTCTTCTTTATTCTCTTCCCTGGTATCCCAGCACCATTGTCCAAGGTGACAGAATCACAAATGGTATGCTGTGACAGAGAGTGTATATGTCTTGTTTTTTGAGATTAGAGTAAGATTTTATATAAGAGATGGTAATATTGATTGCACATAGCAAGCTAAGTAGGCTTTTTACCCAAGAGACAAGAAACAGAGAAGGAAACCCTTATAAGCTGCTGTGCTGCCCATGGAAGGTTAATTGCGGTCTAAAACATAAATGGGTTTTTTTGGCAACTGGATTAAGGTGGGGGTGGGGCTTGCAAGGGCAAAGCAACCATTATCACTTACATGAACAGTGTGAGTCAGGCTGTCCAGCTTCACATAAGCAGAGGAGGAAATTTGCCTACAGAAGCAGTCTCATCTCCTCTCCTCTGGTCTCCTCTTCTTTTTCCTATCCATGGAGCTCTCATGATAGGTTCTTCCTGTAGGCTGAGACACCGAACCAAGAATGGCCCCAGTGCCTCGGGTGGGAAGGTGAAGACAAAGGGACCACTGAGGCTCGCTGGCAAGCTAGTCTTGCAGAATCAGCACGTTCCAGGTTCAGTGAGAGAGCTCACCTGAAAACATGTGGAGAGCAACTAAGGAGATATAGATGTCAACCTCTGGCCTTCACACATGCATGCGCCTTCACACACATTGACACACACACATGAGCACATACATGTGCATATGCCACACACTGAAAATTTGATACAATAACCACTAATCACCTACCTGGGTAGCTAAAGTCAAGGGCTGTGGCAATATCAAATACAAACCAGAGTGTAAAGCAACAAGAACCAGCCACTCACCGGGGGTGATATACAAAACACCACAACCACTTCAACACACAGCTTGTCTTATGTTTAAGAGATTAAGCACATTCTCCATGTAGGCTTGTTCTAACCCCCGTTCTTTGGTGTTTATTCAAATGAGTTGAAAGCATATGCCCACCTAAAATCCTACTGTAACCAGATTCTTGCTGCATCTTTACTCATTACTGTCAAGATGCAGAAGCGGCCAGGATGTTCTTCTGTAGGTGAGCATCATAAGCTGCAGAATGTGTGCACAATCGGAAAAGGCGTGGCACTAAAAAGAAGTGTGCTTCCAAACTATGAGAAGACGTAGGGGGAGCACAAATGAACAGCGCTAAGTGAAAAAGAAAAAGGCGATCTAAAAAGGTTGCACACTGTGCAGTTCTACTAAGATTATGTTCTGGAAAGGGAACACACAGATGACAGTAAGACCAGTGTCTGTCAGGAGTTGGGGAGAAGCAAGGGTAGGTGGACACAGCATTATGGACTTTGAGGGCAGTGACAGTGTTGTGACACCATTGTATAAGATGCTACATTGACAAAGGTGTGCCATTATGCTATTTTTTAAACTATAGACTGTCCAACACCACCGTGAATCCTGAAGGAAAGGGTGGAGTCCAGGTGAAAGTATGTCCATGTGTGCTTATTGATTACAGGAAACAGCCATGCAATTCCGGGTATCAGTAAAGAGGGGGGCTTAGCATGCCTGAGGGCAAATGTGATTCGAAAACTTTGCCTATTGTGTAGTTATCTCCTCTGAATTAAAATGATCTTGACCCGGACATATGGTCAGTGGTTAGGAACACTTGCTGCTCATGCACTGGCATCTGTGACTCCAGCTCCACCTGTCATAGGTGCTGGAAACTGAGCTCAGGTCCCCTGTCACAGAAGCAAAGAAGCTGGGCTTGGGCTTGATTTTCTTGTAACAATTGTATCTGCTTGTAGCAAGAAATAGAAGTTATGATTATCTTTTAAAAGACACATGGTTGATGCAACTGGTGTTTAGCTAGAACTAGATCAGCACCAAAACCACAGAAGCACAAACTCATTCCTCTGGCTATTGTGTGGGCCATGTGACCTCTTCCTCAGGGATTTAGTCCCATCTGAATATACTCTACTTTCTCTATTGTCTCTGTTCAGTTTACCTTCCTTCACAGTTCCAACTGGCTTAGCTCCTCTATAGCCCATTCAAATGCCTTCCCTATTAGGACCTTAGAAGTGTCTATGCCCATTTTTCTCCAGATTCCTTTGTTTGTTTACTCTTTAAATATTTATTTATTTAATATGAGTGTTCTGTCTTCACACATACCAGAAGAGGGACTCAGATCCCATTATAGATGGTTGTGACATGTGGATGCCGGGAATTGAACTCAGGACCTCTGGGAGAACAGTCAATGCTCTTAACCTTTGAGCCATCTCTCCAGCCCTTTACTCCCGATTCCTAAATAAGAGAATCTGATTGGCCAAAAGCTTGAGTCAAGAGTTGCAAATAAAACAACAGATTCACTGTGACTAGGTCAAATGACCACCAGAGCTCAATAGACTACCATAGGAAAATAGAGTCATATGTTTCAAAAGGCACCTACTATGCACGTCCAACTTGCAGCCCATGGGCAGCCTGTGCCCCAAGATGGCAATGAATGAGGCTTAGCACAAACTAGTGCACTTACTTAAAGCATTATGAATTTCTTTCTGTGTAGGTACGTGTGTGTGTGTGTGTGTGTGTGTGTGTGTGTGTGTGTGTATGTATTTGTGTGCACGAGTTTGTGTTAAAGAGAGGAATGGGGAGACTTCATGGTGACTGAGCATGCAGTTTAGATCACAACGGTCTCAAAAAGGCAGAGGGTTAGTGACTCCTGCTAGAGCGGGGGTTTGTCAATTCACATAGGAGGTATGAGTAAAACAGGAAATGAATGGTGTCTCTCCATAGCTGGCCTGCTGGCTGGCATGTTTGGGTCAAATTACTTAAGCCCCAACTCCAGCTTTCTCAACTGTAAAGTGAGGAGTTGTGCTACATAATGAAAATTTCTTTCTTCCAGGACTAATTACTGGGAAAACACAATGTTTTCCTAGTCACTCTACAATGTAGAAACAGACAGAATCCAAGGGCACCTATGGTGGATGCAGGAGACGGTATGAACCCTACACTTAGAAGTGACTGAGATCTGGAGCAAGGGGTGTTTTCAGGACCCCAGAGGAAAAATCAGACACTGGAAGGACTGTGTTTCAGGGTATCTGGCCTTCTTGTTCTTCAGAGTTCTTGAACAGGCTGGTTTTATCTCAACAGTGAGCTGCATAGTTATAGAAATAACGGCAGTAACTGAAGAGCCCCGTTTCTCACTTCCACACCTCTCTTCCCCGCTGCCTTCCCTTACAGAGCCCCATTATTCAAGAGTCCCAGCATCTTGCCCGCATTGAAAGAACTTGATAGTCAAAATACTATGTTTATTTGTGAAGTTGGTATTATTATTATTATTATTATTGTTGTTGTTATTATTACTAGTATTATTATTCAGACAAAGTGTTATATAACCCAGGCTAGTCTTAAACTCACTGTGTAACTAAGGATAACCTTACATTTATGATCCCCTTGCCATCACCTTCTGGTAACTTGGATTGCAGACATGTGCTACCACACCCGGTTTATGTAGCTCCAGGGCTTGAAGCAAGGCCCTCACTCACAGCGGGCATGAATTCTATGTCCTGAGCTACATTCCCAGCCCCAAATGCCATTTCTGACAAGTTCCTGCTTTTAGTCTATGAATCCTCTAACACCTCATACTTCCAGTCAGTTACTGTCAGAAGAGAACGAGATCGTGAGACATGTTTATACTCCAGTGTGAACTCAAATCAATGGATCGCCTCCCCCAGGGAAATAGCACTTAGCCACACTATGAAAAGCAATGCGTTATGTTTAGGCAGGTGGGAAAAAATATTCTCACTCATCCACCCCTTACTTAACTTTTCATTTACTGAGAAGGGTCTTCCCTGGTGGCATCAGATACAGAAGATGCCACTGAGGAGGTGCGGGAACCAGAGATGTAACCCAAAGTATGCATGGAGGGCGTATGGAGAATTTTAAACTAAAGGCCATTGGAGCTTTCGCCTTTTCCCTTACCTCCAAAAACTAGAGAGTAAAAACTCCCCCCTCCAGGAAACATTTGTTGTTGTTGTTGTTGTTGTTGTTGTTGTTGTTGTTGTTAGTATAGAATAGAGTTTATTCAGGGCACGGGGAGGGGAGTTAAGAGGGTAGTAGAGGCACAGAAAGGCAGAGAGAGAGAAGTAGAGGAGGAGAGGAGAGGCCGGCCATGAGCATGTGGATAGAGAGGGGAAAAGGGGAGAGGGAGCAAGAAGGGACAAACAAGAGAGCTTCAGGAAATATTTTAATGATACAATTACAGTGGAAATGTCCCCCTTCAAAGGCATTTCTTCAGTAAAAGAACCACAACCTGAGATACCGTCACCTTCTGCAAGCACAGCAGCCGTTCTTTGACACATACCAACTCCTGTACATGTCAGAACTTCCGGCTCTCACCTGATAGCCCCCACCATCTCCTCTGATTAACTTACGATGATTTATAGGCCTCATTTTGAGCCATTTTTAAAAATGAATTCCTTTGTATACATTCAAGATAAAAACTCTTCCCCCCTTTGTTAATTTGTCAGTTTGATCATGACCCCTAAACGTTGAACCTAAGAAGGTACCTAGGCAAGGGCAATCCCAGCTGACAACAGCTCCCTGATGTCAGTGTGTCCACTGCAGAGAGATGGCAGGGGTAGACTTAGAAAACATCCGAAGCTGTTCTGGGTGGAACAGTACAGGATCTGAGAGACGTGTTTCTCTCCATCTCTGAAGGCGTAACCTAAATAAGAGCCCCCTAGAACACCCATCTCTCTTTGTTCAGGTTCCTGGTTAGTCAAGAGTGGCCTTCTGACCACAACTGTGAATTGGAGGGTTATTGCCCCAAGCTTCTGAAATAATAGTAACCATTTGTCTTTAGCACTAGCACAGCAAAAGCCAAAAGCTATTTTAAGCACCCAAGTCAGAATTTCCTCAGAAACTTCAGGGTCTGAAAAAGTGGCCAGCAGGTGTGTGCCAGACTCCAAAGCAAAGTCATGGGTGAGTGCTGCAGGCCACCTGCTCAGGGCAACTGGCACATCACAGCAGAAGGAAGTGACAGGCTTCTACTCTGCTACCTTAATGATTAGCAGCAGAAAGGTGACTTGCTCGTGCCCAGATTCTGGAGGGGTGAGAGGTCAGGGGTGGGAGGTGGAGTGAATATCAGGCAGGATGCTTCTCTTACAAAACACAAATACTAGCATATTCACCCTGATCAACTACAAGCCCTTTCTGTTTCCTGCTATTTTAGCAACGTATTGCATGAGGTAAAGACATACAGCACAAAGAAATGTGAGTCTGAGAAAATTAAGCTGAATGTTTTATGAAGGTTCAGATAGATTAATTATTTTACCACAAAAAAGTTGGGATTTTTTAAAAAAATTCTTTATTCTGTTCATGTGCATGCATAAATGTGTGCATGTGTGCATGTGTGGAGAGAGAGAGAGAAAGAGAGAGAGAGAGAGAGAGAGAGAGAGAGAGAGAGAGAGAGAGAGAGTAAAATGTGTGTGTGCGTGTGTGTTGTGTTCAGGCATATAGGCACATGTATGTGGCATGCATGCAGAGATCAGAGGACAGCTTTCAGATCCCAGAGCTCTTCTCCATCCTTGCTGAAGCCACCTCTCTCATTTCTGTCACACTGTGTGCGCCAGGCTTGCTGTCCTGGAACCTTGCCAAATAGGCTAAACTATTAAACAGCCGGCAGGCTTCCAGGGAACAGCCTGTCTCTACCTTCCATCTCACCGGTTCTAGGATTCTAAGTGTCTGGCTTTTTATATGGGTTCTGGGGATCTAGACTTGGCTCCCTCATATTTACAAGGCAAGTTCTTTATCTACTAAGCCATCTCCCCACCCCACTTCTATATTCTCATTCTGTTCTATTGAAGCCAAACTGGAAAATAAGACCATTATGACTATCAAAGAAAATCAATGGAGAATTTTAATCAGTGAAACTTTACCCAGAATGCCATTCGTAAGTGCCATTGAGATTGCTCAGTAGAGAAAGACCCTTGCTGCTGAGCCTGATGGTCTATACTCAGTCCTCCACATTGACATGGTAGGAGAGAGCTGACCCCTACAGCTGTTCTCTGACCTCCACACCTACACCGTGGCATAAGCACCACATGCTCACACCGACATTAACTAAATGTAATTACAAGTGTTTAAAGGCCTGGCACCAAAATTCAAGCATGGATGCTCTTGCTATCTTAGGTGAGAGTGCCGGGTTGTGTTGGCTTCAGTCTTCCATCTCCTTTGCTAACTGCCTCTTTTGATTGTTCAGCCAGTCACTGATGTTAATCATGGCAGTTAAGGGAGCCTGCTCAGATTCCATTCCACCTGGACGGTCCTTAATGGGTAAGTAAGTTTCCACCCAGCAGACGAAGAAAGCAATAACCTGTGTGGAGGGACGCAGTGGAACAGAGTCACAGAAGTGTGAATGTACATGATGTGTGGAATCAGTAGAATATCAACTGGGATGGGGACACAAGGCTGGCAGGGCACCCAAGGAACAAATGTCTGTCAGAAAGGCACTCTGGTCCCACACTGATCCAGGCCTTGAAAATCATGCTAAGACAGTTGGACCAACCCTTCCATGTCACCAAGGCCTTCCTTGGGTTGACATTCTCATACAAACTCAAGGTTAACTACAGCCCCTGACCTGAAAAAAGGGAGGATCGGTCCCAGGTGGTTTCAGCAAAAGCCTGTGCTAAGAGGTGACAAAATTCTGACAAATAGTGACATACATACATACATACATACATACATACATACATACATACATAAATGGAAACCTGGGGGGGGGGGAGACATAACAGGCATTTTACAAGTAAAACTGACAGTTGTAAACACAAAGTTTTATTTGCTTTGAGGAACAGGAAACTCCAGAATCTTCTAGGCATGTGTCATTTTTAACAGGGACGAATGACAACTAGCTGACTGCTACATAGAGCATACAGACTGTAACTTTGAGCAGAAAGTGAGAGCGGGGCTTGGAGTGGGAAAATCCCAGACCCTTCTAGTTCCAAGTGAACTGAGAACAGGCAGGAGAGCCATGGAAAGCCCGAACCCTCCCAGAAGCCGCAGCATGGCCAGATGGAGTGGGGACATTGTCATTGTTGTTTTAGCATGTTCTCCTGCCAATGGAATAGACGGTGTAACCAGAAACTAGAACTCAAAAATCTTTTTCTAATGGGACTAGACACTTTGTACCTATGCCAGCTGCCCTTGCACCTACCAAGACTATTAAATTGAAGTTAGCTAAACTGCACTGGTGAAATGAGCCAAGATAAGCTTTAGTTCTTCCAACTATAGAAAAATCCTCTGAGACGTTTCCAGCAGAATTCACGCTTTAAGCTCTTTCAACCATACTTGCCTAACCACAATCTAAAGAGGTTTCCCTACAGGTTACACCTTTCATGTCTGTGTTAGTAGATAGCAGGGGTGCCCACTATCATTTGGAAACTATGACCATGTGGGTCTTTTCTGTGTTGTGCTTAGACTGTAGTGGGGAAAAACTGATACATAAATAATTCTGAATGTTCTAGTTTCGTTTCTGTTGTTGTGATCATCTACCCTGGGGCGTGGGGTGGAAGCAACTAAGGAAAGAAAAAGGTTTATTTCAACTTACAGTTCCAGGTTGGGGGAAAAATCAAAGCTGGAACTTCAAATTGCTAGTCATATCACATCCAGTCAAGAAAAGGGAGAAATGAAGGCAAACTTACTTGTTTGTTTATTTGTTTGAAAATGGAGACACCTTTAGGTATTTCATGGCCTAGGTAATGGTGCCACCCATAGTGGACTAAATCTCCTTACATCAATTAATTTAAAAGACAATCCCTCACAGACATGCCCAACAGGCCAGCTCTATGCAGAGAGCCTCTCACTGATACTTTCTTTCCATGCGATTCAACGTTGTGTCAACTGAAATTGAAAAGTAACATCCTAAATAAAAATAAATGCCACGTGGTAGAAAGAGAATAAACCGATTGTTAATTAAGAGAAGCTAAAATGTAACAGTTAATGCTTATGAAAGTGTCCCCCACACTTCAGATTCTCTGTCTTTTTTTTCTTCATTTCTTATTTTTCTGATTCTACTGCCTGGCCCTATCCAATATTTATTTCTTACTGTATCCTTTGTGCCTTGTCTGAAACTCTTCTGTTCATTCCTCCCAGTCTGAAGCTGGTTGTCCCTGAGGTCTCAGATGTATGTGTAAGATAAATCTGCTTAAGCCTACTCAGGAAGACAAAGCCAATCTGAGTAAAGCTTAGCTTAGTTTTTATCGGAACTGATCTTTCTGATCCTGGGTGTTGGTTTCCTATAAGTGGCTAGAAGAAACATTCCATGGGAAAACCCAAGAGCAGATAGAATGTCAGCAACACCATGCCTCTCTCATGCATCTGGACTTTGTCTTGAGGAGGGTGTTGATCTTTTTGCCCTGGAGGCAATTCCATCTGGTTTCCTCTGGACTATGATGTCAAGGCTCTTCCTGAAAAACTTCGGCTGGAAATACCTCAGTTTACATCTCATGAGGGGATCCAGGAAGTAAAATAAGAGCAACTCCATTAAGTTCTAGTTCAGAACAAAGAGTCTTCTAAAATTGGGCTTCAACTCTGTGTTCTAGATAAATGTAAATATGATTTTCACCTGAGACCAGGCCCTCAGACCTTCTGACTCTGATGCTCTGTAATCTACATTCACTGGAAACAATAAAAGTAAATGTATTATTTATTTTATTCATTGCTGTGGCAAAATACCTAATAAAAAACACTTCAGGAAAGGAAGGATGCATCATAGCTTGTAGCTGGAGGATGCAATCCATCATGGTCGGGACAGCATGGTGCCTGGAACTCTAGGCAGCTTGTCACAAGAGCCCACCGTCAGGAAAGAGAGATGAATGTGATTGTTTGGCTCCCTGTCTCTGTCTTATTCTCCTGGGACCCCATCTGTAGTGCAGTATGAGTTTTCTCTCTTCAGTTAAACCTTTCTGGAAACACACACACACACACCTAAAGGTGTTTCCATGATGATTCCAGGTCCAATCAAGTTGACAGTGAAGATCAGCCAACACAATCAATTAAGAAAAGAATAACTTATACTAATGTCTTTACAGACAATATCTTCCTTGATCCTTATTAAACCCGATGAGGGGGTCAAGTCATAACCTCATTTTAGAGCTAGAGAACGTAAGACCAAGAGAAGTAAAGTCACTTGGTGAAAGGCACACTGCTTGCAAAGAGACATATCTGGAATTAGAACTCAGCTCAACGTGAAGCAAAAGTCTTTGTACATCTACCTATCTGACAGCTCAGACCTCAGTATCAGCAAGTCCCACTGCTGTTGCTGAAATAAAACACTCTGACCGAAAGCAACTTTGGGGAAGGGTTCGTTTGGCTTTCTTACACTCTGCACAGATTAGCTTCATGTCAACTTGACACAAGGTAAAATCATCTGAGAGAAGGGAGCCTCAACTGAGAAAATGACTCCATAAGATGGTGTTGTAGGCAAGCCTGTAAGGCAGTTTCTTAATTAGTGATTGATATGGGAGAGCCTGGTTCATTGTGAGTGGGGCTACCCCTGGGCTGGTGGTCCTGGGTTCTAAAAGAAAGCACAGGCGAAGCAAGCCATGTGGGCTGAGACAGTAAGCAGCACACCTCCATGGCCTTTGCATCAACTCCTGCCTCCGGGCTCCTGCTCTGACTTTTGTAAGCAAACTAAACCCTTTCCATGGGCTGGGTGGTAGTGCTGCATGCCTTTAATTCTGACACTTTAGAGGCAGAGGCAGGCAGATCTCTATGAGTTTGAGGCCAGTCTGGTCTATGGAGCAAGTTCCAGGATAATCAGGGCTACACAGAGAAACCTGTCTTGAAAAACCAAAAATAAATGAAAAATATTTTAAACAGAAAATCAAAAACAAAAACCTTTCCTTCCCCAACTTTGGACATGGTGTTTATCACAGCAATAGTAACACTAACTACGACATACTTCCAGGTCACAATCCATCACTGAAAGAAGTTGGGGCAGGACCTCAAGCAGGAAGTAAAGCAGAAAGCATGAAAAAATGTTGATTGGTGGCTTGCTATCTCTGCTTCTGCTCAGCTAGCTTTATTATATAAACCAAGAGTGTGAGTCCCTTCTATGTTAATTAACAATCAAGAAAATGTCCCCCACAGAGACATATCCACCAGCCAATCTGAGGGGAAACAGTTCCTAACTGAGGCTTACTCTTTGCAGATGTGTTACGTTGACAGTAAATAAACTAACCAGGATAAGTCATAAGTCCTCTCCATCCTGTAGATGCAGGACTTTTCCTGCACCCTACTCTTGTCTTCCCAACCTATCTTAGTCTTAACAACCAATAAATTCAGGAACATGTATGTGCACTTGTTCATATGTGTACATGCATGTGCTAGTGTGTGCATGTGATAGCCAGACATCAGGAGCAGGTGTCTTCCTCAATCAGTCTTCACCTTATTTTTTGAGACAAGTTCTCTTATTGAACTTGGAGATAACCAATTGGTCTGACTGGTCAGTGAATCCTAGGGCTTCTACCTCTCTGCCTCCTTAGCCCTGGGATTACAGAAATGATCTTTCTGATCCTGGGTGTTGACTCCTTATAAGTGGCCAGAAGGAACATTTGCTTTTTAATGTGGATGCTAGGGATTGAATTTATATTCTCACTTTTGCATGGCAAACACTTCGCTGACTGACCCCAGTCCCATTTCCAGGTTTAATTATCACATGTATTCAATGTTATTATCATCCCTCAAGAGTAGGGATAAAAATGGAACAGAGGGGAAATAAGAGGAGGGTAGAAAGTATACATATTTTCATACCTGGGTTTTGTTTCCCCTAATCCACCTGACACAGATCCTTAAGAGAAAAGTCTTGGCTTTACTTGCTCATACTACTGTTTTCCCCGAAAACGAGAAGTGGACTGGCCACGTTTTACTGTGTTTGCTTGTGTATAAGCTCAATGATTAAAATGGTGTCTCATGCATCTGTAGGTCTCCTATATTCAAAATATCATCTAGAATAAATGAATGAGTGAGTAAATGCATGAGTGAATGAATGAATGCACATTTACAGTGCTAACAACAACCTTACAAAGCAGTTCTTTCTTAGCTCCATTTTTTTGTTTGTTTGTTTCATTGGGTCTTTTAAACAGGGTCTCAAATAACCTAAGCTGGCCTCAAACTCACTATATAGCTATGGATAATCTTGAATTCTTATTCTTCTGCCTCAGTTTTTCCGGGGCTGTTGTTACTGGCATGCACCATCACACCTGGCTTCTTAGCTATTTGGGTGATAAGCAAACCGGGGCTTAAGAAATCAATGACTTGCCCAGGGTCACACTGGTTGTTCACACAATCTGGATTTCACAATGAGCTAGATTGCCTCCCCAAATTCACCGTGCCTTTTCAAAGTCGCTCAAGAGAGATTCTCTGAATTTTGCTTTTTACTCCCCATATGAAGTTTGATATGTCTTGTTTTCTGAAGATGGTGAGTAGGCCAATAAGAGAAGTACCATGATTTATGTCAGTTCTCAAAGCTGACCCTGAAAGATGGAATTAAAGACTGTGATTTAAACTATGTTTCACATTATAAGGGAGAAGGCATAGAAATCTGTGAATTAAAAGTGGTGTGTGTGTGTGTGTGTGTGTGTGTGTGTGTGTGTGTGTGTGTGTGTGTGTGTGTGTGTGTGTATGAAGTTAATAAGAGATGGGAACACGGGTTAGTTTTTTTGTCAGTTTTACTTAACCTTGAGTCACCTGGGAATGAGGCTCAGGTTGGCCTGAGGGAATGTCTTTGGGGTTTTGTCTTGCTTGTTAATATAGAAATACCCAGTCCACTGTGGTTAGCACCATGACCCTAGGCAGCCGTCCCTGCCCCATATAACAGTGAAAGAAGCTAGCTGAGAAGCAAGCAACAAGGATGTGTTTATTTCTCTTTGCTCTTGACTGATTGTAAGATGACTCCCTGCCTTGACTTCCCCACAATGATGTACTGTAAGCCAAGGATTCTTTCTCCCTAAGTTGCTTTTGGTCAGGATACTTTATCACAAAAACAGAAATTCAACTAGAACGCCAGTCCAAGTCCCCACGCTCCATAAGCATTCACGTCATCTGATGGGGACCAGTTTATATATAGGACTTAAGGCTGTGGGCAATTACAGTGCTTAGCTCCCATAGTGACCATCAGCATCAACTGTCAAATTTAGCGGTGGGTCTTCCTTCAGTGTCTCTTCTTAGCTTTCAAGTGGTTTGAATTTACCAGAGTAGGGGTGGAAAGTAACAGTTAAACATATGTGTTGTGTAGCATCCTCCCTTCCTTTGGCATTTTTAAATTCCCATGTATTTAAGTGTAATTAAACATGTGCTTCCACACAGATTAAACTTGTCAAAAATGAAGGCAATAGAGAAGCTGGTTATTTCCAAGACTTTTTGCTAAAATCTTTCTCCTTTCCAGAGAGGCAGAACTGAGCTGTCTGTTGAAATTCAGTATTCGGGTATCACTTGCTAAACTCGGCATCTATTTTCAATGAATTTTTGTGCCTTAAAACCCAAAATAAAAGTCTGAGGCTGATGATGGTGGTGCATGCCTTTAATCCCAGCACTCAGGATGCAGAGGCAGGCAGATCTCTGAGTTCGAGGCCAGCCTGGTCTACAGAGCAAGATCCATGACAGACAGGGCTACATAGAGAAACCTTGCCTCAAAAAAAAAAAAAAAAAAAAAAAAAAAAAGCAAAACTAAACAAGAAAGCAAAAAAGGAAGGAAGGGAAGAAGGAAGGAAAGGAAAGGGAAACGTTCATGTTCTCAGGTGCTGGAAAGATGGCTCAGTGGTTAAAGGCACTGGCTGCATTTCCTGGGGTCCTGAGTTCAATTCCCAGCAACCATATGACATCCCACAATCATGTATAGTGGGTCCAATGCCTTTTTCTGGCCAGTAGGTATTCCTTAAGATGGAGCCCTCATATACATTAAATAATAAATAAATAAATAAATAAATAAATAAATAAATAAATAAATAAATGAATGTCTGAGTAATACAACCCTAATACTGAAGGACACAAAATAAACATAATACATCTACATCTGCATAATGAGACTTTTACAAATCGATGTGCTTCAAATCCATTAAAGTCATCCTTCTTTGGAGTGGAAATCGTCTCTCTTTGGGTAGTCGGATCCCCTAGGCCATTTTGCTGTTCCCCAGTTGTCCTTAATGGTTTCCATGCTAGTAAACTACACTACTTGGCTCTTTTTATATGGTCCTAACACCGGTTTGTTCCTGCTTTTTCTCCACGGATGTCTCATATCTTATACAGGCATCGTTGCCTATGGTTTTAATTTCTCTAGCCTCCTTCACACTCCAACCAGGGCTGAGGAGATGGCTCACTGCCTAAGAGCATTTAACTGGCCAAGCATGAAGACTTGAGTTCAAATCCCAGGCATCCACATTAAATAACAAAAAACAAACAAACAGAAACCCATTGTTTTGTATGAAATTGTCAAAAAAGACCAAAGATGCAAGATATTTTTTTTTGTCTACAAAGTTGCTATTTATTTTATTTCATTTATACTATTTTATTTGACTTCACTTTAGCCTGTTTGATGCATGTGTGAAACAATGTCCAACAATAAACCAGAATTTTATTTTGATGAGTCATTCTAACACAGACATAAAATAAAAATAAAACATGTGTTACCCAAGAACTGTGGGAAATAGAGGGTCGTCAAGGCTTGTATTCACTGACCTATATCTCTGACCTAACTCCAGGTTCATTAACAGATCTTATCTCAAAAGAATACAGTAGAGAATGATAGGGCAGGTCACCAATGTCATAGGCATCAGCCCACACGCCTATGTATAACATATATGTAAAACATATATACAGAGATGCACATACATATACACACAAAGAAAGAAAAGAAAAAGACAGACAAACAGACAGACTCCAAACCACTCTGGTTTCTCCTGTACAACAGAGCTATCTATTTAACAAGCACCATTGTACTGGCTAGTTTTCTATGTCAACCTGACACAAGCTGAAAGGAGTTTCAGTTGAGAAAATGCCTCCATGAGATCCAGCAGTAAAGCATTTTCTCAATTAGTGATCAAGGGCGGAGGGCCCTTTGTGAGTGGTACCATCTGTGGGCTGGTAGTCTTGGGTTCTATAAGAAAGCCAGCTGAGCAATCTAGAAGCAAGCAAGCCAGTAAGTTATATCCCTCCATGGCCTCTGCATCAGCTCCTGCTCCTTGACCTGCTTGAGTTCCAGTTCTGACTTTCTTTCGTGATGAACAGCAGCATGAAGTGTAAGCTCAATAAATCCTTTCTTCCCCAACTTGCATCTTGGTCATGATGTTTGCGAAGGAATAGCAGCCCTGACTAAGACAACCATCATCTGTATACCCACAGGACATAGCCAAAGTTTTTATTTGTTCGTTTGTTTGTTTGTTTTTCTTTTTCCCATAAGCTCATGATCTTTCCCCAATACTTGGTCTATACTTGGCTCTCTGTGGGTGTTAGAACTTGGAACCAAGTGACAGCCAGACTATTAGAAACACCTAGACTTTAGCCACGCCACCATGCAAAGGTTTTCTGTGTGTTTGGTCTGACTGGACAGTCCTTCCATCCGGACAGCATGATGCTGGGCTTTACAGCATCCGTGAATCCGTTGAGGACTCTGAAATAGATGTCCTGCTGCAACCCTCCACCTGAATGAGCCTATGAGACACGGCAGTTCTATGGGGTTGAGTAGACTAGCAGAAAGACTAGCAGAGCAAATGGTTGACTGGAGTATGAGCCTGCTCATACTTTTGACCCCATGCCTGGACAAAGAAGCTGGAGAATAAGAGTTCAGTCAGTTGAGAATCCTTTCTGGGAAAACTGACCATTAAGTAGGGAGGAAATTCCCCAGATGGAGTAGAAGGCACTAGAAAGATTAGTACTTTCCAGGCAGGCAAATAAGGCACTGTCTAAAAGCAAGGAGGAGTTCTGTACAGTAGAGCAGAGAGATGACAGCAACTTGGAATGCATGGGACACTATGGGAGATGACCACTTGGAAGGCATGGGGCACTACAGGAGATGACCACTTGGAAGGCATGGGGCACTACAGGAGATGACCACTTGGAAGGCAAGGGACGCTATGGGAGATGACCCTCCACCATCCAGACAACTCAGGGATGAACGGGAGAGAATAGACATCTGAGAAATCACAGGAACCCTCACAGCACAGGCTAGGGTTACTGTGGTGAACTTGTACTCCATCAGGACAGGCTCCTGGGGCACACCAGATACAAAAGCAACCGTTCTTCCTGTTGTTCCGGCCCCCACTCTTCTTGATGTACCCCATCAATGGCTGCATATTGATCATTCTAACTGCCCAGTGCCTCACAAACCCTGCTCCCTCCTATGGTCAGGCTCTCTCCTTTGCTAAGAACCATTTTCCAGAATAACTGCACTGCCCCAGAAGACCCTACAAACTTTGCTTCCTTCCCCTTCCCTTCCAGCTCTCTTCTGTTAGGCTACTCTGAACATTAAAAACAAACAAGCTCGTGTGTGTGAGTGTGTGTGTGTGTGTGTGTGTGTGTGTGTGTGTGTGTGTGTGTGTGTGTGTGACATGTGTGTAGGTTCCTGAGAAAGCCAAACGAGGGACTCAAACTCCTTGAATCTGGAGTTGTGGGTAGTTGTGAGCCACCTAACGTGAAGGGTGGTAACCTAACTCAGGTTCTCTGGAGGAGCATCAACAAGTGCTCTTAACCACAGACCCATCTCTCCAGCCCCTACGTTTTTTTTGTTTTTTTGTTTGTTTTTTTTTTTTGGCCCCCTAAATATAAATATCAAAAGTAAACAATTGTACTTAGTTCTAAAACTGTTTTAAAATATCTTGAAATGGCCCCCATGGACCAAAGATTATATAAACTTTATAAAATAGAAGAAAATGAGAGAGGTCAGCAGACAGATTCGGGACTGCTTCTTAGTGAGTGACGCCACCTGAAGCCTGCAAAGTTCCTGGAGGAAGTGTGAACTGGGTACACCACCCATGTTTTATTTAAACCATTCCAGACAACTTATCTCTTAAAGGAAGTCTTTTTTTAAAAACATACAATTTTTTTATTATAACCACATCATCAAACCATATTCATTACTTCAAGAAGCTGATTTCACAAAACCTAAATGATACATAGATGGATCAGCACACACATGTAACCCCAGCATGTGACAGCCTAAGACAGAAGGCGTGCAGGTTGGAGGCCAACCTGGGCTATATAGTGAGACACTACACTAATTGCTTTATCTCATTCACTGTGTAATGCATTTCAATGTCATCCCTTTACAATTTTCCTAGACGTCCAGTCACAAACACACCCTAGAACTGGGCAGGTAGTGCATACCTTTAACCCCAGCACTTGGGAGACAAAGGCAAACAGATCTCTGTGAGTTCAAGGCCAGCCTGATCTACATAGTGAGTCTCAGGACACCCTGGGCTATATAAAGAGACCCTGTCTGGACAAACAAACAAAAAACCCAAATCCTGGGCACTTGGGAGATGACTTGGCCGGCAAAGTGCTTGACATTAGGGATCTGAGAAAAGGTAGAACCTACATAAAAGCTGGGTGGGCAGAGGAACCCCAGGATACTGGAGGCAGATATAGGAGATTCTAACAACCTGGTTAGCTAAACTAACTGAAAAAGCAAGCTATGTATTCAAATGAGAAACTGTCTCACTATACAAAGGTAGAAGAATCAAGGAACACACTTTATGTCAAACTCAGGCCTGTCTACATATATGTGCAAACACAAAAACACCATACATGTTCCTATTTACCCTTAGAACACTTATTTCCTCCATTTAAAGGAAATCTTAATTACCTAAAGACCATGCTTAGGAATGAATATAAGGGGAAAATGATGAATTAAAGATCTGTCCCAATTGTTCTCTTTGACCACAGCAAGTAGAGACAAGTAGATGTATTTCTTGGTTGAATCTATTTTACATACTTCTTGTACATAGCTAAGTTCCAGTTTTCTGTCTGGGTGTTCCATTTCTCATTCAGCGTTGGAGTAAAACACAGATCTGGATGACCACATGAGCAACAGGTGCCACTTAGAAGGTGACTCTTTAAATCAAGCATGAGTATCAGAAGTACAGAATAAAAGAGCAGGAGAGTTGGTCTTTGTGTCAGGGAACCTGCTGTAAAGCCTACCCATGACTGTTGAATGGCAGCGATGATATTGACCTTTTAAAATTCTTGCAAATGAAAAGCAAGTTTCTGCAGCCACTTGGCAGAAAACCAAAGCTCTGTTACTTTGTTAATTTGTTACTTTGTCTTTCTACCTAGACTAATATTGAAGGTCAATTTATAAGATTGCTGAAGAGACAGGCCTCTGGGTGTGTCCTGGGGTATGGCTGGTGGAATGTTCTAGATTAAGTTATTTGAACTGGGAAGAACCACTTTAATGTAGGCAGCATTGTTCTATGAGCCAGAATACAGAGAAAGCTAGCTGAAAACATTCACCACGCTCTGCCTCCTGACTATGGACGCAATATCAGCAGTTATCTGATGTTCACGACACCCTGCCTTTCTGTCACACACTATAAGTCAGAACAAATCTTCCTCTCTTCTTGTGCTTTGGACATAGCAATGACAAAAATATAAAAACAAACAAACAAAACACCAAAAATCCACTTTCATCCAGACTCTGTGGCATAGGTCTTTAATCTCAGATACTCAGCAGGTTAAGGCAGAGGGATCTCAAGTTCAAAGTCTACATGAGCTACAGAGTCAGTTCAAGGCCAATCTGGGAAACTCAGTGAGACGCTGCCTCAGTTTGTTTTCTACAAGAGTTGGGACTATACCTCAGTGGTAGACATCTTGCTTAACAGCCCCAGTACCAAAACCAAATACAACACAACTTTTACCCTGTGTGGTATAATTCATGCCTACCCATCCCAGCAGTCTGGAAGAGAAGGCAAAAAGCTTACAAATTCAAAACCAGCTTGGAGTTATCAAGTGCGACTCGACTCTCTCACTAAAATAAATAAATAATTTTAAAAAGAAATAAAAGGGAAAAGGTTACCCTCAAGGCTAGTTGTGAAATAAGTCCAGCCAATTGGTTTAAGACTCCTGACTGCTATTTCTGTTTTCCCATCAAAGAAAATTAGCCTTAGAAATAGCATTCCACGTGGCTAGAGGTTAAAAAAAAAATTGTCCTGCGGATGCTTTGAATTCTTTGACACTCCTGAGTACAGTTCATTAGGGAAGTGAGTCTGGAGGGAGCTCACAGCTTAAAGGGCAAAGCAACACACACACACACACACACACACACACACACACACACACACACACACCCCACACTCAGCAGGGATCTCTTGGAATTATTTGGTCACGGAGTGTTTTTTGTAGTTGGTGGTGACAGTGGTTTTTGGTTTTTGCTTTGTTTGTTTTTGTTTCGTTTCTGTTTGCTTCAGGAGTTTCCCAAGGGCCAGCACTGAAACCACTTATTTGCATACAGCTCCCAGAGCAGGGGTGAGCTGAGGACATGGGCTCTGTCTGCCTTGGCAGAAGCAGGAAGTCACTACAAGAAGCCATGCCTCTTTACCCTTAGTAGCTTTTTTTTTTCTTTTATCTTGTTATTTTTTCAAGAAAACCCAAGTTGACTTTTTGAACAGAACACAAAAGCTTAGAAGTGGGTAAAAGAAAAACCAAAGACCCTGTCTCCTTTTCTCTTATTTAGAAATTCTGAATCATCAAATTGGAAAGGAGATAAAGGCCAGTTGCAAAGGGCAGGTGGGAAGAGAGTGGTTAGGAGGATTAACAGAGGCCAGTGGTCCTCCCAGCACCTTTCTCCACACAGGAACACATGGCCAGGATGTAGGAGTCTTTGCAGCCACCTGGCAGAAACCCAAACCCCTGTTACTTTGTTACTTTGTTACATTATTACTTTGCTACTTTGTTACTTTGTTACTTTGTCCTTCTCCCTAGAGTGGCCGGACATTCCATAGTCATTCCTTGCTAGGTATAGTCTGACCCTGTTCCAGCCTCCTCCAGTCTAAGCAATGTGCTCCTTTCTCACTGGTATTCAGATGGGATTCCAATAGCTCCAAGCATTTCCTCTAGATTTGAATCTCTTTCTCAGATAACTGCCTTTGTCCAGCTAGATTTACTGCAGCTTGCTATCTGGTACCTGAGATCCCATGTAAGGTATGCCCAGACATAAGGGATGGCGAACTTCACTCTGCTATGTCTAGCAGAGAGGCAACAGAGAAAACTGCAGTGAGTGGCTTCTGGCCAAGATTCATGTCACCTGTGCCAAATAAAATTGAAAAAGGCTTCAGGAGAAGTAGCATGTGTACTTAACAAGGAGTGTTTATACGCTGCCTTATTCCAAGAAACGAAACCTACTAGGAAATTACATCAGCAATAAAGTATGTGGTGACAAATGTGCAGAGCAGCTTCACCTTCCTGAGGCTCTTTCGTCACTTTTATGACGTTCCTGGTTTGTTTGTTTGTTTCCCACATCCTGGTGTGCAATAGATCTTAAGCACCAGTAAGCGGTTTCTTCCCAAACGTGTAGAAAACTCTAAAGGGTTAGATAACGATTCACAGATTCTCAGTTCTTTCCACAGTCATGTGACTATAGACTTGTGGTTCCTCTAAATATCCACACCTGACAATGTAATAATCTTTTCTAATTTCATTAATATTTCTCCTATACCAAGCTGCTTGCCTGGTTTAAGAGGAGATATTTGTCACCTGATGGACCATCTATCTCTAATCTCCTCACCATCGCTCCATTAGCATATAATTGGAAGCTGTACCCGTGCAAAATTAAAATAACTGCACATTATGAAGTGTAGAGGCTGATTCGAAGGTCAGGATCAAGACCCTGCTTCCACTGAAGAGCCAAGAGTACCTGCTCAGCTTAGTAGTTGCAATGGCTCATGGTGCAACTGTGTGTGTGTGTGTGTGTGTGTGTGTGTGTGTGTGTGTGTGTGTGTGTGTGTGTGTGTGTATGGCAGTTGGTGGTGGTGGTGGTTCATCTTCGTGGTCAACTTGGTTGGATTTAGAATTGCCTAGGAGATACACCTTTAGAGTGTTAATTAGGATATTTCCAGAGAGGTTT
>CM052714.1:46999539-47011934 GCA_028551405.1 Uromys caudimaculatus | reverse complement strand
TGTGTGTGTGTGTGTGTGTGTGTGTGTGTGTGTGTGTGTGTGTGTGTGTGTGTGTGTGTGTGTGTGGTAGCTGACACCTTTTTACTACTAGAATCTCATGCTCATAGTTCATCTTTCTTTTTTCAGGCTTGAAAATTTTGTTCATGCCTAAAATGTGTTTTTATCAAGGCCACCTCCCAGTCCCTCTGCCCTCATTCCTTCCCCAACCCCACCACTAGTCTCTCCCAAATTATAGACCAATTCCTCTAATAACCAAACAGACAAAGATTCTCAACAAAAGACTTGTAAACTGAATTCAGGAATACATCAAAAAGATTATCTGCCATGATCAAGTTGGCATCATTCTAAGATAAAGGGATGGTTCAACATACATAAATCAGTAAATGTAATCTACCACTTAGACTCTTGGACAGAGCGTACATGAGCATCACATTAGATGCAAAAGGAGCCTTCAACAAAATCCATAATCCATTCATGATAGAACTTCTGGAGAACCTAACAATATAAATCTCAAAATAATAAAGACAATACACCGCAAGGCCACAGCCAACATCATTCTAAGAAAGGAGAAAACCTCAAAATTTTTTCCAATAAAATCATGAACAAAACAAGATGTCTACTCTTTCTACCACCCCTGTTCAATATAATGGCTGAAAGTCTTAGCTAAAGCAATAAAACAGGTGAAGGTGACAAAGGGGATACAGACAGGAAAGGAAGAAGTCAAAGTATTGTTATTTGCAGATGGTATGATTTTATACATAAAAGACCCTAACGACTCCACCAGAAAAACTCTATAGCTAATAAATACACTCAGCAAACCAGTAAAACAGAGTACCAAATTAACCCACAAAAAAAAAAAAAAAAAAAAAAAAAAAAAACCAGAGCCTTCCTATATACCAAAACAAACATACAGAGAAAGAAATCAAATAAGCAGTTCTATTCATATTAACCTAAATAAAAAAAAAAACATGGAATAAATGTAACCAAGGAAGTGAAAGATTTGTACAATGAAACTTTGAACACACCAAAGAAAGAAATGGAAGATACCAGAAGCTGGAAAAGCCTCCTGCGCTCACTTCTCTTAGAGGGATTTTAGTTCATTCTTTTAGTCACTGCCATAAAATCTTCAGTCAGGTAGATGAACAAAACATGGGATTACTATACAAATACAAGTGGAGGGAATATGAAAAGCCTTCATAGTTCAAAGTTTGCTGTAGGCCTAGCTCCTGTCCCCACTCCTGGGCATCACAATTACTTGGTTTTGTTTTCTCTCTTTCTTCTATTCAGCACCCTCATGCAAAGAAGACCAGAGAGGACGAATTTAATAAGATCCCACATGGACTCAGGGGTAAGAGCTCCCTGTGCCCCAAATCACTGACCATCTGCAGGGTCCACGTGACTGCCAGGACTTCGTCAATGCCTGCCCTGTGCTCTTGATCTCCAGAAGATATTTATATTTAGACATCAGAAGACTTTTATGTTTAGGCCAACATCATTCAAGTGCCCACAAACTTTGGTTAAGAAGGAAAAACAAGCTAATTTGCTGGAACGGAAGACTGACCTGCAGATCTGGTGTGGGCTTGTCTCGTCTCTTGGGCTATATTTTTGTTGTTTTTCTTCACTGGGGTACACCCTCTGCTTGAGCAATCTCATGTGTTCCCGTGGCCTCCATCACACCATCTGTCATCTCATATCCCCTCCCTGGAATGTCCTTCTAAGCTCCAGGCTTGTATCTGCAACTTCCCACTTGACATCTCCTCAAATCTGTCACAATCAGCTCAAAGGTGCTGTGTCTCAGCTTGAACCTTCGTACTCTGCTGCTCGCTTCCCACAACTCCCAGCATTGGCCACTGCAGTTAGTGGCAATTTTATTTTCATGTATGTATTTATACAAGGTCTAACAGATCCCACGCTGGCCTCAAACTGAGAATGACCTTTAACTCCAGATTCTCCTGCTACCACTTTCCTTTCTCCGAGATTACAGGAATGCACTTCCACACCCAGAATATAAGGTGCTACAGTAGCAAACCCTGGACCTCCTTCACACTAGGCAAGCATTCTACCATCTGGGCTATGCCCCAGTCCAATCAGTGGTAGCTGTTTTAGAATTTTTTTTAATCCCGACCCAGGGTTTCTACACCGCCTTGGTTACTGAGCTCCCGGATGAAAGATACACATACAGCCTTTATATTTACAATAAGCCCTAAACAGCACAATAACTGGGCAGCTGCCTACCCTCCATGCTGTTAGAATCTACTTTCCTATCAATAACCCTAAGTTATGACTTTGTATGTACTATGTTCCATCTGGGATGCTCTTAACTCCAGTTGGGCAGCCCTCGGGGTCATGTTTTCTGCTCCTCCTGTACATTCTTCTTCTCCTGGTCCTCCTCTGGTCCTCTTCGGTCCCCAAGCCTGCAAAACCTAAACCCCACTTATGTCTCTTCTGCCCAGCTATTGGCTGTCAGCATCTTTACCAATTAGAAATAACTTGGGGCAGGGCCACTCAGTGTCTTATGTACACGTGCAGACTCTCTCCTTGTCTCTGGAGCAACCAGTCCTGGGGCCCCAGATTAACATTAGAATACAAGCAGTATTAGTCCAACCCACTACAAGTAGCTTCATTCTCTCCTTGCTCACAAAGCCCAGTGTTCAGTGTTTCTTTATCTTTCTTGTCTCCTCTTCTAGTCCATCATCAAGCCACCTCAACAAGAATGGAGGAGCGTTTGCTTCTTCTCATGACTGTGCCTTCCACTCTAAGCCAGCCCTGTCTGTTCCTAGGGCTATGAGAAAAACCAGAGAGCTGGCCTCCCCCTCACACGGCTTCCAATTCTAACCGCTCTCTCCATCCCAATTTACTTTTTGTTTTATTGTGGTAAAATATATATTATGTAATATTCCCTGATAAAGGAGAAGGGGAAGGGAGGGGGAAGGAGAGAGGGAGAGAAAGAGAGAGAGAATTTGTGTATATGTGCATGCCAAAGGTCAATCTCAGGTATCAGTACATTCCTTGGATTCAGGGCACCTTGGTTTTTGAAACAGGCGCGCTCTCCCTCTCTCTCTCTCTCTCTCTTTCTCTCTCTCTCTCTCTCTCTCTCTCTCTCTCTCTCTCTCTCTCTCTCTCTCTCTCTCTCTCTCTCTCTCTCCTGTACTCACCCAGTAGGCTAGGTTGGAAGGCCAGTGAGCCTCATGGATCTGCCATGTTCATCTGTCTAACCTGACCTTCCAAGCGTGGGCCACCACACAAGGCTTTACAGTTCCTATTCTAAAGTATGTATCCAAGTAGTCCTGAGTAAACTCATGTTATGTAGACATCATCATTGTCTTAGTTAGGGTTTTATTGCTGTGAAGAGACTCCTGACCAAGGCAACTCTTACAAAGGAAAATATTTCACTGGGGCTGGCTTACAGCTTCAGAGGTTTAGTCCATTATCATCATGGCAGGAAAGATGGCGGCAGCTGGAGGAGCGGAGAGTTCTACATCTTGATCCAAAGGCAGCCAGGAGACTAGATGTGTCTAGGAGACTAGACTTGGT
Source organism: Uromys caudimaculatus (assembly GCA_028551405.1). Classification (NCBI taxonomy): domain Eukaryota; kingdom Metazoa; phylum Chordata; class Mammalia; order Rodentia; family Muridae; genus Uromys; species Uromys caudimaculatus. The sequence goes on along the minus strand of CM052714.1, from coordinate 47,008,400 downwards.
GTAGCTTGAGCATTTAAGACCTCAAAGCCCTGCCTCCACAGTGGCACATTTCCTCTAACAAGGCCACACCTCTTCCAATAATACCACTCCCTAGGCACCAAGCATTCAAACACACCTACTCAAACCACCACAGCCACCATCCATCTTCAGAACTTTCTCATCTCGTAAAACTGGATTTCTGTGCCTGTTAAACAGCAACTCCTCATTCTCTTCTCCCCAGCTCCCAGAAATGATCTTGTATCAGTGAAGTTACTGAATGCCTGTCCTTTTCTGTGGGGCTCCTTTCACTTAGCATGATGTCCTCAAGGCTTATTCATGTTGGAACCTGCGTCAGCATCCCCTCTCCTTGTTCAGCCTTATTGAGGCTGAATTTATTCTATTATACATGGGCACCACATTTTCTTGTCTGTGAATCTGCCAATGAACTCTTGGGGATGATTCCACATTTTGTCTCTTGCTGCTACAACCTGTAGATATGAAAGACCTGTCTGAGCCCCATGCTTTTCACTCTTTGGGGTATGTTCCCACTGTATACACACTGGATCATATGGTAACAGCATGTTTAAGTTTTCAAGAGACCAAAACAAGCTTCTCTTTCAAGCCCTTTGGTGACCTAACAGCCAATAAGTAGGCGGTGGGATTCTATCTGAGCCTCCCTCACTTTTCTGCATTTCCCTAACTCACTCAGCTCCTTCCTACTTTGCCAACCTTCTTCCCAGCATCAAGAATCAAAGCTCTTTTCTGATTCAACTCCTTCACACAAGCATTGCCTATAGCTTAGAATTCTCTTCCTCCTACTTTCTACTTCTTCCAGGTCTGTTTAAAACATCAATCCCAGGAAAGGCTGACCTAACTCTACCCCCTTCTAACTCAGAGGTCCGGAAATAGATTTGTGTTCCTATGGACTGGGACCCTCTCAATGTCACCCACAGCATGACAGAATGGCTGCAGAGCTCTGCTCACTGATGAGTTCAATGTGGTCATTGTTCTTGCTGCATCTGAGGCAGTGTGGACACAGTGTGCTTTTTCTCCTGTGGTTGCTGACATTCACCTGGCTGCAGTGACCATCACTCTCTGGGCTGCAGTGACCATCACTCTCTGGGCTGTAGTGACCATCACTCTCCTGGCTGCAGTGACCATCACTCTCCGGGCTGCAGTGGTCCAGTGCAGATCTGCCCTCCCTACACTAGATCCTGGAAGGAGCCGCTTGCTTTTCCACAGGCTGCAGTGTTCATGAACCATTTCATTCCCAACTAGGCAGTCTCCTAAAGGAATATTCAAGGACAAAGTCAGAGGATCAACTTTATTGACTCTAGTTAAAATATTTTTGACAATAATTAAAGCAGAAATGAAAAGATCCAAACAAAACATCCTAGGGTCCAACTTTCCATTCCATAATCCTTGTAACCTGTTAAAGAGCAAAGAATCCAATGAGGCCAAGAAAAAATTTCTGTTCTGCTGCACCAACTCCACTAACTGCCTGCTTTATGGGGGTACTGAATGTCAACAAAGGAATATTGTACCCCGTACAGTCACCTTGGCTCTCTATCCATGTGCAGCTTTGTGTGGCTAAGCAAGCTCAACATGAAATACCTGACACTGTGACTTACAACCTTGAATGAGTACATTACCATGCCTGGCCTTCAGAATCCTTTTTTATACTCATGCACTCATCTGCAAACTTTGCAAAAATCCTGTGCATTCTGATTTCTCAGTTTTAGAACTATGGGCATAGAGACTAGATGATTCTTTGTTGTCAGTGGCTGTTCTGTGCATTGTAGAATACTGAGAAGAACCTCTGACCTCTGGCTGCAAGATGGCAAAAACACTTTCCCTGGATGGAGCAACCAAAAATTCTCAGGCATTGCCAAAATCCTCTAGTGAAGGGCAGGTTACTTCTAGTTGAGAGTCACTGGTAGACAATGATACATAGTAGATAAATAGACACACAAGCTGATAGAGCAATGATGCATAGGTGACAGATAGATGATAAGTAGATAATAGAGATAAATAGATGATAGATAGATAGATAGATAGATAGATAGATAGATAGATAGAGGATAGCTAGATGATAGATTAGATAGAAGATAGATAGATGATAGATTAGATAGATAGATAGATAGATAGATAGATAGATAGATAGATAGATAGATAGATGATAGATAGATAGACATGATAGGTAGATTGATGAATGATATATAGATACCCAGATAGGTAGATATATAATAGATAAGTAGAAATTAGATGACAGATGATAGAAAGATAGATATAGATAATACAGCAAATTACAAAATAGTAAACCACCTTCTAATGTTCATCCCTACTAGCAATGACTTTATGTGTGTGGTAATGTGTTTATACATGTCCGTATGTGTGCATAGGCATGGAACGCATGTGTACATGTGTGCACTTGAGTCTGGAGGCTACAGGTAGCTGTTAAGTGCATTTTTCTCAGTTTGCTCTTTGAGACAGAGTCTCTCACTGAAGCTAGAGCTCACCAATTCAGCTAGTCTTGCTGACTAGGAACCTTCGAGGATCTGTCTGCAGCCTGCCTCCTCACCTCAGTGCTAGGGGTTACAGAAGTGCATGATCATAACGGGCGTGTCCATGGATACTGGGGAATCCAATTCAGATCCTTCTGCTTGTATGGTAGTCACTTCACCGACTGAATCATCTCCCTGGCTCCCAATACACAATGATCTTTGAAGCAACCTCAGAAATACTTCCAAATATTGTTTGGCTATACTAACATTTGCCAGAGAATAGCAGCACAGAAAGCATAAAAGCCATTGGGACTATTGCAGGCTTAAGAACCTGGTTACTCTTGTCCCAACTCCTTTGGGCACCACCATCACAGAGAAGTTAGTCAAGTGGTCCACAACAGCAAAAAAAAAGAGGCAGCAGTCAAGTTTATCCATCTCCTCAGTCCGGACACCTCACTAGACTGTTCCTCACAATTGCCAGGATCACCTCGTCAATTTAATGCTCTTGGCATATGTCTGGGTCCAGTTGGGTTGCTATGTCAAAATTACAATAGACCAATAACTTAACTAACAGTCTTTTATTTCTCAGAGTGCTACAGGCTGGAGATGCCATGACGACAGGAGATCACCTGGTGAAGGCCTTCCTTCTAGGTTACAGAAGACTGCCTTCTTGCCCTCACATGACAGAGAAGAGGAGGGCATTTTCGTCAACAGCAGTGGTGTTCAATCTTACTGGTATATTATTACCTATTTAAAAATTTACCAGCTTGAAAACAATACCCAAGTCTTGACTAGAGCATGGTCTGAACACACTTGGTTCCACTGTTGATTCTAATATGAAGTCAAGCTTCATATTAGAGGGCCACATGGAAAGAATGCGGTAAAATCTCTTCCCTATGATACCAGAGAGACAGCTCCCTCAGAATACTCCCGTCTGGGCAGCTGTGCTCTGCTCACCCGGTGTGCAAGCTGGCCTCAAGAGCCAAAGAGCACACTCAATCCCAGATCAAATACAGCTTCTGGAGCCTGGAGACGGGCTGAAAATGTGTATAAAGATCAAGCAATGCAGAGAGAAAGGGAAGCGTGAGGTGCCACACAAAGGCTAAAAGTCTCAAGTCTGAATAGGGTGGAGCTTGCAAAGTCAGGTTGGAGAGATGACTCAGTGTTTAAAGGCCCTTCGTACTCTTATGGAAGAGCTATGTTCAACTCCCATCACCCACATTAAGCAAGTCACAATTCCAGGAATCCAATGCTCTCTAGCTTCCTTAGGCACCTTTACACATATGGTATACATAAACTCCTGCAAGCACATACACATAAATTATTTATATATAAATAATTTATACACATAAATTATATGTAGAGAGAGACACATATATATGTATATACACACACATATATATGTATACATACACACACATACACATGCATATACATATATGTATATATTGCCTATTCACAAAGGTTTTACTGTTATTTTGAGACAGGATCTCATGTAACCCAGGCTGGCCTTGAACTCCTAATCCCTCTGCCTCTTCTCCCAAGAGCTGGAGCTACAGATGTGCACCACCACATCTAACTTCCATGGTAGTAGGACAATGAACCCAGAGCTTCTTGCACACTAGACAAGAATTCTACCAATTGAACTATAACTCCAGCCCAACAAGGTTTTAATGAGGGTTAACAGCTACATCTGTAAGTCTCACTGAAACAGACCTTTAAGGGACTACCATCATAGGAGCAAAAGGGAAAGTAGGGTTTGAGATAACTCTTCAGTTCCTTGAAGCCTCAGAAATGGTTAGCTTTCTCCCCTACCTGGGTGCACAACTGTGGTGAACTCTCTAGACATCAGAGAGGAAGGAAGGGGACAGAAACAAAGGACACAAACACAGAGGAGAGCAGAAGGCTAGTTCCCTGGCTTCCATGCTGCTGTTTCACTGAGCAGGAACCCAGGAGCCAGCACATGGGCATATCGCCTGGTTGAAACTTGAGAAAGCCTGTTCTGCAGAGAGCTATCTTTGAGAATTTCAACATGTGCTGACACATAGATATCTACATACTCGTCTTATGCATGCTTCTTTTCCTGGTGACTTTTTATAACATTAGGGAAACCAGAAAAAGACATTTATTGGCTATAATGCCTTTAGAGAAAAGTTGGAAGTAAAATGAAATTTTCCTAGTTTCTTATATTTTACTTTGGAATAAGAAAAACTATCTTATTATATCTGCAGGGGTTCCAAGCACATACAACCCATTAGCTGAACTTTTTTTACTTTGAAGTATTTAATAGTGTTTAACAATATGAATGTATGCATTAACTTGTATTTTCCACACATGTAGCTGCAAAGCCTGCTTTGCTTGAATCAAATTAATAGATTCAAAATAAAATAAACTTATCAACTTTTGCCACGGTTTCCCCTCCATTGCTTTGGAAGGATTTTTCCCTAGGAATGTTTTCCCTCCGTTTTCTGTTTTTTGTGAATCCTCAGTTGGTTTTAGCCGAATGTAACCAAGAACAGGCATGTGGGAATGTCTGTAAAACTTCTGCCCAGCATGGAGGTCTTTGTCTGGCCCTCTGGCGTGAGGGAGTGCGGGCAGCACATTCTTGGTGAAAAGCCCCTTTCACAGAGAGAGTGCATTCAAGGAGAAAATCCGACTTGAATTGCTGTGTCTAAGGGCAAGTTTGAAAGACAAATGGAGGGACCAGATTCCATGGGAAAGGGAAGGAGGAAAGAAAGGGACTGGGTGACTTGCCAGAGGAGAACTGGCAAGGGAGACTTTTCTCAATGCTACCAGGAACCTTGGAAGCAATATACTTTTCTCCACGGGGAGAGACCCAGGGCAAAAGGACAGTGCAGTGACTGGAAATGCTTTTCTCTGCTGGGGGTCCACCAAGAAAGCATTCAAAGGCTTGGCAGAAAGCCCTTTTCTCCTTGGGAAGCAACTGTAAGGCCTGGAAAAAGACCACACCAAAAGCGTAAGCACAGAGATGCTCTTGACCTAGAATCTCTGAAACTCTACAAGGCCCCTGAATGAGCTCCCGGGGGTCAGCCAGCACCCCAAACTAACACCGATGCTGAGTTCTGGTCACGTTCAGAAGAGCTGTATTAAAACACTGGAATGGTCATAGTTAGGAGACATCATTGTTCTGTGTACATTGTCTTCTTCACGAATGCAGGTAGACCTGAAGGCACCCAGTACATTTGTGAGATACTCTTTCTTGATATTTGGGATACTTAATCTTTCCGGCTATTTGGAAATATCTATGTTAAAAGAAGATATGGTACCTAGTCTTGTGGCGCACCTTCCTCAGCACAAGATGAGGGGTCAGAAGATAGCATTCAGGAATCAGCTTTCTCCTTCTACCCTGTAGATTCTAGGAAATAAGTTCAGATTGCCCTTATCCCCTGAGCCATCTTGCCAGCCTTCCTATTCATATGTCAACAATAACCACTGATTTATGTGTATTATTGCTTATTTATATGTGGAAGGATCAGATTTTGTTTTGCTGGAGAACCCTGATTAATCCATGAACTAATTAAAGAAGGGAGAGGAAGGCCAAAGGAAAGTTTATACCAGGTTTCAAAGAACTACAAGATCACAATGTGCACTCCACTCAGGGTATTTATTGTCACTCATCCATTTTTTCTTATAGGTGTCTATTGAGTATCTACTATCTGCAAGATTTTTAGGTTCAGGGAACCTATCAGTGAAAATGACTGACCTGGTATGTACCCAAGGAGCTTATAATCTAGTTGTAAGGATCACCAATAAACAAGCAAATAAAATCACACTGATAATGGACTTCTTTAAAGCGGTGATACTCAACCTTTGGGGGTAGTCAACTGATCACAAGGGTTGCCTAAGGCAGATATTTGTAATACAATTCATATTGGTCGCAAAATTACAGTTAAGAAGTAGCAACGAAAAGAATTCTATGGTTGGAGGTCACCGCCACATGAGGAACTGTGTAAAGGGTCGCAGCATTAGGAAGGTTGAGAACCACTGCTCTGAAGGGTTGGGAAGGTGCCTCAGAGAAGAATGTTCTAAAACACCAGTTAAATGAGACGCACAGAAGGGCAAGACTTAAGAGATAACATCCAAGGAGGAGGAAATTTGGTCCTAAGAAGAGATCGAAGACTAACTAACCCAGGCAAAGGCAAAACAGATGATGAGACATCGAGACACAAAGAGGTAGACAAGTTGTAAGATCAGCGAAGGCCATCAGCATCCCCTGAGCATTGTGAATCAAAGAGGACAGGTGCTAAGATTGTCAGAGAGGGAAAAGGCGACAGACCATGCCTGGATGTGAAATGCCATAGGGAGCCATGACAAGGGGACACTGTCACCCACTTTATCAAATGCCACCTGGGCCCCTTGATGAAGATTAGACTGAAGGAGACAAGAGTGGCCCCAGAGGGGTCATTGACAAACTGATGTAAAAAGCCAGCAGAGATAATAATGTCTGTCCTAGAAGCAAGGGTGCTACAGATGAGGTGAGGCAGGTGGATATGAGATACAGTTGGATGTCTTCAAAGATGGAACCCTTAGGACTTGGTAGTAGCCTGCCTGAAAGGTGTCGGGGAAAGAGAAAAGAGGGAGAAAGAGAGAGAGAGAGAGAGAATCGGAATCACACATGCAATTATTTTGGCTAGGTGGTTAACTTAAAGGAGAGATGGTTAGCAGACAGGACAGAAACACAGAGAATGAATTAGATGAGGCCGAGGAGACAGAGAGAACATTCCTCAACCTCAAAGGAAGCTTTGCTTTCATAGGAGAAACAGAGGAAGGCAGAAGGTCTAGAAGTCACCTTTAGTCAGGAGGACTCTCTCTCTTGCTCATCCTGAGGAATTCAAGGGTCAAACAAGTGTCCCAAGGCCATCTCTCAGCCCTGAGGTGAGTCTTGGGAAGGTGAGTAGATCAGATTTAGATCTGTAGGTGCAGAATGACTTCCATCTTGTCTCTCCTCTTGTGACCTGGGGATCTGGAGTCAGCAGCAGCAGACAGACTGGCTTAACAGTATCTCATGCCCACATACTGATTGTTCAGACATGGGGCCCAAAGCCAGTCATTTAAATAAACAGACTTTTCTGGAGGCCTCTGGCAATTTGGTTTCCCACTCTAAAGGCCACAGAAAGCACCAACCTCCCTCTCCTATATGGAAGGAAAGGAGGAGCGGGATTTATAGTTTCAATTGCTACAAGCAACCACCCATAACTATACCTAGAGTCGATCATATTTCAATATGGGTAAACAAGACAAAGCTGCTGCTTCTCTCTCTCTCTCTCTCTCTCTCTCTCTCTCTCTCTCTCTCTCTCTCTCTGATTCTTTTTTTTTTTTTAAGGAGTCTCATGTAGTGCAGGCTAGTCCTCAATCTTGGTATCTAGTCAAGAGTGGCCCTGAGCTGCTGATCCTCCTGCCTCTGCCTCCTGAGTGTTCTAATTCCAGATGTGTGCCACCCCACCTAGTTTTTACCCTGTGGGGAATGGAAACAAGAGCTTCCTGAATGCTGAGAGAGTGTTCTGCCCACTGAGCTGTGTTCTCAGCCCTGTGTTCCTACTCTGAACATCAGACTAACAACCTCTGCGCTTTCTCTCCTGTTCCTTAATATATTTTAATATATTTATGAGGATTCATCCTGATGGTGTCTGGTTGTGTTGAGCCATCATGGGTGGCTCAGGAAGCAGCTTCTCTTTATTCAAGGGACATGATGACAACAACAGTGAGGCCACAGCTACAGAGGGCTGAAAAGCATCAACCCCAGGCGTAAGACCAAAGCTTGGGCAGTTCCTTCCTTCAATCTCAGACAATTAAATAATAGATGAATGCACTTGAGGAGAAAAAGGGTGAGGGCTCACCACGGAGGATCTTTCTGCTGTACTGAAAAATTGACTTTTTTTATGAAGGGAGTGGTGGGGAGCCACTGAAGCATTTGAGCAGAGAAGTGTCCAGGTAGGAGCTACTGTTTAGATGCCACCAACAGCGATAGGCTAAGATGGGGCCACACTGGAGGCAGAAGAAATCGGTGGGGATTATAGTGGGATAGAAAAAAGAAAAGGGGAGCTAAAGCTGGTAAGCACTGGAATGTAGAAAATATTATGTATTTGGGAAGTGGCAATTTGGTAAGTAATAAGATGTCAGCAGGTGGAGGGAGGGGTGTCGGACAGAGAGCAGTAAGAGAGACTAGACATTCCAAAGCAGAGCCACTAATGTGGCAGCTGTCAAAACTCCCTCTGTTCCGGAGAGTTTACCTCCCCTCATAGGAAAGGTGTTAGCATTTTGTCTAAGCTCCGCCCCATGGTTACCTGGCAACAGCCAGGTCTTCGACCCACTATAAAAGAAGTTGCTTTCCCCCCCCTCCGACCTCTCTTGCTCTTG
>CM052714.1:46986958-46999439 GCA_028551405.1 Uromys caudimaculatus | reverse complement strand
CTCTGCCTCTGCCTCTGCCTCTGCCTCTGCCTCTGCCTCTGCCTCTGCCTCTGCCTCTGCCTCTGCCTCTGCCTCTGCCTCTGCCTCTGCCTCTGCCTCTGCCTCTGCCTCTGCCTCTGCCTCTGCCTCTGCCTCTGCCTCTCTCCCTCCCTCCTTCTCTCCCTCCCTCCCTCTCCTTCCCTCCCTCTCCCTCCCCATGCCCTGAATAAACTATTCTATACTATACCATCCTGTGGCTGGTCCCTCAGGGGGAAGGGCTGCCTCAGCATGGGCCAGAGGAGGCACCCCCTTCCCACAGCTCGACACACATACACCAAAACATAGCCCCCCTCTATCTTTTTATAAACCCCTCAAAGGATCTCAGATCTCTTTCTGCCTGCTTCCTGCCGACCCAGACCATACCGGTCTACAAGCTGTGAACTTGCTAGGAACTAGGGCTTTGTCCCTTTCACCATTAACCCAACATGTCTCTGGAAGACACTTATTTAAAACATTTTTCAATTGGCACACAAACTAATGGGATTTATAGAATACGAATTTAACACATTTACTGACCTGAATAGGGATTGGTGAGGTATTTTCTTTTATTTCTTGAAGATAAAAACAAACAAACAAACAAACTGACAGCAGAACAGTGTAGAATGTGCCAGAGAGAAAGCAAATATATCAAGAAAGGTCATTTATCAGGACTCACCAGAGCCTCAGCCTGTCTCTCATGTTGTTTTCTATGGAATTAATTGCCTGCATCTAGAAGACATATGCTAGGGTTTGTTTTTGTTGTTGTTGTTTGTTTGTTTGTTTTTTCTTGTTCCTATAACAAAATGGCTGATGAAAGACAATTTAGGGAATAAAAGATTTATTCTGGCTTAGAGTTCAGGAGGAGACCGTGCATTGAGGCACTTGGACTTTAGTACAATTGCAGATTGGGAAGCTGGCTAGCACACTTATCCCCAGACAGGAGGCAAAGAGAGACGGATGCTGGTTTCTCCTTTGTATTCAGCCCAGGCCCCTAGCTCATGGAATGGCACCATCCACACTGGGAGTGCATCTTCTTACCTGAATTCACTCAATCTAGAACCTCCTCATGGTCATGCCTAGAGATGTATTTCAAAGGCGATTCTGAATCTTATCAGGCTAACAATTAAAATCAGCTCTCAGAGTGCTTAAAAATGTCTGATTGCCAAGGACCAGACTCGGCTTGGAGAGAGGTTCTGAGAGAAGGTTATTTGAAAGCAGCTAAACAAACAACTTCAAGTCAGAGTGTGAGTCCAAGCTGACGTCAGTCTACGTTCTGCTGGAGATAGCGTTCTAAACTGTTTTATCTCTATTCTGCTTTCTCTGGAGATCTCTGTGCGCTCTCTCTCTCTCTCTCTCTCTCTCTCTCTCTCTCTCTCTCTAAGCATTTCTCTCTTGCTATGCTAAAATATTCTCTGGATAGCTCAGCTCTGGCGGATCACTAGCCTAGTCTTTTATTTTACACATCAACCCAGTCGTTGACTCCGGGTTTCCTGGATCCTATGAATCTGCATCCCAGGACCCAGCCCCTTGATTCTCCGGAGATAGCAAGCACATTGTTTTGTTTGTTTGTTTGTTTTTGTTTTGTTTTGTTTTTTAACATTGCAAAAGAATTCAGAGATCTGCCTTACTTAAGCACAGACTATAAAACTAGCTGGGTGGTAGGGCACAGCCCTGAAATTCCCATTTCTAGCTTGCCTGGGTCTGGACTTGCTGTGTCCCAGGCTGACCTTGAACTGAGGAGTCTGCCTGCCTTTGTATCTTTCTGACAAGCTGGTTCATTAATATAGCTGCCTTTGTTCTGTTAGATTTGTGGAGTCACTCATATAGTTCATATTGCATCCTTATGTTTCCATAGTTGAGAAATTATATATTTCAAAATTCATGTTTTTAGAGTTCTTTTCCACAGCCTTAAGGGCTGTCCTAAAAGTCCCAGGATTTTCCATTAGCCACACCTTTGCCTCCCAGACGCACGATGTCTCTGATTATCATAAACATTAACAGGGAGGACATTACTTGAAGAAGGAACGTAAAAATATGTACATTATTATATAAACAAGCCTCACACCTACAGCAGCCATGACACTCTTGGAGGCCCATGCCCTGTGGGCCCTGTCCCAGGGGCGGGAACCACGTCATTCCACCTCCACGAAGGCCATGCCGAACTCTGCATCTGGTCAAAGACTGTCCTTCCATGAATGCTGCTCAGGTATTTACTAAATGTCTAACATTATTCTAGACACTCCTTTAGGATATGAGGAAATGAGTCTTGGAGCTTGTGACATGGCTTAGCAGGTAAAGGTTTGCTGTCAGGCTTGGTAATCTGAGCCCCATCTCTGGAACCCATCTGGTAGAAAGAGAGAACTGAGTCCCAACAGTTGTCTTCTGACACACCCCACACACATGCCATGACATGTGCACACACATACCCGCAAATACACATGCAAAATAAATACATTAAGACATAGATTTTGTTTTGGTTTTGGTTTTTTTTGTTGTTGTTTTTGGGGTTTTTTTTTTGTTGTTGTTGTTTGTTTAAAGAAAAAAAAAGGAAGCAAAGTGTAGTTTCCGGCAGCAAAAAGTCAGATTGTGGGCCAGAGTACCTGGTGAAAAGCAAGCACCAGGCAGTTTTGGAAAGTCTTGCTTGGTCTCCAGACTTTCCCAGTCCTGGCTGTGTTTTTAAGTAATGCATTTCCATTACTGTGAGGAAGGAGCTCATGGAGGGACCCAAGGTCACAGTCCTGAGGATGGACAGACTGCCTGGAATTATATTCTTTCAATTTATACAATTTTCCAGAAGCCTCCCACACATTCATCACCACTGAGGTTCCTGGCATCCACAGTGGATGAAATGACACCATGTTCTGAGAGGCCACAGCAGACAAATGTTATTGGTCCGGCATAAGCTGTAGTGTGAGTGCTGTGGGAATGTGGCCATCTGTGGGCCTGCAGACTGAAGCCAGAACCCACTCCGAGGGGAACTCTCCATAAGGGAGGAAAACACGAGCCATCCGTGGGATTTCAGGAGAAAAAACTGGAATGTTCTGGAAGTTCCAAGCCATAGTGCCACCCCTACCACCAAGAGATGGCTAGCATTGCACACCACCACTTCCCTGCTGCCTTGGTTCTGAAAATACCACATACTCATTTTGCCCTGTGTTGGCATTCAGGTATGCCTGACTCACTATAAAAAGGGCTGCTTACCCCTTCCTCTCTCTTGCTCCTCTCTTGCTCTTGGCTTCCTGCCCCTGCTCTGTCCTCTGGTCCCTTTCCCCCTTCCACATGTTCATGGCCTCCCTCTCCCTCTCCCTCTCCCTCTCCCTCTCCCTCTCCCTCTCCCTCTCCCTCTCCCTCTCCCTCTCCCTCTCCCTCTCCCTCTCCCTCTCCCTCTCCCTCTTCCCCTTCCCCTCTCCCTCTCCCTTTCTCTGCCTCTATTACCCTCTCAACTCCTCTTCCCATGCCCTGAATAAACTTTATACTATACTGTTGGCTGGTCCCTTAGGGGGAAGGCATGCCTCAGCATGGGCCCGCAGAGGCACCCCCTTTCCCCACACCTGACGACACCCTCCACCTCCATAGAACATATCACCCCTTTCTCTTTATCTTTTTATAAACGCATCACCCTGAGCATGCCATCACAGTTCAGGATGCCGCCTGAAGCACCTCAGCTCAGGTTCTGACCGTTGTGGGTTACAAATTGTAGTGGTTTTACATTTTGCTTTTATAGAAATATAATGGTTCAATTGTTTAATTAACATAAAAACTGTAAATAGTTTCCTGTGGTCATCCTTTGGCATTTAAGTATCAAATTAGTATATATGTAGAATGTATTGTATCAAAATGTTTATTTTCTTTTTTATTAAAGATTTCTTTTTTAACTATGGGCACAGATGGCTGTGCGGATATGGGTGCAGTGCCTGAAGAAGCCAGAAGAGGGCGTTGGATCTCCCGGAGCTGGACTTATAGGAGGTTGGAAACTGGAAACAGAACTCACGTCCTATCCAAGCGCTTTTAGCCATTGAGCCATCTCTCAGGCCCCCAAACACTTTCAAAATTACTATTTGAATTGCTGTCTTCAGCGTTTGGATTTTTTTTTAATCACTAAATGAATTTGGCTTGGTATTGGGACAGACTTTCCAACAGTTTCTAAGATGGTACTAAATATGCTGCTATCTTGAAACTACACAACTGTGAAAAGTGGCATTCTCAAAGTCTGTGCTTATAAAGCCAAGGTATCTATTAAAAATTAAAAATGATTTGGGAGCACAGGCAGGTGGAGCTCTGTGAGTCTGAGGCCAGCCTGGTCTACATAGTGAATCTCAGGACAACTAAAGCTATCAAAAAAAAAAAAAAAAAAAAAAAAAAAAGGGATACCCACTGACTCTGAGAGTGTTGATAATGTTGGGTCCTGCTGTATTCAATATTTGGCAGAGATTTAATGTTCCATGCAAACACATCTGTCTCGTTAGTGTCCAGTCATATTCACCATTAATAAACAGTGGAATTACATATACAGCAAAGAACTGTTTCAAAATAAATTTATTTATGATTTATTATCAGTAAATGTTTGATCAGTATATCATCTATATGTATATATAATATGTGTGATAGATGAGATATATACATATAAATGATATACATATATTTGATATCACATACATTATATATGTAAACACACACCAGGGTTGTATAAATTTTTCTCAGCAAATAGAAGGGGTCCTGAGAGAGAAAAGAAGTAATGGTCTAAATGATTGTCATGAATACATGTTGTTTCTGTGACAATGATTTGTTTCAAAACCTCAGCATCCTGAGAACAACTTAAAGTTGTTTTCTGACCTCCACACATAAGCCACGGTGTACAAGTACCTGTGCCCGTGTCTCTGAGTACACACAGACACTTTTAATAAATAAAAAAAAAATAGTGTTGATAAGAAATAAAAATGTAAAGTGTTCTTAAAGATGGTTACATCATTTTTCAACTTTTTCGTTTGTTTGATAAATATAAATATTGTAGATCAGGTTTCAGGCAGAATACAGTGCCCCAAAAAAATGACTTTCTGCCTCAGGAATGCTTGGAACCTCCCAGAATTTCAGGGGTGAGCCCTTCAGCTATACTCTTGAGTATTTCTTAAAGAGGTGTCTGAGAATTTTAGTAAACACCTACAGAATGTCCAGTACTTTGTGAGACCCTGAGTGTATACAGTCAATAAAAATTTGTACTGAGCTTTCAGGAGCTTTGCAGTCTGGGGAATATCTGGGTTTCCTGCATACTTTCTAACAAAACTTACTGTTGGTGTCTGACAGGCTATTTCCCTGTGTTTAAAGAATTTGATCTGATTCAGGTGTTCTGAGCCCCGCTTCCACTTCCGGGGATGAGTCATGGGGGAAGGAAGTCAGAGCAACTCTGTCCCAGTCACTGTTTAGTCTAAAAACAGACCAAGAGTTGGGATTGCATAAAGCCATTGAGGAAAACAACTGTCGGGAAGTATTTACAGACTCCTTAATTGTCTCAGCTCCTTTCCTTCCTGCTTGGTCTCTCACAAGAGGCCATAATGCTTGGAGCTGCAGCACCTGTCATTACCTGTAATAGACGAAAATGGCCAACACACTCAAGATGACAGAGAAGAAAGAAGGGGCCATCGTTGGCGCTGGACTCCTCTTGGAAGTTCCCGAGCTCCAGAGCAGGGTGTTTATTATAGGTTGGTAACCAACACATAAGACTTTTCCCATCAGCCTCTGATGGGCATGCTATCACTTCTACCCTTTGACCCCGCAGTCACTTCCAGACATTTGTCACAGGATATAGCTAACCATTTGCTAGTGACTCAGTTCTGGCTATAAGTAGCATAGGTGTTGTCCTCAGTAGTAAAGATAAATTCTAAACCAACTCAAATATCCAATAATAGAATGTAGGTTAAAATACACAACTGCACAGTCATGTATACAAGTCATGTATTTAACATAGTGGCGCAGGCAGTATACGATGCTGTGGAATGAAGCTAAGTATACATTGTTAGGTATACAAGTCATAAGACAGGGTACATACTGCAGTCCCCTGCACACAAAGAGAGAAAGAGATAAGAAAAAAGGATGTGTGCAAAAAATCCTGATAGCAATTATCCATGGATGTTGACAGTAGACAAATGTTTTACATTTTTATTTCCATTCATTTGCATATTCTGATTTTCCTGCACATGCTTCCGTTTTTGTATTTTCCACAGACTGTAGACTAGTGCTGGACCTGAGTTAATATTCAACTAATCCGGAATTAATAACATGAGCTTGTAGGAGAGATCATCTTGGCCTTTATGCTTACAGCTAACTCTTCTTGGAGGGTTAGAGAGATGAGGAAAATCCACTCAGACAACTGAGTCATCTCTTGCATCTTTCAAGAAACAGGAGCTATGGGCTAATGAGACAGGCATTGAGTAAAGGTGTTTGCCTCCAAGCTGAAGGCCTGAGAGCAATATCCAGAACCTACACGCATAGTGAGATGAAGGAAGCAACTCCCACAAGTTTCCCTCCGACTTCCACACAGCAGTCATGGCATTGAGTGCACACACACACACACACACACACACACACACAATTTAATTTTGAAAGAAGATGACATAAAATTGGGCAGGTAAAGTAAAAGAGGAGGGTTAGACCTGGGAGGACTTGGAAGATCTCAAAGAATTAATTTTAAAAATCTTTTAGTAAATGAAAATTTCCACTTACACACATTTTCAGTGAAAATACTCTATATGAGATAGCATCTGCTCTTTCAAAAGAAATATGCCATGCTTCCGACGATGCATAGTTTCGATGTTTTAAAACTCAAACCACAGTCTCTAAATTCCAGGCGGTCACACAGAATGACCAAGTGACACAAAGCCACTGCTGTTTCCCCACCATTGCACTTACAGCCCTCAGTGTTTAAACATGGAACATGAAGCTCCATATCCAAGGAAAGCTAAAAGGGTCTGGACAGATTTACTCTCGAAACAAAGGCAGCAGCTGAATCCACACATGCTGCAGACTGACTGTAAGAACGGAAGGTCTCAGGAGGGACTTCCATACATAAAACTTAGAACAAGAAGCCAGGTCTGGTGATGCAAGTTCAGAACCATAAAATGTGGGCAACAGAGGACAAAGGATCAGAAGTTCAAGATTATCCTCTGCTACACAGCAAGTTCCAGGCCAGCTACAACTACTGAAGAGTCTTTCTCAAGAACTAAAAATAAGGGCTGGTGAGATGGGTCAGTGGTTAAGAGCACTTCTGGAGGTCCTGAGTTCAAATCCCAGCAACCACATGGTGACTCACAGCCATCTGATGCCCTCTTCTGGTGTGTCTGAAGACAGCTACAGTGTACTTATATATAATAAATAAATAAATCTTTGGGCCAGAGCAAGTGGGGCCAGTGTGAGAAGGAAGACAGCAACGGTGTACTCAACTCATATACATAAAATAAATAAAGGTGCCACCAGGTGGCTTTTCGGGGGTGAAATCATTTGCTCCACAAGCCTTATGACCTAAGTTCAATTCCCCATATCCCACAAAAAGCTGGATTTTGTGGCTTGAAACTAATCGCAGCATCCATGGGATATAGGAGGTGTTGACAGGAGAATGTAAATTCTTTTTATATTTTTATGACAACTTAAGGCTCACAGGTTAGCTTGTTTGGTATAGATAGAGTGGCAGAAACAAGAGACCCTTGCCCCACAAGGTGGAAGCAGAGAACCAGTTCCTGAAAAGTTGCCTTATTACTCTCACATACACACCATGGCACATGTGTGCCTGCGCGCACACACACACACACACACACACACACTAATAAAATTTTAAAAATTTAAAAGATAAAGAGAAAAACTCCAAAGAACAAAAACTTGTAATGGCAAGTAAATAAAAATGTGCTCATTTGAAACCTATGCCCTGAAACTCATCCCAAATCATAACTGTCTAAACTTTATGGCAATAAAAGATGCCCCCCCTCCCAGAACATGTATTGCTTTGTCGACGATGTTTAGAATGTCAGGACTGTCATTTTAAAAAGACCCGACTTGAGTCTCCATTGTTTTTCTCTGCACACCACATGCCTGCATCTGTTTGCAGTCCCGTCAGCAGGCCCTGGCCGAATTCCTGGTATGCAGGTCATTTCATCTCCAGTGTTCAGATTAGATAGGAGCTCAGATAGAGAGGCTGTGCTGAGAGATGAGGGCGGGTCCACAGGGTCTGGGAGAAAACAACCCGAAAGGAATTTATATTTTATTTTATCAATCAATGAGGATCCTCCAACTCCATCCCCTGTTGTCATGGAAAAGTTTATCCTGTTTCCCTACCAGGAAAACTACAAGCCTCCCCATCATCCTAAGCTCAACCAAGTTCCCTCCCAAAGTGGGACGAATAGCAGTGAACAGCTTCAGAGGCCACCGCAGAGCAAAGCCCAACTTGCCACAGGCAAGATCAATCTACCCCGAGCTGCAGACAAGATCAGTCTACCCTGAGCTTTTCTGGAACCTGGTATTCAGCTCTGTTGTCACTTGTCTTAGTCCTTTTGCCTTTGTTGCTGACCCGATTTCTCATAAACAGAGTCTTCCTTCAACACGTTCTTGCTTACAGGAACACGAGGTTCTTGCTGCTGCTTCAGGGAGCAGTCTCAAGCAGCTGCTTTCAAGCCTTATAAGGAGAGATTCAGAGAAGGGTCAAGGTTCCAGCCGAGGAACACCTGATGGTAACAATTCCAGGAGACATTAATGATATCGTTACCACACACGGTCATGTGTTTGCCCTTTACCCAGAATTCCTACAATTATTATCTACAGCACTTTGCTGGTGGGGATTCCTTAGGGAATCTGAGAACTTCTTGTAAAGAGGAGAAATGAAGGAGAGTGCCCTGCCTAAGGGACAAGCGAACGGGAAGAAGTACTTGAGCATGGTGGTGTGTGTTTCTAATGCACTTGGGAGGCAGAAGCTGTGGGCCAGCCTGGGCCACACAGTGCGTTTCAGGCCAGCCTGGGTTACATAACAAGCCTGCATATACACTCTTTCTACTAAGCCTATGGGCCAAAACAAACCTGTGTCAATGGAGTTGCTGGCTGCTAGTCTAGTTCCTCGTTCAACCAAAGACTGCCAAAAGTGAACAGGGCAGTAGCCATCTTCCTCTGGCCTATCGGGCACATCTGCACCTACACAACATATACACCCCACACATATGAATATACTTAATAAATGAGAATACTTTAGACTGGAACATCAATATATATTTGCTTATTTCTGTTGAAGTTAAATGATAAAACCAATCCATTTCCTGCATCAGTTCATGAGACCTGCTCCGTGGTCTTTAATGTCTTATAAAAAAAAACAAAAAACCCAAAAAAACACTTTAAATATTTATCAAAACAAAAATAGATCATGAGCCTTCTGTCCCCACCATTTCAGTACTGGTACCTCATGGCTGATCTTGCTCCATGTATGTCCTGGCCTCTTCTCCATTCCTGGTCACATGGAAGCAAATAACTTAGAAATCTGCCATCATTCCATTCATAAATATTCATAAATATTATAAAAAACGATTTCTAAAATATGTTCTTTTTATCACACGACCTCTAAAATATCATACTCCTAAGGCCATCAAGATGGCTCCACGGACCCCACAAGCCTAGTCAGAGCCTGGTGACCTGAGTTTCATCTCTGAGGCCCACATAAAAGTAGAAAGAGAAAATCAGCTCCACAACTCTATCCAGGGCACACATGTGCATGATAATAATGTTTTGACTAAAACAATTTTAATTTTACAATAAAAAATTAATACTATTACCAATAATCTCTAGTTAACATTAAAAATCCAGCTGTTTCCCAATATGACACTGTCTCACAAATGTATAGAGTTGAATTTCTGTTTTCCTACCAAGTTTTTCACATTATAACCGGGAGTCTGTCTTGAGCCTCTCTGTTAGTTCTCATATCCCACCCCGTACTCACTTTTTATTGTCACTTGAGTATTTTGTTAAAAACAAAACAGAACAAAACAAAGCTAGATTGGGGCTAGAGAGATGGCTCAGTGGTTAAGAGCACTGACTGCTCTTCCAGAGATCCTGGGTTCAATTCCCAGCAACCACATGGTGGCTTACAACCATCTGTAATGGAATCCAATGTCTCTACTGGTGTGTTTGAAGACAGCTACAGTGTACTCGTATACATAAAACTAATAAATCTTTAAAAAAAAAAAAAAAAGACAAAAAACAAAACCCTAGATCATTGGTCATGTGGGGTTTCCTATAATCTGAGTTTTACTGCCCCATTTTCATATCTTATTTCTCTGCCCTACGCATTGCTCATAAATTGCTGGTTCCATCTTGTCAGGACTAGTTCTTAGGGCTGGCTGCTCAGCCTAGTTAGGGACACTCATGAAATGTTCTTTCAGGAGATTCCAGAAACAAGACCCGTTTACATTCACCAAGAGGGCAAAGATACAGTCCACAGTAAGATATATACCTACATAGTGATATGTGTCAGTGTCTGTGTGTCTGTGTGTCTGTATCTACAGTAATGATTAAACGTCGACATCGTTGAATATCTTATAGTTTCCCAATAAATCAGCTTAGATTTTAAATGCAATTATCGACATTTTTTTTAAAAAACAAGATCTCAAGCTGGTTTCAAACTCAGAATCCTCCCGCTTCAGACCCTAAGTGCTGGGACTTGTAAGTGTGTGCCTCCACACCTGCTCTGCGCTATGGTGACGTGCACTTGCAAGGCTGACTTGTAGACATTGTTTGAGAGAGAGATGAAAGGGTTAGGTTTGAACCACCGCGTTCCAAGCAAACAATGCCGCTGTCTTCTCAGTATCTTCTTCCCTTTGTGACACTGCCTGGTTGTGACAGGGACGATGGCACTTCCATACTCTCTACTATAAAGACACACTTACACCTCACACTGCAGAACCACGTTGTAGGAACCGCCATGGTGAAGAACTACGCTTCCTGGTGGCTGCTTACTACCAACAGCTTAGTTACTCCACAGCTTACGCCAGGACCTCGTGGAAGAGATGTAAGTCCTTGTCTCTGGACAGTCACTGGACACACCATCATCACACTTTATAGTGGCTGGGGGGGGGAGGTGCAGGCACCATTCTTCCATGATCCTCTTACTCCAGCTTGAATTCATGACTGAGGGAATCATTTCTAGGTTTGGTTTGGTTTGGTTTGCTTCGGTTTGGTATAGTAAGTAGAAAAAATAGGTTTATAAAAATATTTTTTATTTTATGTGTCTGAGTATTTTGCCTGGTGTGTGTGTGTGTGTGTGTGTGTGTGTGTGTGTGTGTGTGTGTGTGTGTATGTATGTGTGTATACCAAGTTAATACAGTACTGTCAGAGGGGTTTGGAATTGGAGTTATAAACCATCATGTGGGTGCTGGGAACCAAACCCAAGTCCTCCACAAGGGCATCAAGTTCTCTCAGCTGCTCACCTTCTCTCCTGCTCAAAATTGGTTAGATTTCAGAAAACCAAATGGACTCCTAAAGTCAGTGGGAGCTGACTGACAGGCATTGACCATATTGTTGCCATCACCTCCAGCTTGGCCCACAAGGCCACCTAGAAGATGAAAATCTGTCCATGTGTAGATGCCTAAAAGACTATATACTCCCAAACACTCTCCCTGAGTAGATAATCAAACCAAGGGTCAGCATTCAACAAATAGCTCCCAAAGCACCTCTGAGAGGTAAGGTAATATCAAAGCCAGATGATTTCTGGAATGTCTGCTTTGACCGAATGGGCCAGGGATAGAGATAAAGCCCTCCAACTAACTGGTCTGCCCAACCATTGCCTACGGACCGCATGCACTTCAAATAACTATGAATGTAACCCAACAAAAATCATAAAGTTGTTTAAACATTATGAGACTTTTTTGTGTGTGATTTGCTTCATTTTGGTTTTTTTAAAGATTTATTTATTTATTTTTATGTAAATACACTGTAGCTGTCTTCAGATGCACTAGAAGAGGGCATCAGATCTCAGTATACATGGTTGTGAGCCACCATGTGGTTGCTGGGATTTGAACTCAGGACCTCCGGAAGAGCAGTCAGTGCTCTTAACCACTAAGCCATCTCTCCAGCCCCTTGTTTTGTTTTTATATATTTAATTTGTATGGTGTTTTGCCAGCATGCTTGTCTGTATAAGACGTGCATGACTTGAGCTCACAGAGGCCCGAAGAAGGCATCACATCAGAATATGAGCTCATATAAAATAAAGGAAACAAAACTTTGTGGTAGCCCATATTCCTGTGCGGTAGCCCATATCCCTGTGTGGTAGCCCATATCCCTGTGTGGTAGCCCATATCCCTGTGTGGTAGCCCATATCTCTGTGTGGTAGCCCATATCCCTGTGTGGTAGTCCATATCTCTGTGTGGTAGCCCATATCCCTGTGCGGTAGCCCATATCCCTGTGTGGTAGCCCATATCTCTATGTGGTAGCCCATATCCCTGTG
>CM052714.1:46860522-46986458 GCA_028551405.1 Uromys caudimaculatus | reverse complement strand
CCATATCTCTGTGTGGTAGCCCATATCCCTGTGTGGTAGTCCATATCTCTGTGTGGTAGCCCATATCCCTGTGCGGTAGCCCATATCCCTGTGTGGTAGCCCATATCTCTATGTGGTAGCCCATATCCCTGTGTGGTAGTCCATATCCCTTTGTGGTAGCCCATATCCCTGTGTGGTAGCCCATATCCCTGTGTGGTAGTCCATATCCCTGTGTGGTAGTCCATATCCCTGTGTGGTAGCCCATATCCCTGTGTGGTAGTCCATATCCCTATGTGGTAGTCCATATCCCTGTGTGGTAGCCCATATCCCTGTGTGGTAGTCCATATCCCTGTGTGGTAGTCCATATCCCTGTGTGGTAGTCCATATCCCTATGTGGTAGCCCATATCCCTATGTGGTAGTTCATATCCCACATGACTATGACTGTAGCATTTGAGTGACCAAGGCAGGAAGATTCCAAGTTTGAGACTAGCCTGGGCTACTTACAGCCTTGTCTCCAAATACCACCTAAACAAAAGGGTGTGTACTTGATATCAGGACTATATAGAAAGGAAAAGGTAATCTACCCTTGGGCAGTGTTAGCGCAGATCAAACCACAGACTGATTTTTCTGTAGGAATTTGAATTATCCCTGTGATGGGGAAAGACTCATTTGGCTATGTAAATTTGAAGCCGTCAGTGTTGGTAGTCCTCCCAGGAAACACACAGAAACAAATGTTCTCTGGAGAAACGCCCTTGAGGAAGCCTGTAAATAAAGTCGCCAAGACTACACGTGCACCTCCCAGAGAAAGGGTCTCTGAGCAGACAAGAGGGAGGAGCCCTGCGCTACAGTCTGAGCAAACAGCAGAGCAAACTGGCCAGCACTTTTCAATACAGATACTGTCTTACACAGGGCTGCTTAAAATTATTTATTTTGCTAGAAGGAATTAGTGAGAAGCTTGAAAGGAATGACCAAGCGTGTTTAAAAACGGGTTCTGGAAATGTAAAAACCCCTAATGTTCATACACGCCTGCAATAAGGGCGCTCAGGAGGTAGAGGCGGGAGGAGCTGGAGTCAAGGTTGCTACTGCTTTACCCCAAGCATATGGAGAACACTGGGCAGTGCAAATACTTTGTTTTTCAATACCCTTCTTCTCATTACCCTAATTTAAAAAAAGAATCTAAAGGAAATATGTTCAAAGTATATTATATTCTTGCAAAAAAATTACTAATGTCCTATGTAACCCTGTATAATAACAAGTCCCCTTAATCAGCATGGTGGTAAATGCCTATAACTCCAGTTCATGGGAAGCAGAAGACAGAAGGATTCCAAATTTAAAGCCAACCTGGGCTATAGTGGGACACACCTTCAAAATACCAGCAAGCCAGGCATGTGTTACATGTGTATAAACCCAGTACTGAGGAGGTAGAGGCAGGTGTGTCCCTGGGGCTCTCTGGCCACCAGTCTTTCCAGTGACTTCCAGACCAATGAGACACCCTGTCTCAAAACTCAGTCTGGATGGTGCCTGAGGAAAGACGGTGCACAGGCTTGGTTTTATCAACACACTGAAGCCGCAGCCAGGAGACTTGAGTTCCAGCCTCTTTCATTCCTCTGTGAACCTGTGCATGTCAGTATGTCACCTTGAGAAAACTTTATGTTTACAAGGAAGACATGCAACAGACATATAAGCCAAATTATTTTCCAATGGCCTGAATTTTTTTTCTGAATATAAAATTTGACTTTCTCAATTCAAAAGCCAAGGAAAGCATAATTAATACCCTTAAAGGGAGTTAAAAAGTTTTATAGGTGTAGAGAAAAATCACATTTGTTAGCGTTGCATAAGGCAATGTATGTGCTGAAATATCATACTGAACTGTATTAATCTGTGTAATTGATGCATGTCAATCATCTATATAATATATATATTACTTGTTTGAGTTCAGGAGTTATCACACCATGGAGAATAATCAAGCAATTATCCAAAGCTCAGTTCTCTAGAACAAGGTGAACTTCCAGTTCCTGATATGTAACCATAACAAAGGGGGACTGGAACCTTGGCTTTTCTTACCTAGATAGAGGGACTCAGATAAATTTGAACAACACCTCCCTCCCGTTCTGGCCTCCGGTGTGCACAGCAGTCCCAGAACCAACCTTGGCCTGAGCTGCCCCCATGGTGAGGGTGTGTTAGAGAATTACCACCTAACTGGGTCATAGACTCACCAATAATTACATTCTTTCAAGCTCTCCAAAGATAATAAAAAGGAACTTTTCTGATTCTGCTGCCATGATGGTCAAGCAACCTGAAAGTCCAGATTAGCATGATTCTTTCCAAAGCAAGGACTGTTCACTTGAAAAGCCGGTATATTTCCTTAGAGTACTTAATGCAAATTAATTTCAATATTTAAAAAAAAAATTGTTTAACTCTCAACATTTTCTAGGGACAAGTCTCAAACAATCGAAGAATATGTACCACCTTTACCTACAATACAAGTAAGGAAAGGAAAAGAATCTTTTTTCAAAAATAGTTATTTTAGTATTGTTGAGTGTATGTATACATGCATGTCTGTGTGCGGGTGCCTGCAGAGGTCAGAAGAGGCATCAGATACCCTGGAACCAGCGATACTCATAGTTGTGAGTCACCCATTATGAGTGATGAGAACCAAACTCCAGTTCTCTGCCAAGAGCTGCAAACACTTAATTAACCACCGGCCATCTTTCCAATCCAGGAAAAGAGTCTTAATCAAGTCCCCTAAGCTCCCAGGGACCATACTAGATGTTCCACAAGTGTGCGTGTGTACTGGGTGGAAAGCTTAACAATCTAAGTGTGCATGAGTCTGCATGCTGTGCCCTTGAGTTAGAGTAACTGCCAGCTCATCGTTTCCACTGAGACCAGCGGAAGCCCTGCTCTGGCTGCTTCCTTCTAGGCCTTTTTACAACTGTAAAAAGAAGCATAGAGCACACGCCTCTTGCTTCACACCCACATGACCCACTTGAGTTTGGCTTCCTGGGGCTTCCATCAAGTGTGGTAGTCCAAATCTTCAGCAAGATAGGCTCTAGCTCAGAGGCTGAGCACTTGCCAAGTGTGCACCAGGCCCTGTGTTCTAGCACCTGAAGATGAAAGCAGAAATCTGTGAGTTCAAGGTCAGCCTCATCTACATAGCAAGTTCCAGGCCAGCCAGAGCTACATAATGAAACTGTCTCAAAAAACCTAAATACATATGTCTATTTTTATTAGTATGTATTAATTACACACAGTAGCAGGTTCACTGTGCTACTGTTGCACCTGCATATAGTATATTTTGCTCATATTAAACCCTGGTTACTCTCCTGCCCCCTGCTAGTCCCTTCTCTCTTCCTATCTACTCTCTCTTCTGTTTTTATATCTTCTTGGTTTTTTTATGCTCTGTGGGTTTTATTAGGGATTACAGGTGTTTAGGGCAGCAAGTGTCTCTATCCCACTAAAGAAAATGTCTCTCCTCCTCCATTAACCCTTAACTTTGTATAAATCCCCAGGGGCCAGGCTCCACAAGCACCCCTTCCCCTGAGGGTATTGAGGAGTCTAATCTTGTGCAGATCTTGTGCATGTAATCACAGGCACAGAGCTTGAGAATATTGTAGTTGCATCATACCTGAACATCAGAGTTATACAGTTCTCCCCAACCTCTCTCTACCACTCCTTCTTCAACATCCCTGAGTCTTTGGGGGTGAATATGAAACACCCCTAGATTCTTGTCCCTTAGGCATTGAATATTGAATCCCATTACAGATGGTTGAGAGCTACCATGTGGTTGCTGGGAATTGAACTCAGGCCCTCTGGAAGAGCAGTCAGTCCTTCCAACTGCTTGCTGAGTCATCTCTCCAGCCCCTTCTTGTCCCTTTCTTGATCCGAATTAACTACCTTTCTCTCTAGAGACAACATCCTCCCTCTTCTGCTTACAGGACAACACACACACACACACACACACACACACACACACACACACACACACACACACTGCACCCCCGAGCCAAGGCTTCCAGCCAGGCTGGAATCTGTAAGGAAGACATCAGCACCAGCTGGTGATCAAACTCAGTGCCGCTCAAACTTGATCTCCACTCTGTATCGTAAGACTGATTTCGCTCAAATGGGGGGATTCTGTGAGACTGTTAACAATAAAGCAGTAGGAAGGACTGGGGCTGCAGCTCAGTGGTAGAGCATGTACCTCACAAGTTCAAGTCCGTGGGTTCAATCCCCGGCATGAAGATGCAGGAGATCAGAAGAGATGGAAGGAAGAGAAAGAAATGTGAGACTTGGCTTTCTACTACTTTTTAGGCCTGTTTTGACCTGGGTGAATAGTGATAAGTTGCTTTCTGGATGAGCCAGGGTTGGCATTTCAAGGTAGTACTTGCTGATAAATGTTTCACATAGAATGGGAAAGAAAATTTACTTAAGAACAGAGGAGAGCTTTGCCGGTAAACTTAGCCTTGACGTTAGCTTACCAGGTCTGTAGACTCTACCACTTGTGTTAATAAACACAAATATTTATTGAACACCTATTTAGTACCAGCCACTGTAGCAAATGATAGAAGAAAGGTCTACAATGCACACACACTTGCTTTGAAAGGTTTTCAGTCTTGTGAACAAATACAGAAAGGTTCAGTGTGTAGCTTGAATGGAGGTGTGAAGGAAACATAAGAACTAGATGGGGCCCTAGATGGCTCATGTCTCACAGAGAGAGACAATCAAGAAACAACCAAAACCAGAGAACCAGTTAAATGCCAACCCATGGTGCTAACTCCAACTACAATGAGAATCCTGAAAAGGCAGAAAATATTGTAAGTTATTTTAATATGAAGCCTTAGTGAGATTTAAGACAGATGTGTGTGTGTGTGTGTGTGTTACATGTGTGTACAAAGGTATGCTTAACCATGCATGTAGGAGGCAGAGGCCAGGAAGAGTGTCTTATTCTATTGCTCTCCACCTGGTTTTATATCCCCCCCCCCTCTCTCTCTCTCTGTGTGTGTGTGTGTGTGTGTGTGTGTGTGTGTGTGTGTGTGTGTGTGTGTGTGTGTGTGTGTGTTCGGTATGTATGTCTGTACCATGGGCAGGCCTGGAGCAAGCAATGGCCAGAAGATGTCATATTTCCTGGGGCAGTCTCCTGAGTTCTAGCTCTATAATCCTGCACCACTGTGCCCAGCATCCACTTCTCTGGTCTTTCTCTTTTATAGCAGGTTGTTCTGGTAAAAACAATGAAATAACTCAAGAACAGCATGAATATCTTCAGAAAGACGTGCCCTCCAGTAACCTAAGGACCCCCTCTCACTAGGCTCCACTTCCTAAAGGTCTCATTACTTCCCTAGATCAGCACACTGGGGATCAAGTGTCTATGTATGAACCCTTGAGGCACACACTCAAATAGGATCTGAACACAGCAGCCACAAGCCAGGGGCTTTCATCAACACATTTGTGGGACTCCTTGCCAGGGACTGGGAATGGTTTAGAAATGGGTCACTCTTTGCTGAGCAGTAAAGGAAGGGCATCTTAGACAGGTAAACAAAGGGAAAGGAAACTAATCCGAGCAAGAATCAAGAGTCTGGACAAATGGGACTGGAGAGATACTGAACTGACTGGTTTTATGTGTCAACTTGACACAAGCTGGAGTTATCACAGAGAAAGGAGCCTCAGTTGAGCCTCTATGAGGCCCAGCTATAAGGCATTTTGTCAGTCAGTGATCAAGGGGGGAGAGCCCAGCCCATTGTGGGTGGTGCGATCCCTGGGCTGGTGGTCCTGGGTTCTATAAGAAAGCAAGCTGAACAAGCCAGGGGAAGCAATCCAATAAGCAGCACCTCTCCATGGCCTCTGCATCAGCTCCTGCCTCCAGATTCCTACCCTGTGTGAGTTCCAGTCCTGACTTCCTTTGGTGATGAACAGCAGCATGGAAGTGTAAGCTGAATAAACCCCTTCCTCCCCAACTTGCTTCTTGGTCATGATGTTTGTGCAGGGATAGAAACCCTGACTGAGACAGATGGCTCAGCTGTAAAGCGCACTTTCTGCTCTTCAGAAGACCTGGGTTTGGTTCCCAGTATCCACTTCTAGTTGTTCATAACTCCCTATAACTCAAACTCCAGGGGGATCCAGCACCCTCTTTTGGCTTCTGTGGGTACTGCACACACAGGTACAAATAACACACACACACACACACACACACACACACACACACATAATTACAAATAAAATCTTTCTTATAGTAGTTTTAGGGGCTGGAGAGATAGATCAGTGGATAAGAACACTGGCTGCTTTCCCAGAAGACTGGGTTCAATTCCCAACACTTGACAGCTCACAACCATCTGTAACTCCAGTTTTAGGGGATGCTCAAACTGTGTCACAGAGATACAACAATAATGTACAGAAAAATGAAAAATAAATGCTTTAAAAACAAAAATGTTGTCTTAGCTGATTGTGGTAGTACATGGCATGGATCCCAACACTCAGGAAGCAGAGGCAGGTGGATTCCTATGAGTCTGAGGCCAGCCTGGTCTACATAACAAGTTCTAGGCCAGCCAAGGCTACCTAGTGAGACCCTGTCACAAAAACAAACAAACAACAGCAAAAAGTCTGATGCAGCTGGGTAAACTTCTGGGGAAAGTGGGGAAGCAGGATTTAAATATAAAGAAAAAGCTTCAGTCAGCAAACGATCATCCTGTATCTTCCTGAACAGATACAAGCTAACAATGTGCCCCTGTGAAATGTCAAGTCCTCAGAGGGATTCAAGTTCACTTCTTTTTTTTTTTTTTTTTTTTTTTTCTTGGTTTTTCCAGACATGGTTCCTCTGTGTAGCCCTGGCTGTCCTGGAACTCACTTTGTAGACCAGGCTGGCCTCGAAAATCCACCTCAGAAATCCACCTGCCTCTGCCTCCCGAGTGCTGTGCCACCACTGCCCAGCTCAAGTTCACTTCTCAGCGTCTATGAATCATTACACATCAACTCAGCTCCACCTCCACAGAGGTGCTTCAGGTGCACGAGAAGACTCTTCATGTGCCAATGAGTCACATTGCTGACTGTGGAAATGCCAGTCTCCTTGATCACTGATCTGCCTGAAAGTCCCAGTCAGTGGGGAAAGGCAGGGGTGTAGATAATGTGAGTTTAAATCTTACCTCCCTGTGAGTAGACAAGAGCAAGAACTACCTCATACACCTGAAGCACCATGTCATGGAGGAAAGACAATAGCATCTCTGGGGCTGGGGAGATGGCTCACTGGGTGAGGTGCTTGCCAGGCAAGCATGAAACCTAAGTTCAAGCCAGGCATGGTGGCGCTCACTTAGAATCCCAATGGGGAGGAAGAGACAGTGGATCCTTGTACTTCACTGGCCAGACAGCCTACTCTAGTTGGAAAGTTTCAGTCTGAAGTAGTCATAAAGAAACACCTTTTGGTGTCACATCACCTTTTGATGCTGAGTGGTATGCTGACAGCCAGGGCCTGCAGCAGAGCTGCTACTGTTCTTGGGTCAAACAAAGCATCTCATGGATGTCACCTTCTTAGCTTTCCTTTCCCTACTCAGAGTTTAGGGACAGGTAACATGTTCCTGTTTTTCCCAGGACTTGCACAAAATTACATCCCACATGAAAGACCCCTCCCTCATGGTTCATTGGCCGAAGTAGATACACAGCAAAATGGAGGAAGTGCTGGCTCACATTTCCAACACCCACAGAAACTGTGAATCTCAGCTGAGACGCAAGGAAATGTCACATCACAAGGCATCAAAAGCCCCACTTTTGGTAACTGGAGAGATAGCCTCAGTGGTTAAGAGCACCAGCTCCTAACCACATAGGGTCTGGGTTTGATTCCCAGTGCCCACTTGGCAGCTCACAATCATCTCTAACTCCAGTCTCAGGGAATCCAATGCCTTCTTCTAGTGTCCACAGGACCAGCCATGCACATAGTGTACATGCATACATACATACATACATACATACATACATACATACAGGCAAAGCACTCATACACAAACCTCCCACTTTCTAAGTATGTCCAGACAAACCTGATCAGTGTAGGAAATCCAAGTCTTTCCTCAAGATTCTGTTGCTGGGGCTGGGACGGGGTAGCTCAGTTGGTAGAGTGCTTGCTTAGCACACATGAAGCCCTGGGTTCTAGCCCCAGTACTACATAAACCAGGTGTGGTACTGCATGCCTGTAATCCCAGCACTCAAGAGGTGGAGGCAGAAGAGTATGAAGTTCAAGGTCAGCCTCAGCTACATAGTGAGTTCAAGACCAGCTCTGGACACTTGAGACCCTGTCTTAAAAGAGGAAGAGAAGGAAAAAAGAGGGGGAGGGGGACGAGGGAGACAAGGGAGACAAAGAGGAGGAGAAAAGGAACGCTGAAATGAATTGAAAACTAAAAGGTTATGTTGCTATTTCCCTCAAGTCGTGATCATGCACAGATGAGTCTGAGATTAATTCCCACTTCTTTCTGTTCTCTTTA
Organism: Uromys caudimaculatus; assembly: GCA_028551405.1. NCBI lineage: Eukaryota > Metazoa > Chordata > Mammalia > Rodentia > Muridae > Uromys > Uromys caudimaculatus. The sequence continues at coordinate 46,978,022 of CM052714.1, read as the reverse complement.
CAACTAGGTCTTAGAGTTTGTGTGTGTGAGAGGAAAAGCTTCCAAAAAGATTCAAGCAACACTTGCAGATACAGATTGAAGGTAGGGGTACTTTAAAAAGAACAAAGATAGAGCTGAGAAGATGGCTTGGCAGTTGAGAGCAACAGTACTCTTGCAAAGGTCCACAGGTTGTGTTCCCAGCACCCACCTCAGTCGACTCCCAACAGCAGTAACTCCAGTTCCCAGGATCCCAGTGCCCTCCTCTGCCCTCTGGGGAGCATCTGCACTCAAGTTCATATACCCCCACATACAGACACACACATACAAAATTTAAAATAAAACTTTCTTTAAAAAAAGAAAGAGACAATGTAAAGAATTTATGCCGGACACATGTAGCAGATGTGGGTCCCCCCAACAACTGGAGCAGGGTTGCCCCTGACTCTGTGGCCTCCCTGTGGATCCTGTTCCCCTGACAGAGCTGCCTTGTCTGGTCTGAGTGGGAGAGAATGTGCCTAATCCTGCAGTGACTTGATGTGCCAAGATGGGTTGGTACCCAGGGGCAGGGCCTTCCCCTTATCAGAGGAAAAGGGGAGAGTTTGGGAAGGGGCAATGTTTAGGGTGTGTGAGCTACCCAACCTGGGTCCTAAGAACCAGACTCAGGTCCTCAACATCCTGACTAATCACTGAGCATCGCTCCATCCCTCACATACGACTTTCACCAAAAACTATAAGGTGTGATATTGGGGAAAAAAACACATAATATGAAAAAGAAAAAGACATAACCAAACTTGAGTATGGCAAAGATTTTCCTGAGCCACCAGGAATTAAGATAGTTTTGATTAAAAAGTTAAAGGAAAAGGTGAACAACAGGCCAGAGCAGATATTAATGCAAGTGGGAGAGTGTGGCTTTCAAGGAAGAGCGGAACAGAAATGCTTGAACCCAGAAGCACAGAAACAGAAATGAAAGATATTTTCAGTGGGCTTTGCTGGCATATGAAAGACAGCAGAGGAAACATTCATGAGCCTGGATCATGTCAGGAGTAACTCCCCAAGTTGAAATGCAAAGAGAAAAAAGAAAAGAAGAAAAAATGACTCAGAATATTAACTATGATACAACTGCAAACACTGCAGCATACATATGGGAACACTGAAGAAAAAGGAGGAAAGGAACAGAAGGGAATATCTGATGTAGTAATGGCTGAACATTTTCCAAAATTAACAATAAACACCAGATCGCAGCACCAGGAAGCTTAGAGAACACAAAGCAGCACAAATACCATCCCACCCCCTAGGGCTGGGGGACCTAAAGCTAAATGCATCATATTCAAACTTCTGAAAACTTCAAGACATGAAGAAAACCTAGAAAGAAACTATAAGAGAAAAAAATGGAAATATTTAAAGCATTGTAAGAAAAGTCACCCAGAACCTTATGTCTAGTAAAACTATTAAAAGTGGCTTTCTCAGACAAACACTGGAGAAATGCATCTCCAGGTCTGCTTTTCATTAAGTGTTAAAGAGAGCTGCCCAGAGGTAGAAAAGCAATGTTCTGAAAATTCACAGAGGCCTGAAGATAACTGCCTAATGATGAAGGGCACTTGGGGTTTTTGGTTTGGTTTGGTTGCCCCCGCCCCCCAGGACCTAGGTTCAGTTCCCAGCACCCACATGGCAGTTCACAACTGTCAGTAACTGCAATTTCAAGGGATCCAATGCCCTTCAAAGGCACTGGGTACACACATTGTAGACATACGTATTTGCAGGCCTAACTCTCATACACATAAAATAACTTTTAAATATTGTTCTAAAAAAGAAAAGAAACTCACTGTACATAAAGAAATGAAGAATACTGGAGAAGGGATAAATGCAGGCAAATCAATCTTTTATTTTGTTTACCTATGGAGATGATGGACCAGGGAAATTAGCAACGGTGGTGATATGAGAGGTGGGAGACAGACACAAGTAATTCTGTGTGGATAAAGTACTTGTACCACCTGTGAAATGGCATGATATTATTTGAAAGTAAACTTACAGTGTATATTGTAGATTCAAAGGCGATCACTTTTTTTTATTGTTTTTATTAGCATATGTTCGTTGCCTAATGATGGGTTTCATCATGACATGGTCACATGTATCTAATCTATTTTGATCACATGTGCGCCCCATTATCTCCTTTTGTCCTCTCCTGTTCTTACTGGTCCCTGCCTCTTCTCAGCTACTGCCTAACTGAAAGCAAATTAAAAAGTAGCCAAGCATGATGGCGCATGCCCTTTTAATCCCAGCACTTGGGAGGCAGTGAAAAGTGAATGAGTTTAGGGCTAGCCTGACCTCCATGATGAGTTCCAGGCCAGCGGAAGCTATATAGTGAGACTGTGTCTCCAAACAAACAAACAGATAAAAAATAAAACAAAACAAAACAAATTTAGTAGGTTAAAAGTAAAGGGATGGCAGAGAAATAGCTCAGTGGTTAAGAGCACTGGCTTTCCCAAAGGTCTCAGGTTCAAATCCCAGCACTCACCTGGCAGCTCACAACCATAAACTCCAGCCTCAGGGCATCTGAAATTCCTCTTCTGGCCTCTGTGGGCACTGTACCATACATGATGCACAGACATGCATGTGGGCAAAACACCTGTACACACAAAAATAAATCAGTTAATAACTTTTAAAAGAACTTAGAACAAGCATAGGGGTGGTCAGCAGGAAATGGATTTAAAACATGACATCGGCTCACAGAATATAGTCTGCCAGTTCCTCAACAGAAAAACACCAAATTAGTATTTGATCCAGCTCTTCCACTTCTAGGTTTATTACCCAAAACTGATAAAATAAAGGCAGGAATTCTAATTCTTCTGCATTGTTCTCCATCTCCTTGAAGTAGAAACAGCCCAGATGCCTGCTAATGAATGAGGATAAACAAAGTGGGGCACATGTGTGCAGCAAGACATTATTCAAGCTTTAAAAAGAATCTGAGGTGTGACGTAGCAGCTAGGGTTTCTACTGCTGTGAAAAGACACCATGACCAGGGCAACATTGAGAAGAAAAAGAAATGGGCTTATGGTTCCTAGGGGTTAGGGTTTATGATGGTGGAGCAAGGGCGTAGTAGCAAGAGTATCTGAGAGCTCACCTTTCAAAACCACAAGCTGGCCAGGAAGCAGAGAGGCAGAGAGAGGGTCTCAAGGACAAGATCTATCTCTGGAGGCACTGGACCAGTAGCCTACTTCCTCCAGCCAGCCCCTCCCCTCCACCAACCCAATGGTCCACTGAGCTACAGATGAACAGTAGGTTAATCCATTGATAAAGTTGGTGACCTTGAGATTCAGTCATCTCTCAAATCCCACCAGCTAATTAAGCCTGTAACACATGAGCTCCTGGGGGACTTCGAGATTCAAACTATAAGACCTTTCTTGGAGTACGGCAGCCCCAAGATTCTAGCCCAGTAATTGTATGCACAGTATCTTTCTTGAGTGTTAATGTTATGCTACCTTATTCCATTTTTCTGTGTGTGTGTGTGTGTGTGTGTGTGTGTGTGTGTGTGTGTGTGTGTGTGTGTAAGCCACAGGATATCCTTCTTAGAAACTTTACACAGTTTTGCTTAAGATAGGATCTCTCATTGGCTCAGGACTTTATATTAAGCACGCCAGGTTAGCCGTCCCTCCTAGCATTCAGAGATCACCTGTCTCTGCTCCCCCAATGCTAGGATTGCATGTGGATCACCACACTCAGCTTTTCATGTGAGTTCTGGGGATAGAACTCAGATCCTTAAGTGCTTTACCAGCTGAACCATCTCTCCAGTGCCTCAAACCTGAGATCTTTAACTTTCAATCTAAAATAAATGGCAGACACCAGCTCTCCAAGTCAAAGAGGTCATTAGGGAACAGCAGGAACTTGGGGGCTATACAGAACTAAAGATGCATCAATTGTCAGGGCAAGAGAAATGTTTAAATACAGAAGAGAGGAGTTTTGTAAGAAAGGGACTATTGATTACAAAGGCTTACCACAGGCGCTGATGTCAGTCCCTGAAAGAGACATGTGTAGCCTTGTGAGTTAGCTGCCTTTGTGTGACTCATGCAGTGAGTTGTGCACTTAGGAAGTATTTCCTTTGCTTTTGTTTTGGTACATGCATACTGCAAGAATGCATGCTCTCTTGACTGTGGGCATGTGTCTGTACATAAGTTTGTGTAATGTGCAGTCAAGGAGACAACCCTGGTTGTCATTCCTCGGGTGCTATCCACTTTTTAAAATTATTTCTTTTTATTTTACCTGTACTAATGTTTTGCCTTCATGTACGTATCACATGTGTGCAGTATCCACAGATGCCAGAAGAGGACTTTGAATCTCCTGGAACTAGAGTTATAGATAGTTGTGAGTAGCATGTGGGTGCTCGGAGTTGTGAGTAGCATGTGGGTGCTCGGAACCCAACATGGTTCTTCTACGAGAGCATCAAGTGCTCTTAACTGTTGAGTCATCTCTCTAGCACCCCATTTTTTCAGGGATTAGGCAAACAGTGTCTCTTCCTCACCTGAAACCCATCAAGTAGGCAAGACTGTCTGGCCAGTGGGCCCCAGGGAGGGTTCTCATACATCTCTAGTTTTCATGTACTGGAATTATAAGCATGGACCCCATTCTTATTTTTTACATAGATTCTGGGGCTCCATCTCAGATCCCCACACTTGCAAGACAAGCATTCTGCGGTTTCAGCTACTTCTTCAGCCTTGGATCCATTGGATCAGGGTCAGACTGCGGCGTGTCTGTTCAGTATATTTGATACTGGCAGCTTTTGCATGACTAGGAAGTTTAGCTCCCACTTTCCCTGTGCTGCATATCTTCCTCCGGCACCATTCGTTCTGCCTGAAGACTGTTCTGTGCCTTTCGATGTGGGAGCTATGTATATGTGTGGGTCTTTGCTGGCATTTCCTGTAGTCTATCCCACCAGGTGATAGGTGCATGCCTCTGGTAATAACCTGCAATGGTTGGCAACTTGACAGGATCTAGAACCACCCAAGAGACAAGCTTTCATTTGAGCACAGCTGACCTACTCTGTTCCCCAGACAGCGATTCTGACCTCTGACTTCTTCTGTCTGTGGCTCTGTCTCCTCCCAAGAGCCTCATGGTCTTTTCCATTCTGAGAGCTAGTGGAGGAGGGAGTGAGACTCATGTATAGCAAGTTGTTCAAGAGTGACGAGGAGTGATACAAACACACTCCATCTGCCAGGAATCAATGCCACAGTCACGATTATCACAGAGGATATGAGAAAATACTCTTGACTATACAGCTAGAAGAAGATCTCAAAGATGCTGGCGAGCATTCCAGACAGCTATCACGTCCCCATCCGTGGCAGTTAATGCTAATTATCATCTCAATAGGATTTTGAATCACCATGTGTGGGCAAGTCAGTGGTGATTTCTGGACTGGGTTATCTGAGGTGAGAGGACCCACCCTAAATGTAGGTATGTAGCATCATCCCATGAGCTCAGAATAATACAAAGAAAGTTAGCTGATCACCAGTGTTCAGGGATCTCTGCTTCTTGAACTGTGCACCCAGTGTGACCAGCCACCCTAGGTTCCCACTCCCAAGCCTTCCCTACCTTCAGACAAGTCAAGGGGGCAAACACCTGTTGGCCTGTCTGCTACAGATTTGGGACCACACACACTTTCTAGGGACAGAACACGAGCCAGCTTTGCCATCCGATGGTATCAGTTATGAAAGACAGGTGTACAGAGTGCAAATCAAAACAAAATAATGTAGCAACTACTGCATACATCCTAGATTCACCACGGGTAAATAAAATTGAGTGATTCTGCCTGGTAGAGATAAGAGAGTTACTAGAAAGCTGGAGAGATGGTTCAGTGGTTAAGAACACTAAGTGCTCTTCCCGAGGTCCTGAGTTCAATTCCCAGCAACCACATGGTGGCTCACAACCTTCTGTAATGGGGTCCAATGCTCTCTTCTGGTGTGTCTGATGACAGCGACAGTGTACTCACATACATAAAATAAATAAATCATAAAAAATAAAAATAAAAAAAGTGTGCACCACCATAGCCTGGCTTTAAAAAAGAAAGAAAGAAAGAAAAAAAGAAGGAAGGAAGGAAGGAAGGAAGGAAGGAAGGAAGGAAGGAAGGAAGGAAGGAAGGAAGGAAGGAAAGAAAGAAAGAAAGAAAGAAAGAAAGAAAGAAGGAAGGAAGGAAGGAAGGAAAGAAGGAAAGAAGGAAAGAAGGAAAGAAGGAAAGAAGGAAAGAAGGAAAGAAGGAAAGAAGGAAAGAAGGAAAGAAGGAAAGAAGGAAAAGAAAGTTACTATGGAGGAGGTGACAGCAGAAGTGGGGGTCAGCTCATGAGTGGGATGTCTCCAGAACTGGGTGCTTTAGATACCAGAGGCAGCTGAGCAAAGAAATCACAGCTTGAAGTAAATTAGTCAGATGCAGCTACTGTGTGCGCTCCTGGGTAATGGCAGGCCATGTGGGAAGGCTCTGGGACCCTTAGCCTATCATATCTGGTTATTGGTAAGCCATCTGCAAAGCCCAAATTCCTCGCAGAACCAATCCTTATCAGTCTTTTCTGCACACATTCATCCTTCCAGTGTCAGGCAAAATGTGTAATTAATCTCGAGAAACCCAGCACACTGTCCAGCACCTCCCTTGAAGAAGTGCCCTGAGATGTCACAGCTGATGACTTCATTTATGTACTGCTAAACATCACGGGTCCTGTCAAACAACTGGAAACTTTGCTCACCTCCTGTTACCCCAAAGAGTTGGTTAATAGTTAGTTTCTAATTGCTGCCTCAAGCTGACTGTGGGAGGCTCTCTGTGAGTCAGAGCTCTGACATTCCAAGAGGTCACTGGAGAGAGACTCCCCCAATCCCCAAACGTGACCCTAGACATGCCAGCAAGCAAGGGGAAAGAGAGCCTTCCTCCCTTCCAACCAATCTTTTGGTTGAAGAAGAGTCCTATTGCCAAAATAGAGTACTAGGAAAAAGGAAAAAATAAACTCTGCGTAAGCCCATAGTTTAAAAACAGATGCCATTCTCCAAGACTGATAGAAAAACCGGGGAGTGGCTATGCAGAAAAGGACATTTCAGTCCTTCTAAATTTTCAATATTTTGAAATGCAAATCTCATCCTGCATATGCATGCATTCACAACAGTGTAACATTAAGCTAGAGTTATTATTTTTACAAGAAGGCAGATCAGAATGTTAAGTGTGGGCTGAGGATGTGTATAGCTTGGATAGGGTTGTATAGTAGTATACTATACTTGTCTGCTGCACACAAGCTCTGGGTTTGGTCCCCAGCAATACTTAACACTGGGAAAATGGTGTGTACCTGTAATCATAGCATCTGGGGGAGGGAGGGTTGGAGGCAGGAAGATCAGTTCAAGGTCACCCTTGCTACACAGTGAGTCTGCAGCAAGCCTAGGTTATGTAAGACTTTGTCTCAAAAAAAAAAAGAAAGAAAGAAAGAAAAAAGGGAGAAAGTGAAAAAGAAACATAGCTGTTCGCATAGACATGAATACAAAAGCCAAATACACATAAATATAGGCTTTACAGTGTGTATATGCCTTCATTTAAAGGAGGAAAAGTACTTCAGAATAAAATCGATAGGGGCTGGGGAGATGGCTCAGTGGGTGACGTGCTTGCTGGTCACGTGAGGACCTGAGTTACGATACCAACATCCACCTCAAAACCTGGTATGGAGGCTTTGCACTTCGGTAACTCCAGCTGTGGAGGTGCTGGGGAGATGGATCCTTTGGGGCTTGCTGGCAAACCAGTCTAGCTCCAGGTTCAGAGATCCTGCCTCAAGAATTCAGATGGAGACGACTGAGGAAGACTCATGATGCCAACGTCAGGCACAACACCACACTTACCCACACGTACATGTGTGCACCCACATGCGCGCAGCACCACACATAATCAAAATAAGCAAATTAAAAAAAAAAGAATAAAAAAGTTATTAGCTACCCTATTAGTATCAGACTGGGCAGATCAGTGATCCACTAATAGCAATAATAACAGAAATTAATTACCGATGCCTAACGACAGGCTGCATTGAGAGCTTCGCATGCTAAGTCCTTTAATTCACACCATGGCTCTGGAATGGGAGTTTTAATCTTGCTACTCATTTCATTTGACTGGTGAGGAACTTTCCGGAACAGGCCTGTCTTGGATCTCCCAGATAAAGTCAGACCTCGGGTTCAAATCTGTCCAATTTATTAAACTGGTTTAGCCCTGGAATTTTACCATCCTCTGCAATGGGGGCTATGCATCCACTCACTGAAACCTCTCCTTCGTAGCTTTGTGAAAACTCTACGCTAAGACAGAAATGCTCTCTGCCCTCAGCAAACCTTTGGTCTATAGGTCAATAGCAGCATTATCTTTTAAATTGCCAGGTAGATAACAATTTTATTCATAATCAGCTTCAAACTGGAATCACTCAAATGTTCCTCAGAGGGTAAGTGATTAAAATAAACTGGCGTATGCTTAGAGGATGCCTCCTACCCACCAGCTTAAAAAAAAAAAACAAAACTACAGAGACGTGCAGCAACTTGGATAGATCTCAAAAGGAAGGTTGCTCTTACTCTGTTCTCTTAAGGTACCATACTGTGTGATGCCACAAATGAAACATTGTAGAGCTGGAGAGCAAGTGATGGCTGCCAGGAGCTGGGGAGAGGGAGAGCATTCGCTGGGAAGAACCATGCGTGAGTCTTATGGGGATATGGAAGCTCTGGGCTTTCATCTGAGAATTGCTGTAAAAATCTCTACATGGTAAAGCTGCACAGAACTACACATGCTTACACCGGTGCACATACAGAGTACATATAAAACGAGGTCAGTCTCCTGGTTGCAAGGGATCTGTTGCCTTCCTCTGGCTTGTGAATACTGAATGTGTGTGTGTGAAGAGAGAGAGATACACACACACAGACACACACACAGACAGAGAATTAATAATAAACAACCTGGGGGCTGGAGAGATGGCTGAGTGGTTAAGAGCACTGACTCTTCTTCCAGAGGACTATGATTCAAATCCCAGCACCTACCTGGCAGCTCACAACTGTCTGTTACTCCAGAATCTGACACCCTCATATAGACATACATGCAGGCAGAACACCAATGTATATTTAAAAAATAAACAACCTAAAGTTCTATTTTAATGAATAATAATTATGCTAGTAGTCTTATTTATAGGAGGCCATTTAGGCCTGCCAATGGTTTCAGCATCTCAGCTAAGACTGTTACCCTGAGAAAGCCAAGATTTCATCAGCACATGGTAGAAGTCAAGTGAGATGATCATAGGTGATGGGTACAGGTAACTGTTACTGTCCTACTAGACTCTCAAATATCAGTCCCTAAACATCAACTGTTTCCCCCCAATACTGGGAAAGGAAATCTGGGCCCAAATACATGCTAGGCAAGTGTTCTATCACATAGCCTCATCCCCATCCTTGAGGGGTTTAGATGTTTGTTTTGGTCCAGTTTGGGGGGTTTTGTTAGTGGTTAGACTAGCAGCTCACTGTGTAGTACTGGTTGACTTAAACTCTTTGTAGACCAGGCTGTCCTTGAACTCTAGCCAAGATTAAAGGCACGAACCACGGCACCTTGCCAGCCTTGGTTTTTTGGGCCAAGTCTCATTACCTTATCTCAGACTGCCCTGGAACTTGGCATGTAGCCCAGGCTGGCCCCAAAACCTCGATCTACTCACCCTTGCCTCTGGAGTGCTGGGTTAGAGGTGGATACCATTATGACCAGATAGAGATTGTCAACCATTTGTCCATTCATTGCTTAAAGTGTAGCCCTTTTTATTAAATATACCTTTTCTAAATTATGCCTTAGCTATACTTCCAACCCATGCATACAAATAAATAGCAACCCCTTCCATGCCTGTGCTATTACTGTTTGAAGAATCATTCATTTGTTATGGTTTGTTTGTTTGTCTCCTTATGTGGCCCTGGCTGGCCTGGAACTTGCTAGATGGAACAGGCTAGTCTTGAACTCAAAAAGATCTGCCAACCTCTGTCTTCTGCGTGCTGCAATTATAAATTTGCACCCCACACTTGCCATTTGTGAGGTTATTTAAATAACATGCCACCCACAATCCTGATTGAAAGGCTAATACTGCAAAAAAGCAAAGGTAGCATTTGGCTAGAGATATTCTCTAAGTGACCAAAAATTTCTCTTGCTTTGGTCCTGTTCGTTCTCACTGGGCAAATATTGGGTAGTTCTCTGGGTTGAGAAACTGGAATTTCATTTCTTCAAAGGACAGGATCCTTCCATGTGCATACAGAAAATAGTTCACTGTATGCTGATATACACTGTATGCTGACGTAATCCCTCCTTTCAAAGCACAGGATCCAAACTAAGGCTTCCCTCCCCATCCATAGGCACTCTGAGAGACCGCATGAGTAACTGGGGAGGCCTTGTGGCTGCTGCATTCAAAGATGAGCTCATGGGAAAACTCCCAGAGACCAGCTCTGGGGTGACCCTGTGCAAGCGGAGCCCAGCTGATCTGAATCACTGACTGACAGATGATCCATCACAGGCCTAGTAGGGGGTTCCTGTGGGGGATCAGCTGCTACTTCCTGTCTGTAGTCAATCCAGGAAGGCTTGGCTGAGTCATGCAGCTGGCTGGATCAGCTGCTTCTCACTGCCTGCTCCCTCCTCCTCCTCTGAGTCACAGGCAAGCTCTACAGAGAAATCCTGAGCAGCAGGACATGCTGGCCTGGTCCGCAGGACCAAGGTCTTGTTGCTGTAACAAGACAGAATGCAGAGAAGAGGGTGGTGACAGCAAGACCCAGCTCTAGCTAGCATGAGGTCCCTAAAGCCCCAGATGAAAGGTTAGGGGGCCCTAGGCAAAACAAAACAAAGCAAAACAAACAAACAAAAAATCAGCACCAGCCTCTTAGAGGAATCAACCCAGAAAGACTAATGACAGTTCTCAGAAGGCTCTTAGACATCATGCAGTTTAGAGTGAGATAAAATTTTGTTTGCTTTCACGTCCCTATGGCTTGTGCTTATGTGCTCATAATTATGAACATAGGCAGCATTCATTAGCACCATGTGTGTCTGTCACTTACAAGACCCCAACATGCTCAGGTCTCATTATGTTGGGGTCACTTGCCCTCTTCTTCGCTCTGAAATTATGGTTATTGTTAGGTCTTGCTTCATCTTCTTGTTTAATGCATTACTAAAGTAGCACCATCTTCCTACCTGCAAACGTCTGTGTGTATTTAGGATCATTCTTTTCAATAAATGTCCTTTCCCTCTTAATCTTGCGTATAATCCATTATCCTTTATACATTTTCCCTTTTTCTTTTGTGTGTGTATGTATATGCATGCATGTGTATGTGCATGCTATTATGTGCATGCGTGTGTGTGTGTGTGTGTGTGTGTGTGTGTGTATGAATACCACTACTCCCAGCTTTTTAAAATATGGGCTCTAGGGCTCGACCTCGGGCCCTGAAGCCTGCGTTGTAAGCACACCCTGGCTAAGCTCTCTCCCCATTCCTATGTTATTTATTTAAATCCAAGATCAGATGTTTGCAGCGCCACTTCCTTTTCCAACTGTGAGGAAGGATCTAGTCCCGACTTCCACTCCTGGATGGTAGATGCTGTCTCCTATTTGCATCTATTCACATTATCACAAATTTTCTTGTTTGTTTGTTTTTTTTTTTCAATGATTTGTTTCTAATATTTCTCTGTAGGGAGGGTCAGCAGAAAACATAGTTTTTTGCTTCCACCATATGAGTTTTGGAGACCGAACTCACATTGTTAGGCTTGGGGGCAAGTGAGTGCTTATATCTGCTAAAAATATTTGTTTCTTTATTCTTTTGTTGGCGTCCTATGTGTATGTACACATGTGTATTTGGATGTACACACCCATGTATAACTCAAAAGTAAAAGGGGGATACCGAGTGTCCTGTTCTATCTCTCTCTACCTTATGCCATTACACTCTGTCGCTCACTTAACCTGGAACTAGACTGGTGGCCGACACCCCAGCCATCCTTCTGTCTCCCCTTCACCCCCATGCTGGGTTACACACGTACACCCTGCATCTATGTTTTCATTTCATGTTGTTTTAAAGACACAGCCTTATATAGTTATGGCCCAACTTAATGACTACAATTTACATATCTTTACAAAGACCCCCATCCCATCGCCAAATAAGGTCACCTTTGGGTTTGATTCCAATGGGCTGTAGTCTATTGCAAAGACATGCAACCTTCAGTAGGTGGGAACTGACTGGTGGGTGTAGGTCCCCCCATAATTCTGACCTAGCTCCCTGTCTTAATCGGGGTTTCTATTCCTGCACAAACATCATGACCAAGATACAAGTTGGGGAGGAAAGGGTTTATTGAGCTTACACGTCCATGCTGCTGTTCATCACCAAAGGAAGTCAGGACTGGAACTCAAGCAGGTCAGGAAGCAGGAGCTGATGCAGAGGCCATGGAGGGATGTAGCTTACTTGCTTGCTTGCTTCCCCTGGCTTGCTCAGCCTGCTTTCTTATAGACCCCAAGACTCCCAGCCCACAGATGGTACCACCCACAAGGGGCCCTCCGCCCTTGATCACTAATTGAGAAAATGCCTTACCGCTGGATCTCATGGAGGCATTTTCTCAACTGAAACTTCTTTCTCTGTGATAACTCCAGCTTGTGTCAAGTTGACACAAACCAGCCAGCACACTGACTATTAGAGACTCACAGCCACACACAAACCAGTCAGTACAGTCCCCTTCTGTTTGCCTGTCTCCTGCCATGTAAACAGTCCTCCACTCCTGCTCTCACCAGCAGAGATGGAGACTGCGTGCCTTGCCTTCTGCCATGATGGATTGAAATCCCTCTGAAGTGTGAGACAAAGTAAGCTTCCCCTGTTGTCCCTGATAGTACTGTAGTCACAATGGCATCAAAGTTAGTCACACAGCCCATGTGGTATGTGCTTTTCATCCTAGCACTCAGGACACAGAGGTGGCTGAACCTCTGTGAGTTTGAGGCCAGCCTGGTCTACAGAGCAAGTTCCAGGATAGCCAAGGCTACACAGAGAAACCCTATCTCAGGGGGAAAAAAAGTTATATAATAACTTTTCCAAGTTCTAGCAGTTTGGATTCCAATGCATCTTTTATGAGGGGAAATAATTCATCCTATAATGAACTTAAATCTGCTCTCCATGATTTCTTCACAAGCAGCCTGAAGCTGGAAGTGGGCGATAGAATTGCCTGTATCCTGGCTCAGGATTGGAAGCGCTTTGTAAACTGAAAACAGCCTTGTACTTGTCAATTATGTGGTGACAAGGGTACTTTAGAGAGTGGAGACATGTACAGACATTCTCAGAAGCCTATAAGGCCAGGTCAGATGGGAGCACAGACTTTTTCACCATGGGAAACCAGGCCTGGGCCTCAGAAGAGGGTCAGGGAAAACTTCTAGTCCCCCTTTTAAAAATTAGCTCTGGTTGGCAGCTGCCCAGTCTATCTATCTTCTCAGTGTGTGTGTGTGTGTGTGTGTGTGTGTGTGTGTGTGTGTGTGTGTGTGTGTGTATGTGGGTGTATGTGTATATATGTATGTATATGTGTGCGTGTGTGTATGTGTGTGTATGTATGTGTGTAGGTGTGTGTAGGTGTGTGCATGTGTGTATGTGTGTGTATGTGTGTATATGTATATATATGTGTGTATGTGTATATGAATGTGTGTGTATGTATGTGTGTATGTGTGTATATGTGTATGTATATGTGTGTGTGTATGTGTGTATGTATGTATGTATGTGTGTATATGTGTATGTATATGTGTGTGCGTGCGTGTGTGTGTGTATGTGTGTATATGTATATATATGTGTGTATGTGTATATGTATGTGTGTGTGTATGTATGTGTGTATGTGTGTATATGTGTATGTATATGTGTGTGTGTATGTGTGTATATGTGTATGTATATGTGTGTGCTTGTGCGTGTGTGTGTGCGTGTGTGTGTGTGTGTTAGGATAGTGCTTGCACATTTGCTGGTGCACTTGCATGTGTGTGCATATGGCTGTGGAGACTAGAGAACAATATTAGGTGTCTGCAGTGGTTTGAAAAAGAGTGGCCTCCATAGGCTCATATATTTGATTTGGTCAGGTAGTACTACTTGAGAAGGATTAGGAGGTGTGCCCTTTTGGAGGAAGTGTGTCACTAGGAGGTAGACCAACAGCCCACGCCCAGCCCAGCCCAGTGTCTGTCTGTCTGTCTCTCTCTCTCTCTCTCTCTCTTTCTCTCTCTCTCTTCCTGCTGCCTGCAGATCCAGATGTAGACCTCTCAGCTACTTCTCCAGCACCATGTCTGCCTGCATGTGTCCATATTTCCTGCCATGATGATAATGAACTAAACCGCTGAACTGTAAGAAAACCCAAAGTAAATGTTTCTTTGGTAAGAGTTGCTTTGGTCATGATGTCTCTTCACAGCAATAGAACACGACTAAGACAATGCCATTCCTCAAGAACTGTCCAACATGTTTCTTGACACAGGGCGTCTCAGAGGCCTGGGTCTCACCACTAGGCCAGGCTGGCTGGTCTGAGAGCCTCAGGGACCTTCCTGTGACCACCTCCCAGCACTGGGATTACAGGCGTGTGTCACCTTTGTAAGGGGGCACTGGAGATGAATCTCAGGTTCTCAGGTTCTGCTGCAAGCACTTTACCAACCGAGATACCTTCCTAGCCTTCATTATTACAGCCATTGTAGCATCTATACCTTACATATAAGGTGGCATTACAGGGACACCATAAACCTAACAGTTGTCACACGCACATGCACACACACACACACACACACACACACACACACACACACACACACACGGAGCCTGCAGTCTTCTCTTTCCTTACTCCATTGAAGACATATGAATACATTAAGAAGATGAACACATTTTCTTATTCTGTATTTTACTGAGAATCTGTCTGATCAAACTTGACCTCAGGCCTAGTCTCCAGATCAGAAATCCCATCTCCTCCACATGACCTGCTGCTTACTAAAGGACTGATATGAAATCTTCCCACACAGCCAGAGAGGCTTGCACAGGCTAAGAAATAAGTCAGGTGGAAAGGAACCCAAGCAGAGAGCTCTGCAGGCCAAGCAGACCGATGTCAATGGACTGGCTACGACCCATAAATCTGATGTGTTCTTTGGGGTTCCGTTAACCTCGGTGTCTCAATATAATGATGAGCTGGCCATAATGACAGTTTCCACCAGAGAGCCAAAGGAAGGGAAAGGAGAGACTAATTTCTGCAGTTCTCAAAGTGACATGAGGAACATTTATCTCGGCACCTGCCTCTACTGGCCAGTCGCCAAATCTGATCAGTTGTAGCTGCTTGGTCCACACATTGAGGGCTCTTTGTGCCTTTTCATGGTGTGCTGACCGCTGGGATTCATGGCTTCACATCTGTCTTCTCAGTGGAATCACAACCTATCTGAGGCCAGGGACTCTTGTCTATGCTGCATCTTCAGTTCTACAGATTCCTACCTGTTACAGAGACTAGTAAATAAATCCTAAATAAATAAATAAATTCTTCCCCCTGCTTCCACGCCCACCTCTATGATATTTTCCTTTTATAACCCCTTCCATCCCCTTAAGCATGCCGTAGTTTGCTTGAACTTAACTTTAAATCTATACATGCATGTCTAACGTGTGGGAGCAGAAAGCACACAACAATCGCCTTATAGACACCCATAGGCGACACCAACAAGCCACACCCATTCCTCACCCACTAGAGAAGGCCTTGGGGCTATTTGGAGTAATAGTATTCCATCGACCTTTATTGAACATTCTTTTTTCCTTTTTTAATTAAAGGTTTTATATTTGCTGACTCATTTAGTCGGAACAATAGCCTTATTTAGAGTCTGGGCTTAGGAGCTGAACGTCTTGTTCAAGGTCACACCGTTAGAGGGGACTGAACCAGGAGTGGAGCTCAAATATATCTGAATGACGTATTGTGTTCAAACAGCTCATTGTCCTACCTGCTTGAAAAAGGTTTTGACAGAACTCTTGGTCTCCCAGTCCCTCTTCAAGAGCGGCGACCATTCTATTCACCCTCCCTGCTATTCAGCCGTCACATCTGAAGTCTGACTTCTCACCTCTTGGCTTCCATTGCTCCCAGAAAGCTGCCTTCAGAGTCCTTCAGTGGCTAAAGGAACAGAGTCCAAGCTCTGCTGACGACAGATCACCCTAAGCACCAGGAAATAAATGGACATGCAAGTACTTTCTAGCTCTCCACCTCACCTTATCTGAGATGTGAGAAACAAGACTGACCCTTGGTTTGGATGGTTCACGTGCTCTTTGGCACGGGCGCTTCTAAGGAACCCAGACACACTTTCTCTTGGCACTTGAAACTAGCTTCCAGATGGTAGAAGTGGATGCATGCTAATTACTTTCAGCCAAGTACATTTGAAGATCATCTCCCCACCCCCACAACCTTAATCATCTGTTTCAGAACAGAATTCAACTTTCTCTGAGTCTAGAAAAATAGCTAATAGATGGGTAAAATACACAGGGCAAAATCAATTAAGATTTTTTTTTTTTTACTTTTATTCATCTGACGATTATTTATTGGATATTTACTACCCCAGGCTAGATGCTCAGGAGTGAGGTATCACAGATGGGATAGCTTCTCCCTTAAAATTCAAGCCTAGTGAGAGAATGGGAAAGGATCAAATGCTCATACCAATGATGGTGCAATCACAACCCTGAGACTCCTACCAGATATGGGAACGAAGGGTCCAATGAGTGCACTCATAGGGTCTAGTGTAGACATAGGTTGGGAAGACTCTCCTAGTGCCATGACAGTGAATGTATCAGGAACCACGTGGGTAGAAAGGAAATGGGGATGCTGGTCAGACATGGATACACCAAGTGCAAAGGTGTTACAAGTGATGGCAAGAAGAGGTGGGTACAAGGAAATCCACGCAGGCCAGAAATGGCAACATATGCCTTGAGTTCCCAGAACCTGGGAAGCAGAGACAGAAACAGAGACATAGATTTGGACCCACTGTCAAGGAGAGAGAGAGAGAGAGAGAGAGAGAGAGAGAGAGAGAGAGAGAGAGAGAGAGGTGGTGAGACTCAGCATCCCTAGGAGCAGACGGCCTCCTCTCTTCACATGCTAAGCTATTTCTCATTTCTCAGCACTCACGTCCTTCCCAGATTCTGCGTTCAGTGGCTTCCCTGTGGTGATGAGCGTCATCACTGTCAGCAGGACCTTATCACACAGAAGGAAAACAACAACAACAACAACAACAACAACAACAACAACAACAACAACAGACCATACTGTCTAAAATAAAGAATCATGGGTTTGGGTTGGTTGGTTGGCTGATTGGTTGTTTGGTTGTTTGGTTGGTTGGCTGGTTGGTTGGTTGGTTTGGGAAGTTTGCCTTTGTTTTGTTTTCAGACAGGTCTTCAATAAATAGACCAAGTTGGCCTTGAAAACAAAATTCTTCTGCCTTAGCTTTGCAGTACTGGAATTACAGACCTGTACCACCAGGCTCATCTACAATTTATTAAAAACTTCTGACTCTTCCCAATAAAAAGTAAAGGATTCTATATTTTTGTTTTTATACATGCTCCAGAAAACATATATTAGAGACAATATACTGGTGTTGTAAATGAGCTAGGAGAGTCTCACTGCAAAGAAGAGAGCTTCATAGCCTGGGGAGATGACACAGTGCGTAAAGGACTTGCACGCAAGCATGGCTACCTGAATTCAGATCTCTAGCAGCCATGTAAACCACTGTCTATAAAGGCACAGACCTATAACCCAAAGCTAGGAAGCAAAGACAGGCACATCCTAGGGGCTCGGTGGTCAGGCTGCTTATTTTATCCAACCAGGGAACACAAGTTTGAGTGAGAAGCTCTGTTTCAAAAAACTAAGGTGGACAACAATAAAAAAATAGACCTTGACCTTTATCCTCGACATGTTTCACACCCTTACACACAGCATGCAATACATACATACATACATACATACATACATACATACACATAGATATTTAGATGATAGATAGATAGAAAGATGTAGATGGATAGACAAATGGATAAAACCTATTTGCATATCTCAGGTAGATAGATAGGTAGTATCTTAGGGTTTTACTGCTATAAGCAGACACCATGACCAAAGGCAACTCTTATAAGGACATCATTTAATTGGGGCTGGCTTACATGTTCCAAGGTTGAGACCATTATCATCAAGGCAAGAACATGGCAGCATCCAGGAAGGCATGGTGCAGGAGAAGCTGAGAGTTCTACATCTTCATCTGAAGGCAGCTAGCAGAATATTGGCTTCCAGGCAGCGAGGATGAGGGTCTTAAAGTCCACATCCACAGTGACACACCTACTCCAACAGGGCCACACCTACTCCAATAGGGCCACACCTAATAGTGCCACTCTTGGGCTGAGCATATACATATGCCTGTGGTTTTTTTTTTTTTTTTTTTAAATAACTGTCCTAATTTGCTTTTCAATGGCTGTGATAAAGCAAAATGACTGAAAGCAACTTGAGGAGGAAGGGGTTTGCTTCATCTGAGAACTCTCAGCTCACACTCCATCACTGAGAGAGGTCAGGTTAAGAACTCAAGGCAGGAACAGAAGCAGAAGTCATGGAGAAGTAGTGCTCGCTGGCTTGTTCCCCTTGACTTATTAAGCCTGCTTTCCTATGTAACCCAGGACCACTGTCTGGAAGCGACACTGCCCACAGTAGTCTGGGCCTTTGCGCATCAATTATCAATCCAGAAAAGGCCCCCACAGACTTGCCTACTGGCTAAGGTAGTGAAAGCATTTTCTCAGTTGAGGATCTCTCTTGCTGGATGGCCCTAGCTTATATCAAGTTGACACAAAAACTAGCCATCACAGAGCTAATAGATCTAAGAAGGGAAAGAGTAAATATATACACAGGGGAAGTCAAAACCTTGACTGTCACAGTTATCACCAGTGAGAACCAGATAGGCACTGTGTGAACTTTCAGACGTGAGTCCCTCCCTGATAGACATACTACTTATATAATACTCAAACTGGGATGCTTAAACAAAATCTAATTTTGAGATGGACAAGACAAAGCCCAGACTGATAAACATTTAGTAAAGTAACTGGCCTGTGCTCTTCAAATTTGTCAGTATATTAAAGACAAAGAAATCCTGAGAAACTGGTGCTAATAATGAATACTAACAAAAAAATAACAGCACAATATGCATCCTGAACTAGCACTGCCAGGGAAATAAGCCATAGAGGACGACAATACTAAAACACACAGGGCAGGACTCACATGGCAAGGTGGCTCAGCAGGTAAAGGTACATGCCATCAAGCCTCAAGACCTGAACTCAACCTCTGAGACCCACATGGGTCTACTCTCAAGTAGAGAAGCCGCTCCTTCAATTTGTTCTCTGACCTCCACATGCAAGTCATGGTGCATATGCCTACACACATACACACACACACACACACACACACACGCTCACGCACACACAAATGAAAAAAAGAAATAAAATGATGTTAAAACACTTGCGACACTCAATGTTAAATTTCTTTACATAAAAAAATCTCAAATCAAGGTTAAGTTCCTGAGTTCACTCATTGTGGTGTGGTTTTAAGGGAGAGTCTCTTCGTTCTTTGGAAATTTACACTGAAATACTAAAAGGTAAAGTGAGCAATCTTCTCTCAGTTGGTTGAGGAAAAAAGCAAACACTTGGAAATAATATATACATATGGATAAGGTAAAAAGCATAGAATCTAACCAACAGGGAATATTCTTTCTTTATATAAATGGGGTATTTTGGGTCAAGGAAGAAAGGGCTTCAATATACTATTTTGCTCTTCTTTAAGGTTGAAATTGCTTCATGTTAAAAATAAAAAAGCATGCAGCTGGAGAGATGGCTGAGCAGTAAAGAATACTTGTTGCTCTCAAAGAGACCTCATGTTCAGCTCCCAGCACCTCCACAATGCTCACAAGTACATGTAACTCCAGTTACAGGGGATCTCATGGCGACCTCTTCTGGCCTTTGCAGACACTGCACACACATTACATACAGACATACATGTAGGCAAAACATCCATACACATAAAAAAATTAACAAATCTTGAAAAATACATAAGAGGAAATATGTGGTGAAGTATGCATAAGACCTGTGAACAGAAGATAAGCAGCCAAAGAAATTATAGAACGCTAAAAAAGAGACACGATCACAGATTGAAAAACACAATATCATGAAATTTTTATTTCTTCCCAGAGGTTGATAGAGTCAATGACGCCTAAGTAAAAACACTTGCGAGATTTTAATGGAAGCTGGAGATTAGTTACTGAATAGAAAAAAACACATGGACCAAAAATAATCATACCACCTTGAGTAAGATAGAAAAGAATGATTTACTCTAGCAGACAATGAACTTACTTTAAGACAAAGTCAATTGAGGGAGTATGGCACTTGGAGCAAGCTTACACACGTACATCAACAGAGCATAACAAGAAGTGCAGAAACAGGACTTCTAGCTAGTGACAGGAGAGTGCCGGAGATCTGAAAGGAAGGATGATGCTCCAAAAAGTTGGGGCTCCTACACTCTGTGGCCCCTAAATTGTCCCGTGATAGTTTAGCCCCTGCTAAGTTCTGCAGTGCGGGTAGCTGGAAAGAGACTGGAAGATGAGAAGGGTCAAAAAGACACTGGTCTCCTGATTCTGCTTACTCTGTAGGAATCTCCTAGGCAACATCCCACACCTTGATGACATTTTTCCTTCCAGTGTGGAAACGTTATCATCACAGTCCCTCAGAACTGTAAGCACCAGTTAGACAGTACCTAGCAGCCTGTGAGGAGAGAAAAGCATATGAGGGACTGGAGAGACGGCTCAGCAGTTGAGAGCAGTGGCTGCTCTTGCAGAGGACCCAGGTTCAATTCCCAGCACCCACATGGCAGCTCATAACCCACCTGTGACTCCAGTTCCAAGGTATCTGGTACCTTCCTCTGTCCTCCATGGACACCAGACATAAATGTGGCAAACAGACATACATGCAGGCAAAACATTCATATGTAAAAATACAATCTACAAAAATAAAAAGGATATGATATATAGGCTTATATATGATGGATGGACAGATATGGGATGTGTAGATGAATATAGGTTAAATAGTGACTATAAAATCAATGCATAAATAAATGAATAAGATGAATAGGCAGTTGTATAACAGGAGTTATTGAGGGAGTGAGATAAGAGTTTATATGGTGTAAATATTTTGGTTACACTATTGCAGACTTATCTGCCATTTGATTTCCTTTGCCCAAATTAGCTTTGCCCATAAAACTAATATGAGGCTTTATTTCCAGCCTTATATTAGCAAGGAAGTTGAAGACCTTTTTTTTTTTTTTTTTTTTTTTTTTTTTTTTTTTTTTTTTTTGCAGACCTTTCCATGTTCTTTTCTATCGGATTATAGAGTAGGAAAAAATTCATCTCTCATATCTAGACTCAAGTAAAAATAAGAAGAGAACTTTATTTCACCTAAAAATGTAATATCCTGCCATGTGTACCAATTCCTACTCCAGATAAAACATGAGAGTGCGTTTACCACCCAGACGGTCCCTACAGAGAACAGAGGATAAACTAACAAACATCTGACAGTTGCTCTTCAAACAGGAAGAGGAGGCACTGGGCTAAGAGCATGTTTTCCTAAAGTAGCCTAAAATGACAACCAGTCATCCGGAATGGAGATTGGTGAGGCCACAATCTCCAGTCCTGTATTATATCTAATTGCAGACTTCAACATTTTTTCCATTCAAGGAAAACATCATTAAGTTCACCAAGCACTTCCTATGATCCACCCAGGATGGTCTGTCTAGATTTTAGGACCAGTGGCAAAGAAGTACATCAGCTGCACAGGACCATTGTCCCATCAACAACAGGGGCCACAATTGCATTGCTCTACACTACATTCAATTTATAAAGTGAAATCTGCATGCCTTTGCGCTTTAGCCCTTATTCCCAAACCTTAACCCCTCCTGGATAACACAATTACTATTGGAGTCTGCTTCCTTTCAGACTTTTTTCTTTACATGCTGTCTTAGTCAGGGTTTCTATTCCTGCACAAACCAAGAAGCAAGTTGGGGAGGAAAGGGTTTATTCAGCTTACACTTCCACACTGCTGTTCATCACCAGAGGAAGTCAGGACTGGAACTCAAGCAGGTCAGGAAGCAGGAGCTGATGCAGAGGCCATAGAGGGATGTTACTTACTGGCTTGCGTCCTCTGGTTTGCTCAGCTTGCTTTCTTATAGAACCCAAGACTACCAGCCCACAGATGGCACCACCTACAAGGGGCCCTCCGCCCTTGATCACTAATTGAGAAAATGCCTTACCAATGGATCTTATGGAGGCATTTTCTCAACTGAAACTCCTTTCTCTGTGATAACTCCAGCTTGTGTCAAGCTGACACACAAACCAGCCAGCACATATGCATACCATCACATGTACCCATTTCTCATTTTAAAAACAAAATAAGATCAAACTCAGTAATACCCTTATTGTTGGTCAGTACTTATAAAGAACTTTGCACAGGCCTAGGGAGATGGCTCTGTGGGTTTGCTGCATAAACATGATAGCCCTCGTGACAACATAAAGTCTAGATGTGACAGTACAGGTCTGGGTGGGGCAGAGACAAGTGGATTAGTTAAGACCACTGGCCAGCCAGCTTTGCTGAAATGACAAGTTCCAAGTTCACTGAGAGACCCTGTCTCAAAAATAAAATAAAATAAAATAAAATAAAATAAAATAAAATAAAATAAAATAAAATAAAATAAAATAAAATAAAATAAGGTAGAGAAGTGATTGAGGAAGACATCTTGATATCAACCTCTGGTTTCCACATGCGCCTTCACAGACACACAGACACACACACTTTCTATGCTCATTCTGAGTCTTCGTTCATACTTTTCTATGGTTACATAGTAAGAGACTCTGCCCTTTCCCCTCCACCCTTCCATCGTTTCTCAGCTGTGTCCGCCCACAGCTCTTTCAAGACCTGCTCTTTCCCCTCTGGAAGCACCAAGATCAAGGGGTGCCTGGCAGATTAGGAAAGCCAGCTCCTGGTCTTAGTTGACGAAGCTTATACCCCAGAGCCCCCAAAGGGATCAGGGAGAGGCCGAGGCTTCATCTGAACAACACACCCGGCTTGCTTCTTCTGCCTTCATGTTCTGCTTCCCTATGCGTTTACTAGGTTGTCCTAAGAACTCTTCCATAATAACCATGCACATTGAAATTCTCATAGCAGGTGTGTCTAGGGAGGTGACCCAAGGTGTGTAATATTCCACGGTACGGAATGTGCAGGACATGCCGTGATTTACTGAACTGGTATCCTGTGAATGGTTTGTTCTCTTGTTTCTGACTTTTCCTATCCTGGAGCATGCTGGGTACACATCTGCACACAGTCATACAACAACAAAAAAAAGTCGGGTCGGGCAGTGGTGGCGCACGCCTTTAATCCCAGCACTTGGGAGGCAGAGGCAGGAGGATCTCTGAGTTCGAGGCCAGCCTGGTCTACAGAGTGAGTTCCAGGACAGCCAGGGCTACAGAGAGAAACCCTGTCTCGAAAAACCAAAAAAAAAAAAAAAAAAAGTCCGTAATTGCCTCCCATCTTGGCCATTCTAAGAGTTGTACGGCCAAGTCATGTCTGGCTTTCTGCTGTCATAGTTTCAAAAAAAGAATGTAAACATGGCTGCTAGGAACCCACTACCTTTATTAGCTACAGTGAAGATAAATGACTCAGTGTGCTCTGTTTATTTTTCCTGGAATGAAGATCAAAAAGTCAGGCCCACACAACTTCCTGAACCACCCCGGTCTCAGATTCCTAGGTAATCAATGGTTATCACACACTCTAGACTCAACAGACCAGATCCTGCTGGGGTGGGTTGGAACATACGTGCCAGTACATATGCGCACATGTGGCATCCAGAGGACAGCTCCAGGTGTCTTTCCCAGGGTACCATCCATTATGTGCCTTTTTGTTGAATCTGTGACAGGACTTTTAAGTGACATAAGGTTCACCAACTGAGCTAGGCTGGCTAGCCGGTAAGCTCCAGAGATCGGGCGCCTCCTCCCCAGTGGCTGGGATTATGAGCACACAGGGAACTCAGGGGTCATGCTTGCCGGGCAAGCACTTGCCAGTGTAGCCGTCTCCAAGCAAAGGTTCAGTGTTTATTTTTGAAACGAGGAATGGGGATATGTAGCAATCAACTCTTTGTTTCTGTCTTGCTGCCAGGCTTCCTGCCCTTGGGTCTCTTCGCATAGAATCTAATGCAATAAATGGACCTTGTACTTCCCTCCTTATGGGTAGATAAGTGTGAAAAGCCTTCTCTGTCTACAGATTCCCACTTGCCGAATAGTTTCTAAATGAAGGTTTAGGATTGCAACACCTCTGACTGCATTGAATGTCCCAGGGAGAAGTATCACCTCATGGAAGCAGGCAATGAATGCAGAGAGTCTGCTTACAACACACAGCATCACGTGAGAGAAGAGGTGTGGCTATGGCCATCTCTGACTCACATGGCAGCGTATCTGAGAGACAGACTATGAGAAGGCATTACAAACCTGATGGCAATGCCACACCCCGGGCCCAGCTGAGGACAGACAGAGACAGAATTTCCTCTGTGTGTTATGCCCAGCTTTTCTCTTTTCCAATCATGGATTGCAATGACTAAAACAGATTGACTGACCAGCATGTCTCATGGTCTCATAGGAATTCATCCCTTCCTATAATGGAAAGAAAAAATTCAATTCGTTCCTGGGACTTTGCTAGAAACTGGATCAAGCCATCCAGGAAAAGAATAATTAAATTATCTCCAGAGAAATATTACAGGAATGTGTGTGTGTGTGTGTGTGTGTGTGTGTGTGTGTGTGTGTGTGTGTGTGTGTGTGTGTGTATTCATGCGTGTGTACACAGAGGCCAGAGAACACCCAGAGTATCATCTATACAGGAAGGCCTCCACCTCCTCTGACCTGAAGCTCGTCAACTGGGCTAGACTGAATGACAGTAAACCCAGGATCCTCTCTGCCTCTCTAGTCCTGAGCCAGAAGCATCTACCACCCATGCCCAGCGTTTTCACATCTGTTCAAACTCGGGCCTTTGTGCTTACTAGAGAATCACTTTACAGACTGAGCCTCCCTCCCCAGCCCCAGCCCCAGCCTCAGCCTCCAGCATCACAGTCTTAGTACTAAGAATGGGAGCCAAATTGAGTCCAAAGGTCATGCATAGACCCTGAACTCTCAAATTTACAAGAGAGCTCAAGATTGAGTAACAATGACAAGTGGCAAAGACCAAAATTTTTTCTAAGCTTACGTGGCTCACTCCAAAACAGCTCATTACTAGCAAGTCAGAGGCTGCAGCTTGCTTCCATTACTTCTGGCCCAGGACTCTTTCCATTAAATCACCAAAGCCAATGTTATTAGAAACTTGGAGCATACAGGAGACAATAAACTAAATGTCAAGGCCACACTGCCATCCTTGCCAACACCTTCCTTAGTTATGATGCTGCTGCTGATTGACAACTATGGTCAGATTGTTAAACCTGGACACCCTTAAAAAGAACAAGCTGGGACACTGTCATATCATGTTAACACCACAGCAACCCAAACCATCACTGTGGGAGCACCATTAGCACAGCTGATGTAAAGAACACAGAGTTCTCCACTCCCAACTATGTCCCTACTGGCTCAGGGCAAAGCCTGTTCCATCAATCACCATTGTAACAGTCCTGGCAGTAGATAGGACAGTCTGAACAGTACTCCTTCCTTCAGGTATCCGATTGTTGAAACAATGGATTCTAAGAATGATACATTTCTCCAGGAGTCTCACACTGCAACAAGGAATAGCCTGGGACCTGGGACCAGCAACAGAGGGAGATTGTCACCCAGAAAGAGATCTCATAGTCCTAACAACTTGCCAGAACACCTTGCAGGAGAAACCAGAAAGTACAATACTGATAGGTTCACATGGGCAGAACCCCACCTGGCTAGGACTGCTTCATTGTGCATGTTCTTGCCCTCTGTTGAGACCTAAACCTCATGTCAGGACCCCAGGTATGGATCTCAGACTCATTTTTTGTTCTCCTTCTTCCCGGTTTAGTCACACTGAATAAGTCTCTTTTCTCTGCTTTTTGATAGCATTTATCTCTTTAACTGGCCCACTAAGGACGGGTGACTGAGCCCAGCCTGTTAGGGCTAACAACTGTTAGACCCTAACGATTCTCATAGTCATCACTATGTTTGGCCTGGCCAAATTCTGGATATTAAACTAAACAATGAATTACTATTTGAGGGGTGGCTTAGTATATAAAGTGTTCACTGTACAAGCATGGGATGTTGAATTCAATCCCACCACACACCTAAAAAGCCAAGAGGGGGTTCGTGCCTGCAGTCCCAGTGCTGGGGAAACAAAGATAGGTGCATCCCTGGGTAGCCTAGCTATGCTCCAAACTGCTCTTTCTCTTTCTCTTTCTCTTTCTCTTTCTCTTTCTCTTTCTCTTTCTCTTTCTCTTTCTCTTTCTCTTTCTCTTTCTCTCTCTCTTTCTCTCTCTCTTTCTCTCTCTCTTTCCTTTTCCTTTTCTCTTCTCTACACCAGCAGTCAAGATGGAAGAATGCAGAGCAATCCCAGCTTACACTACAGAGCATCTTTCACAGGCTGGCTGCTGGTTGACACTATCATGTGGCCTAGATCCAGTCCAGCCCCCTTAGGGTACCATGCCCTGCTATCCACAGTGACAAAACTATTGACCTTAACAAAATGTGTACCTGCCTCACTCGATACTTAGTACCGCCAAGAGCAACTGCCTAATTAATGATGCTATCGAAGACCACCTTGACCTTTTGGAAAAGCCCGCAGATTTCTTTTCTAACTTTCAATAGGGATCCCAGTGTAAACATCAGATAGATAGAAAGAAACATGAAGTTCAGGTCTCTTTCAAAAGATGAAAGATTTTATGATTTTAAATTGCACAACAGATATAAATACTCACCCTGTAAACAACCCTAAGAAATTTACAGAAGACATAAAAGACCTCTTGGGAGCTCTTGGGAGTTGGTGGCTGCCGGGGTCGGGGGTCATTTATCTTCAGGGATATGTTGTCTGTGGTTCGGTAAATACCTGGAGTCCTACACCTACCAACAGCCCTAATTAAACCCAGTGAATTATAAAAAGGAAGAAAAAGACAAGAAAGGGAAAAGAGGGCAAACATTTTGGACAGAAGGAGACTCTAATCCCAAAGAGACCAGGATGAAGGTAAGTGGGAAATGGCTGTGAATGTCATCAAAATATATCACATGCATATATGGAAATAATATATAAAATTATTTTAAAACACAAAGCGATTTTAAAATGGCCAACTTCTAGAAAGCTAAATGACCTCTGCTAATAGGACACTAGGTGCCTTTTATCCTGTGCATTGTAAGATAGAAAGATGATATCCTACTACACAATATGTTCTTATAAAATTATTATAATATACTTTTCCATACTATAATCACTTTTTTTCAGGTACTAGGAAAAAAATTGAAATCCCCCTGCCTCCTGCCTCCCAAGGACTGGAATTACAAAGATGTACTGCCATATCTAGCTGTATTTTGTTATTGTGTTTGTTTGTTGAGACAGAGTCTCACTATGTTGTCCTGGCTGTCCTGGAACTCACTATATGGACCAGACTGAACTTGAATTCAAGGAGATCTGCCTGCCTCTGCCTCTTGAGTGCTGGGATTAAAGGAGTGCACCACCATACCTTTTTTTATAACCCAGTCCACTTCAGAACCATTTGAGTTGTTTCCAATATAGTGATACTATATTTGTAAACCCAGCCCATCGGAGGAACCCTGGAAGTGTGAGACCTATCTTGTCTGTACAGCAAGATTCTGTCTCCATAAACAAAACACTCAAAACAGGGCTGGAGGCTTGGCCTCAGGAGTTAGGAGCACAGGGTTAACTTCCAACCACCCACATGATGGCTCACAGTCATGTGCAATTCCAGTTCCAAGGGACCCAATGCTCCACTGCCACCAGGCACAACTGTGATGCACAGACATGCGTGTAGAATGCGTGTAGAATCTATACATGTGGAATAAATAAAATGTTTTTTACTTTAAAATTTTTTTGAAAGTCATTTAGGATTTGTGGATTCAGCTAACTGAAGAGAAAGGGATATTCTGTCCAGTGAAGGGGGTCGGGTGCTGTTCCCAGGGGCAATGCCCAGTGGGATCGCCGTCAAAGACTGGACTCACAGAATGCTTCCCCAGAGACTGAGGGAGAAACCTGTGAGACAAGATCTTTCCACCCTGCCCCTGCCTTCTGAACATCTGAGATCTCCTTACACTGACTTCAACTTACAAAACTTTAGTACTAAAAGATATTTTAGGTTACTTCAGGTCAATGGTTCTCAACCTTTGTCCCCTATTAAAATCACCTAGGGAACTTCTAAAAATACCCATGAAGTCTGAGCAAAGCATCATCGGAAGCAATCTGGACAGACTCTGTGGGTAAGGCTCAAACTCTGGAAAGACTGCAGGTCAGCTCACTCATGAAATCCCTCAGGCCACTTCTAGAGTCTCTTTGTCACCGCCACAGCATGCCACACAATGCTTTTCAGATAGCCAGTATGCAGTAAATGGTGTTAATACAGCCCCATAGTCAGTCCAAGTACTCTGTAACAATAATTTGTTATTGTTGTGGTCGTGTTTGTAGTTTTTGTTGCTGTTTGCTTGTTTGTTTTATTTGTTTGGTTGGTTTTTGTTTTGTTATGTTTTTTGAGACAGGGTTTCTCTTTGTAGCTCTGGCTGTCCTTGAACTCTCTATGAAGACCAGGCTGGCCTGAAACTTACAAAGATCTACTTGCTTCTGCCACTCATTGCTAAGATTAAAGGCACACACCACTTGTCCCTCTGAAATATTGAAAAACAAACAAACAAAAAAACCCTACAAGTTCTACACA
Source organism: Uromys caudimaculatus (assembly GCA_028551405.1). Taxonomy (NCBI): domain Eukaryota; kingdom Metazoa; phylum Chordata; class Mammalia; order Rodentia; family Muridae; genus Uromys; species Uromys caudimaculatus. The sequence continues at coordinate 46,949,116 of CM052714.1, read as the reverse complement.
TCAAAAAAGAAGAAGAAAGAGGAGGAGGAGGAGGAGGAGGAGGAGGAGGAGGAGGAGGAGGAGGAGGAGGAGAATCAGAAGAAGAAGAAGAAGAAGAAGAAGAAGAAGAAGAAGAAGAAGAAGAGGAGGAGGAGGAGGAGGAGGAGGAGGAGGAGGAGGAGGAGGAGGAGGAGGAGGAGGAAAAAGAGAAACCCAATGTAACTGTGCATGCTTGCAGTCCCAGCAAGGAGGTAAAAGGATTGCCTGGAGTTCAAGGCCAGGTTACAGAGTAAGACTCTCAAAAAAGTAATAAATGATAAATAAGTGTATAAAATAAAAGGGGAGAATACCATTTCCAAGCCCAAAAAGGTAATACCTTACACTGTTACATTGTCCCAGAATGTAAACTAGAAATTCCCAGAGAAATATTAAGAGAAGGAAGATCCAGCCAGACTGGGGCAGCAGACCCAGGGAAGGCAGTGGAAGAGACAGAATACCATACCGAAGCCTGAGGATTTAGCTTAGTTAGTGGCATCCTTACCTAGCATACACAAAGCTCTGGATTCTAGCACCAGCACCATCTGAACCAGGGTCGCTGATGCATGTGTCTTACCCCAGTACTGGGGGGGTGGAGGCAGGCCAATCAGGTGTTCAAGGTCATCGTTAGTTACATAGTGAGTTGGAAGGCAGCCTGGGGTACAGATGACCCTGCCTCTATAACAAGAATCAATAAATAAGCCCCCATAAAAGGACAGTTTCCCCATCTCGGGAGACTCTACTCCTCAAGGACTGCTTTTCTGAAAACCCACTGACTAATGAAATCAGATCCAGCAAAACAAGGAAGATACTGACTTCATGCTCCCCTGGTAGCTATGGTTACCTGATTTGCCTACTGAAGTACCTGGGATAACTTGTGTGATCAGAAGCAACATTCTTTAAAAACCCGAGCCTAAGTTTTGTCATATCCTAGATACAACAGGTTCAAGCAAAGGAGATGACCGATCAGCTCATAAAGTTTCAGGGAAGGCAGGACGCAGTGTTCTGAGACTAAAATATCTAATGGGCAGACAAATATTTATTCTTATTTTTTTTCATTCTTTGGAACCATTTCTTCCAACATTCACTGATAGGAAACTCAAGGCAAGGTCATGTGAGATACCCTAATTTAAAAAGGGAGGGTCCTTGAGATTTGGTCTAGAAATTCAACAATCCCAGTAGTGAGATGAAGAAGCCTGGACCAGGAGGAGAAGGAAGGGGCAGGAAGCCAGTCTTCTCTCCTGCCACGGAGAGAGCTGAACTCTTGAACCATCTGGATGTGTTGTCCTTTGTTTTGCCTTGGCCTGGGCTAGCCTAAAAGCAGTGGGCGGATGGGTAGCCTATTTCCTCCCTATTGTTTTTACAGAGCTACATTTTAGAGGACTAATTGTTAGAGTCTCTTCCCTACAAGAGGGCTTTGTTAAATCCAGCCTCCCTAAGAGATGAAGTCTTCTCATTTGGGGTCATGATCGGCTTCTAGAGGGAAAAGAAACTGTTGCTTCTTTTTAAGTTTGCTGACAATGTTTCCTCTCTGGGAGCTGAACTAAAGTTGCCTATCCAACACAAATGTTGGCCACCATGATCTGTGCCAGCGTCCAAGGAAGTAAGGTCTTTGTTAGAAAAGCCCAGAAGAAAGACATGGTGGATCTTGGCATGGAGAAGAGAGGAAGAGAAAGGACAGACAGAGAGAGGAGTAGAGGTGGATGAAAGACATACTGTCCTTCAGAAGAGAGCTCTATTAGAATAATTGATACCACAGGTAGACAGACAGCACGCTGCTCTAACATACGCAGCTGTTTGATATCTTCCAGTAAATGAGTAACACGGACATGCCCTATGGTGTGTCTCTGGGATCACCTCAGTCCCCTATCTACTGTGAGATATATGATGTCTGTGCAACCAGGTGGACATCGGTCCTAAGGTTTCATCTGCAAATTGCTGCCTTCCTAGGAGTTGCCACCCAACTCACAAAACTGACAGATTTCTCTGAGGAACTGCTGTCAACATTGATTGTTTATAGGATTAAAGGATTGAGATCTGTGGTTTCTATTTGCACAGAAACTGCTACAGACTTTTCTTTGAGAAAAACTACCAAGGTTTCTTCACTAACATACCATGGCAAACTCACTCTCTCTTGTTTTTTAAAAGTCCCATGAGATGGTGCAATGTTCCAGGAAGTACTCCAATACCAGGTCAATGTGCGGAATGAATACAAGGTCCGTGTGCCATTTCCCTGTCCAAAATCATTTAATATGGGCTGAGGGTGTGGCTTGGTAAGGAGAGTCCTTGATTAGCATCCATGACAGCCTGAGTTCAATTCCAGCACATGAGCCCCATGTGATGGCTCAGGGCTGTAATCTTTGCACAGGAAGGTCAGAAGTTCAAAGTCATCTTCAAATAGTGAGTTGGCAACCAGCCTGTGCTACATGAGACAGTCTGGAAAAAAAAAAAAAAAAACATCCTTGAAAAAAGGGCAGATCTGATTGATATTAAACTAATGAGAACAGGTATGAGCTTAGGGCTACTATTCCTGTAGTGAAACATCATGACCAAAACTGCTTGGGCAGGAAAAGATTTATTTGGTTTATTCTTCTACATCACTGTTCATCACTGAAGGAAGACAGGATAAGAACACAAACAGGGCAGGAACCTGGGGACAGGAGTTGGACGGAGGCTATGGAGGGGTGCTGCTTACTGGCTTGCTCAGCCTGCTTTCTTATAGAATCCAGGACCATCAGACCAGGAGTGGCCAAACCCAAAATGGGCTAGACCCTTGTCCATCAATCATTAATTATAAAAATGTCTTATAGCCAGATCACATGGAGGTAGCTTTCTCAATTGAAGTTCCCTGCTTCAGATGACTCTGGCTTGTGTCAAGTTGACATAAAACAAATAGCACAGGTAATAGAGCCGATCTTAGCCAAAGGTCAGCAATTGCATATTTATTCCTTAAAAGAGAGACTCTGAGCAAGCTTGTGTCATCTAGCCAGGTGGGCAGACTCCATGAAAAAGCAACCACCTGGAGCTAAAGGGGAGAAAAGGCAGGCCACAGGGATTTACATGGAGAGTCTATGAAAAGCGGTCCTGGGAGCAGAAGGTAGCTCCTCAGCCAGTAGCAGTTGCTGCAAGTGACAGTATACAGCTTCTGGCACATAGTTTCCAGGGAAGTTCCTCAGTGAAAAGGGAGAGATCTAGAATTGTTATTCAGTGCCATCTGCATATATCTGATGTGTTTCCTTGTGAGCCTTGGTTTCTCACTAGCAAAGTGGGAGAGTTGCCTTAGCAGATCTTGACGTTCTCATTTCCAGACATCTGAGCTTCTAGGTCTCAGTGGCTCCTACAGTATCTGCTTCTGCTGTTTCTTCTTCTTCTTCTTCTTCTTCTTCTTCTTCTTCTTCTTCTTCTTCTTCTTCTAATTCTTCAGAGTTGATGGTTCTCTTTAGGCATCCTTTTAATGATAAGCCCAACACTAAACTCCTAGGAATGGCTGTGATTATATTCTTCAAAGTCACACAAAAAATGGTAGCCCTTTTGTATGTAAAATGAAGTAAAAATGAAGAACAAATAGCTTCTGAATGTTAAATAGTCCTAAGGAGTTAAATCTCATCTGCACAACATTTGATTAAAACACACCATCTTGTCTTTCTTAAAGCACTAGCATCATTTTTAAAGGCTTACTTTAATTATAATATAATATCCAAATAAATGTATAAGATACACCAAGAGACAGAAAGAAAGGAATACTTTGTTTCTTCTCTTATTCAGTTTTTGGGGTGAACCTCATGTAGCCCAGGATGACCTTGAATTTCTCATCCTCCTGCCTCCACCTTCTATGTGCTAGGATTACAGGCATATGCCACCGTGTCTGGTTTTATGTGGTTCTAGGGATCAAACCCATGCTAGACAAGCATTCTACCAAATAAACCACATCTCCAGCCCCTCTCTCATCTCTTGCATAAGTTCCTATTACTTAGCACAATCATAAACAAAAGCAGGGTCTCCATAAACCTGGAATGAATAAATAAGTGGGCCTGGAGTAACCTACCTCTTCTGACTCCTTTTCTTTGTTTCGTTTTGTTTTTCCAGACAGGGTTTCTCTGTGTAATAAACCCTGACTGTCCTGGAACTCACTCTGTAGACCAGGCTGGCCTCGAACTTATAGAGATCCACTTGCCTCTGCCTCCCCAATGCTAAGATTAAAGGCATGTACCATGTGGTCTCTTCTTACTTCTTGAGGGTATCTCTCCTAGTCCTACATGCCTTTGCTTGACTGACCTCTGCATCTTCCAGTTCCATCCTAGTCCTTTGTGAGCTCCCAATTTAAAGGACCAAGAATTACTTGTCCAGATGTGATCTGCCTCCAGTAGAATTAATCTCTTCCTGTGTGAGAAAAGAGATTCCTCACTGTACAGAAGTATGCTTTAGGGTCCAGCCCAACTCAGAGCACTTGCTTTCCTTCAGCCTTTCCTTATTCTGTGCCCACAGCAGGCCTGGTCAGAATTGGAATAAGGTTAGCTCCTCTCTGTAAATGAGTGAGATCTGAGCACTGACTTCTCTGACAGAGGACCCAGTTTGACTCCTAGCATCCACAGCTAACTTGTAACTTCAGTTCCAAGGCATCCATCCAATGCCTTCTTCTAGCCTTGTGGGCGCTACATGCATGCATACATACATACATACATACATACATACATACATACATATAGTGCACAGACATATATGCAGGCAAAACACTCATACACATAAAATAAAAATATAATCTCAAAAAATATTTTAAGGAGTCAGTCATGAAGTTGACCCAGAAAGACCAGAATGTCTACAGACATTCCCATCTACTTTGATCAAATTCATATTCCTGTAGCTAGTGATGGAACACACCTTGATCGTCACTGAAGGATCTTCCTCTAGTGTTTGCCATGCATGGTATACCCACAGTCCTCCCACGTGATTACTATCTGCTCTGCATTCCATACCTGGAGCATGCAATGGCACAAACAGGTGAAAGAGCTCTTTTTCCCTTCAAAACTGAGGGTGAAATAAATAGACATTAAGCCCCCAAAGTGATAAAATGTCAGAATGATGAAGTCTCTTGCCACTTCTTCCCTAGTCTGTTTGAAGCCTGCAAAGTGAACCATAGAGAAAAGGAGGAGGAGGAGGAGGAGGAGGAGGAGGAGGAGGAGGAGGAGGAGGAGGAGGAGGAGGAGGCAAAAGCCTCAATCCCAAGGGGAAACCTCAAAGAACAGGACTGCCTGCAGTTGCTGCTGTTTCAGAGACAGTGTATCTCTGAAACAGCTACAGCCTGGTTTTACTGCATCCCGTTTCTTTATATACTTGTCAATCTGGAGTAATTTCATCCACTAATGCATTATGGAATTTAATAACAAAGTGAAGAAAGTCTTCATTGGTTACCCCAAATCTTGGAGATGTACCAAAGATGCTAAATTTGTTCTCAATACTAGCTGCAAAGAACCAACCAACCAAGTCAGCTCCATCTCTAGTCATCAGGAAGTGGTTTGTACAAAGTATCAACATGTGTCAGACAAAAAACCTTTGGTCTTTCCTTATTTTCTCTTTTGCAGAGCTGGGTGTTGCAACCAAGGCCTCCCACAGGTGAGACAAGCTCTGAGCTACATCCCCACCCTCTATAATGTGCCTTTAAAAAGAGACCTACTTTTTGCTTTCCCTTAATGAGACTGGAGTTCTTGCTCTCTTCACACAACTGTCTTGGTTGCTGACTTGAACATTTGGAGTGAATCAGCTAAATACCTGCTTCTGATAAGACATTGCTAAGTCCCCATACATTTGCTGCCTCTAATTCTTGGCACAATGACTTGCAGGTCACAAGCATTCCAGAAATACTTGCTGGTGGGGAAAGCCTCCCAAGTCTCACTGGAATAACTAAAATTCACTCCTCTGGGCTGAGCAGTAATTAAATCTCCTGAGTAATGGAGAGGGGGTTGCTTTTGTTTTTGTTTGAGACAAGTGTCTCCCTAGGTGACCCTCTGTCTGACTATCTTGCCTCAGTCTCTCTTTTAATGAGATTTCAGAGAGATAACCACACTTTGGTGTTTTGTTATTGTTGGTTTTAAGATTTACTTATTTTGGGCTGGTGAGATGGCTCAGCGGCTAAGAGCACTGGCAGCTCTTTCAGAGGTCATGAGTTCAATTCCCAGCAACCATATGGTGGCTCACAACCATCTGTAATGGGATCTGATGCCCTCTTCAGGTAGGTAGATATATATGCAGCAGAGCACTCATACATTAAATAAATAAATTTAAAAAAAAAAGATTTACTTATGTTATGTGTGTATATGTTGTCTCCATGTATGTATGTGTCCCTCGTGCATGGAATGCTCATGGAGGTCAGAAGATGCTGTTAGATTCCCCTGGAAATGGAGTCATCAGGCAGCTCAGAGCCACTGTTTGGGAACTTGGAATTAAAACCCAGGGCCTTCTGGAAGAGCAAGTGGTCTTTAGAGCTGAGCCATCTCTGCGGCATATGTTTGTTGTTCTAAACAACTGTTTTAAGGACATTTTAGTGAGTCTGTTTTCATACCACCAAGACACCTCAACATCCAAGGGTGTCATGATAGTTAATCACAGAAGAAAAATAAGAATGGAGAAAAAAATGAGACATCTCGTTTACTCTGAGAGATGACCAAGTGCCCTGGCAGACTTGCCCCAGGAATATATACCTTAAATACTCCTAATGATGGAAGCCATGTGGTGAATGACTTGGAAGTCAGAGAGCCACAGAGCTGATTATCAGCAAGGAGTATTCGCAAGTCCACAATGACATGCTTAATTCGTTTTGTGAGACCAAGACAGGAAAAATATACCTTGTGGATTAAGAGTTCTATATGCAGTTAAGAGTTAAGTTCCTGTTTGTCCTGTGCTTGTTGGGACTCAAGAGCACCAGATGTGCTTGACCACATGTGGGTGGGAGGTATGTGGGCAAGAAATACCTCAGGATACATGCTTGCCCCTGATGGACCTGATGGGAAAGACGGTAGCCTTGTAAGGTTGCTTCTTCAAGGTGCAACTCATGACCATTTTCTGGGAACCCAGAGTTGGACCTGGCCAGAGAGACCATCAATCTTGCTACTATTTAATTAAAGCTAACTTTAAATTTGGCTTTAAATTGTGGTAATGGTCTTATTCTTGACCAGTAGGACTAACATTTTTCCACCAACAAATAAAAAGATAAGAAGATTTCCCTAAGAAGAACTGCAAACAGTAAGTGTGGCAGAGGAAAAGAAAACAGAAACTATTCAAGTGCCACAGTGAGAAGGTTCCTCATTCCTGAGGCAGCAGCATTGCTAACAAACACAAAAATTAGAGGGTGAGACTTCAAAGCAGACAGGATATCTGGGTATCCTCTAAAATACTTATGCTTGACTTTAGTGGTTTTAAAATATACCCACAGAGCCAGGCTGGTGGACATCTTTAACCCCTAGCACTTGGAATGCATAGGCAGTAGAGTCAGGAGTCTCAAGGCCAACCTTGACTACATAGTGAGTTTGAGGCTAGTCTGAGCTACATGAAACCCAGTTCCCACCACCACCACCACCAAAAAAAGCAAATTAAGCAACACACATACACACACACACACACACACACACACACACACACACACTCACACTCACACACACCCTTTGCTACTGCTGTTCTCAGTCTTCAGAAGGTAGAATTAATTATTTTCTCCATGATAATAAGCTAAACTATACATGATTCCTTTCTAAAGAATCTAAGGTTGGTGGGAAATGTATGTTCCTTACAATAGCAAAAAAAAAGGGGGGGGGAGTAATCAGAGTTCATATCAGCAGTGAGAATTTTGTTCCCCCAATGTGATACCCTAAGATGACACTTTGCTGTGGCATTCTTGCCAAAATCCATACAACATTATTTTGTCTGGACTTGAGAAACTATGGAAAAAAAAAAACTTAAATTGAGAAACAGTATCCAAAATGCCTGCTAACAGTTCTTCAGAGCATCAGAGTCATGAAAGATAAGAATGACTGAGACATTGTTACATTTCTCAGAAGACTTGGGAAGAGATGGGGCAGCTTAGTCCTGACACAGAGAAGGATATTAAGAAGAAAAGCAATGGAATCAGAATATAGTCACAGTCTTGGTAACAAGATTGCAGTAATGTTAACTATTAGTTACAGTCTTTGTAACAGGATTGCACTACCGTTAACTATTAGTTTGCTGGCTCCTTTCTATAATTTATTTACATTAAGCTCAGGGGGGGAGGGGGCAGGCATGTGGCCATCTTACTTGCTTATTCTTCTGGATAACTAAGGTGATTTCAAAATAAGGTTTTTCAAAAACTAACTAGTCTGATCACTTTCTTTTACATAGAGGAAATGCAAGCGGTGAACTTGCCAGCCTGGGACATGTAATAAGTTTGCTATTCTGTCTCAAAACAAAACAAATAAACTGCAGCTTGTTCAGTCTGGATATAAGATGAAGAAGGAATATTTATAATTATCTGATAAACACTTAGCATAAGCTTCACCTTCCAACTATCTACAGAAGGTTGGATCTTCTTATATTTCAGCCCCAGCATTTATCATAGTACAGAGAATACAGAATCACGTGAGAATCCACCAGGCAACACATTTCTGTTTAGAAAATTGTGGTTATTTGCATAAAAATGTTGTTTATAACACATGGGCTTATTCTTATTTTCAAATAAAAATTAAGTAGGTTTTAAAATCTTGTCATTTTAATTTTATATGCACTAAATATAGAGACAGCCCATCTTTTATTTAGTTCTTCAAGTGTCTTTAGTAGCCTTTATGAGTGCAAGAACGGCCTGGAGAAGGGACGCTCAGTGGGTAGTGTCTACTCCATAAACATTAGGACCTGAGATCTGACCTCTAGCTCCAGATGAAAGATCGGTGCAGAGACCCATATTTGTCAACTCAATGCTGGAAAGCAAAGGCAGAAGGATTCCTGGAATTCACTTGTAGGCCAGTCAATCAAGCCAAACCTATGTGCTCCAGATCTCTGAGACTATCTCAAAACAGAAGCTAGAAAGCTGGCAGAGTGGTGTATGCCTTTAATCCCAGATCTTGGAGACAGAGGCAAGCAGATCTCTGATTTCCAGGGCAGCCTGAGCTACATAATGAGATCCTGTCTCAAAATAGTTAAACAAGCAGAAAAAAAGAAAAAGAAAGAGCAAGCTCCTGAGGAGGACATCTGACTTGACAAACACACAGCATCCTTTTGAACATGTACTTACAACGTGCACAGTGTAAAGAACTTTCACACCAGAAGGTCTAAGAATTGAGGCAGGAGCTTTACTGTCTCAATTGTTCTAAGTTAAACCATTTGGCCTTTGTCTTTAATAAAGAAGAGAAGACAGATGCCCCTGGAGTTTATAATAATATTGGATTAACGATGAAAGCTTTGTCCCTATAGTTGGTGCCTCAGGGGTGACTGTGAGATTTGCCTTTTTTTTTTTTTTTTTTTTTTTTTAATTTTTACTTCATGTGCATTGGCTTTCTGCCTGCATGTCTGTCTGTGTGGGGATGTCAGAGCCCCAGAACTGGAGTTACAAAAATAGTCATGTGGGTGCTGGGAATTGAACCTGGGTTCTCTGGGAGAGTAGTGAGTGCTCTTAAGCACTGAGCCATCTCTCCAGCCTGAGTTTTGCCTTTTTAAACAAATTTTTATTATGCTTCTCTCTCTCTCTCTCTCTCTCTCTCTCTCTCTCTCTCTCTCTCTCTCTGTCTATCTCTCTGTCTCTCTCTCTCTCTCTGTGTCTCTCTGTCTCTCTCTCTATCTCTCTGTCTCTCTGTCTCTCTTTCTCTCTGTCTCTGTCTCTGTCTCTCTTTCTCTCTGTCTCTGTCTCTGTCTCTCTCTGTCTCTGTGTGTGTGTGAGAGAGGGAGGGGGGGAGAAAGAGAGAGAGGAGAGTCATGTGTGGAGACCAGAGAAGAACTTGCAGAATCCGATCTCTCTTATGCCACGTGTGTACTTGGAATTGAACTCAGGTCATCATGTTTAGTGGCAAGCCCCTTTACCTGCTGAGCCTTTTTTTTTTAATGCAAAGCTATGGAAGACTTTTCAAATGTGGGTAGAGTTCCCAGCCTGTACAGATGAACTCCTGAAAACCATCAGGAGCACCAGAGAGGAGGAAAGACATGAAATGGCAGGCAAACCGGAGCAAACCCTCTAGCTTCGCCCGCTGTCACCCCCTGCTTTATCACCAGGCTGAGCAGTCACATGGCTAAGCACCCTGCTCACCTCAGTAGTGCACCGATGAACCAGTCAGACCACAATTGCTTCAGGTATTTTCCTGGAACATAGAGGCTATTTCTGTCTATCTCAAACTGTTAAACCATCTGTCCTTTGCTTTATTCTGTACAATTGTCCCGTGGGTGACCTTCTGCTGAAAGAAAACCAAAATTGCATCCTCTTCATTTGCCACCACTGACAGTTTCTGCTCATGAAGCTTGATTACATAGAACACTAACCACCTGGCTTCCCTGCCTTCGGCCAACCTCTGCTTATGCCTCACAGCGCTATTTCCTCACCCCATATGCTTCTCCGAGTGCATAAGGTGACTGCCCTCCATCACCACATTCTTTTCCACCTCAGGATTAGATTCTTTCTTTCTTGCAAGGCTCGTCTTGTCAACAGCTGGCATACTGTGAGGAGCAGAACGGACTTGGTTTTGTAACACATGCAAACACCAGAAACAGATACCTGGTCTCTAAGGTTACATAAGCATGATGAATTACACCTCCTTTATGAGAATTTGTTGGTCACTTGATGCTGACAGAGGTCTCCTCAGCACCCACTACCACCACAAAAAAGCCTGTTGCTAATGAAAACGCACCTCGGCCCCCATTCCATTCCTGTGGTTTGGTGACTCATCAAGAGCTGCCTAGCTGGCTGTGGAACTACATCAGCCTGTCAGACCTGGGACTTAACCAGCAGATATGGCTAAGCCAAATAAACCAGGATCGAGAATTTCACCTAGCTTCAACTGACGTCTCTCAAGGGATAATTGTCTACCTGGTGCAAAAGCACTTGGCACATAAGATTAGGTTCTTAATTACCATTTCAGTGCCCCCTCCTTAGGAAGATGCCAAAGGGCCTTTCATCCATAAGACTAAGTCCTCTCTATTAGCCTGAAAAATAACTTTGACATTCCTTCGTGTGTGTGTGTGTGTGTGTGTGTGTGTGTGTGTGTGTTTGTGTGTTTGGGGAGGGTTGTGCATGGACACTGACGGTGTCTCTGATCAGTGACATTTAAATGAAGATGAAAATCACTTGTTGAAGGACACCCTTGGCTATCTGGGGAGAACTTCAGGGCAGAAGGAACTGGAAAATAAAGACCCTGAACTTTGTGGAAAGTAAGGTTGGCAAAGCGGAGCGGTAAGGATGCGAGAGAACAAATCTATGTGGAAGGCCTCAGGAAGGCCAGGGAAGGTTAGCCTGTGGCCTCAGTCCTGCACGAGAAACAGGAAAGCTAGCTAGAAGCAATGCCACGTTCTAGATCATTCTGGCTATTATGTTAATCACAGACATTGTTGTGGGCTATCCACCAGAAAAGATGGCTCTCACACAGGTTTAAGCCAATAGAATGGTTTTATTAGCCAGCCAGTGACTACACTGGATGCTCAGGATCCCAGTGAGCCTTTCTCAGAGTGAGCTTTTAAACACAAAAATCATGTCCTGGGTCAGTTGACAAGAACAGTTAGCCAAAAGTGGAGTTGCAGAAGCCAAAAGGTAAGGTTAGTCCATTTAGTGACTTTCTCAGAATTATCTGGACTTTGATGGATTAGGTCTTTGTTTCAGTTGGCAGGTGGTGCTGTCTACCTGCTGAGTTTTACAGCCTGAATGGTACTTCCATCATGGAGTCAGTTGTGCTAAGGTCTGGGGGCCTGTTACACAGACTGCACACATGAGTGTGCCACCCCAGTTGCTGTCATGGAGCAGGAGCAGGTGTCTGCTGAGATGTGCTGTTCCTTCCAGCTTGGCACCTTTACCCCCATGACCTTGAATTCCTAATCTTACTGTCTAATATGTCCTAATTTTGGGACTCCAGGCCTGCATCACCATGCCTGGCTTAATTTAAGCAACTGTAAAGGTTAATTGCCCACAAGCCAGAATCTAGCATAACCTGACAGTTGAGCCTCTGGGCATGCCTGTAAGGATTATGTTGATTACATTAATTGCTCCTGGAGTGAATTGAGCTGTAAGCATGCATTCCTTGTGTTCGTTTCTGTTTCCTGAACATTGATATGATGTGAGCAGTTGGCTTCGAGCTACTACTACTGCCCTTAAGTTTCCTGCTATGAACCTTGAGCAATGAGCTAGAATAAACCCCCTTCCCCTTAAGTTACTTTATTTTATTATTTTATTTTATTTATTAAGAGTATTTTATCACAGCCACAGAAAAGTAACTCTCCAAACAGGGCTGGAGAGATGGTTCAGTGGTTAAAAGCATTTGCTGTTCTTTCAGAGGACCAAAGCTCAGTTCCTGGTCAGGAGGCTTACATACAGAATATAACTCCAGCTTCAGGGGATCCAGCACCCTAAAAAAAAATTAAAAGAAAAAGAAAAAGAACTAAGACAGCAGCCTTAATGAACTTGAGAAGAAATTAAAACTGAGACACTAAAGAATATTCCCAAATTCCTAGCCACTGACTCAGACAGCGGATAGTCTCAACAGAGGTTGATTATTCATGCAGAAGACTCAAATTTCAGTGAAAAAGAATACATACATATATATATATATTTCCTCAGTCAAAAAGAATATATATATATTTCTAGAATTATTTTCTTCAAGTCCACTGAATTATAAGTCTTTTTAAACAGTGATTAAGCTTCTGTGAATCACAGGGAGTTTCTGCCCAGTAAATTCAAAACTGTTCAAAAAAAAAAAATGAAAAGAAAACAGAATAATGACACATGCCTGCAGTTTCACATACTCAGAATGTTGAGGCAGAGGGATTTCTAGAACTTAAGAGTTGGGGAAGAGCCGGGCAGTGGTGGCACACGCCTTTAATCCCAGCACTTGGGAAGCAGAGGCAGGAGGTTTTCTGAGTTCAAGACCAGCCTGGTCTACAGAGTGAGTTCCAGGACAGTCAGGGCTACACAGAGAAACCCTGTCTCGAAAAACCAAAAAAAAAAAAAAAAAAAAGAGTTGGGGAAGAACCTCGGAAACCTAGAGAGACTGTCTCGAGGGGCTGGGTACATGGTTTTGTGCTTTGGGCTGCAGCTTTCTATCTGCCAGGAAAGCACCTCTGACCACCAGCCTTCAAGATGTGTGTGATAAGGAAACAGACACCGGAGGAGAAGGATGAATTCGAGCTATGTAGAAAGAAGCACACTGACCTTATAGGGAGCCATGTCCACACAGAGATATGTCCCTCTCATGGGAGGCTGTGCTTTGTGGGCAAGAAGATTGTCTTTCACCATCAGATCCCACCCTGGGTGCACTGCATATCTTACATTCATTTAACAGAGAATCTGGTGGGTGTTTAGCAAATAAGTGTGTGTGTGAGTGTGTGTGTGAGTGTGTGTGTGTGTGTGTGAGTGTGTGTGTGTGAGTGTGTGTGTGAGTGTGTGTGTGTGAGTGTGAATGTGTGTGAGTGTGTGTGAGTATGTGTGTGTGAGTGTGAGTGTGTGAGTGTGAGTGTGTGTGTGAGTGTGTGAGTGTGAGTGTGTGTGTGAGTGTGAGTGTGTGTGAGTGTGAGTGTGTGTGTGAGAGTGTGAGTGTGTGTGTGTGTGTGTGAGAGTGAGTGTGTGTGTGAGAGTGAGTGTGAGTGTGAATGTGTGTGTGAGTGCGTGTGATATAGGTGTGTGCATGCTTGTATTGTGGAAGGGGGAACAAAAGTTGCTATCAGATATCTTCCTCAGTCTCCACTTAATTTTTTAAATAATTTTTTAAAATTATTTATTTATTTTATGTATATGCGTACACTGCAGCTGTCTTCAGACACACCAGAAGAGGGCATCGGATCCCATTACAGATGGTTGTGAGCCACCATGTGGTTGCTGGGAATTGAACTCAGGACCTCTGGAAGAGCAGCCAGTGCCCTTAATTGCTGAGCTATTTCTCTAGCCCTCCACCTAATTTTTAATACAGAATCTGTTGCTGAACCCGAAGCCCACTGGTTCAGCTAGACTGGCTGTTGAGTTCTGGGCATCCTGGGCTGGAGAGATGGCTCAGCAGTTAAAGGCTAGGCTCACAACCAAAAATAAAAGAGTTCTGGGCATCCATCTGTCTCCGCCTACAAGTGCTGGGGACATAGACCCATCCCACTGTTCTAGGCTTCTTCTTTTTTTTTTTTTTTTTTTTTTTTTTTTTGGTTTTTCGAGACAGGGTTTCTCTGTGTAGCCCTGGCTGTCCTGGAACTCACTCTGAAGACTAGACTGGCCTCGAACTCAGAAATCTGCCTGCCTCTGCCTCCCAAGTGCTGGGATTAAAGGCGTGTGCCACCACCACCCAGCTTGTTCTAGGCTTCTTATATGGACACTGGGGATCCAAGCTCCAGTCTTCCCTGCTGTGCAACCAGCATGTTACCAAATAAGCTTTCTCTCCAGCCCAGTAGCCCCCTCCCATTTTTTTACTTCGTGTATGTCTCAGTGGGTTCTTTTTTTTTTTTTTTTTTTTAAGTTTTATTGGATAATTTATTTACACCAAAAAAATTATCTGGTTGTGGTTATGTATGCCAACAACCCCAACACTTAGGCTGAGGCAGGAGAATCACAAGTTTGAGGTCAGCCTGGTTTGCATAAGGAAACCATCCACCTGCCAAAAAATCATGCTTAGACTCACATACCATCACTACCTAGGATGCTAAACGTAACCCATCTCCTCCACAAACCTCCCTGGGGTTTTGGTTTGGTTTGGTTTGGTTTTGGTTTTTTTTTTTTTTTTTTTTGGAGGGGGGAGTTTTGTAGACTGTCCTGTTTGTTTGGATTTTTGTATGTATGTTAAGATGTTCACTTGAAATCTGTCTTCTTCACATATTCTGAAGTACACACTGGCCCCAGTGGTTTAAAAGCACTAGCTGCTCTTCCAGAGGACCCAGGTTTGATTCCTAACATCCACATGGTGGTTAGCAACCATCTCTAACCCCAGTTCCTTGGGATCCAAACCCTCTTCTGACCTTCTCAGGCTCTTGTATACAGAGAGAGGGGAGGAGGGGGAGGGAGAGAGAGATACACTCAGACACATATACACACATAAAATAAAGCTCCTGGCCCTCATCATCCTGCTCTATGAACCTAAACACTCTACATGCCTCATGTAGGTGGATACACTCCCCGTCTCTACAATGCTCATTCTGGACCAGTGTGATTCTGAACCAATCTCTCTCAGAATCACACAGGATGCTGCAACCCCTCCCCCGACACAGAACACTCTGGATAGTCACATTATAAATCTCAACAGAGACTGAGGAGTGGCTCAGTGGGTAAAGGTGCTTGCTCCTGAAGCCTGAGGACCTGAGTTCAAATCCTCAGTCCCCCATGAAAAGGCAGAACATGGCCACATGCACCCTGTAATCACAACATGGTTTAGGGCAAGGACGGGAGGTTCACTGCAGCATAGTGGCTGCTACCCTATCTCCAGGTTCGCTGAGAAACTCTGGCTCAAGGAAATAAAGCAAAATGACGTAGCAGGAGACCCAGTGTGATCCTCTGACCTCTGAACACACGTGCACAACACCACACACATAGGCACACTTAAATAAATACATCATAAATCACAACCTCCCAGGCTGAGAGCTTGCTTGGCAACTGTGTTGTGCAACTCTGATGAAAAACGACTGAATTCAAACCGATGAGCTGTGACATCTAACCACTCAGACATAATCCAGTTTGGCTGGGATCCCAGCAGAGAGGTCAAAAAGGCTGATGAGTGCAGATTGGCATAGTCAGGGCTGGCCCCGAGCAAGGCCCCAGTAGCTATGGGGTGAAGCACATTGTTTAAACGGACAAGGCACACATCACCAGGGACAAATGAACAATGAACACTCACTCCCAAAGGCAGAGGCTGGTGTCCACGGCCAGGAGCTTTGGCAGACAGAATAAGATGTACAGGCTTCAGTGAGTCAGATGTGGGGTAAGCATGTGGCTGCCTAGAGACGTTCATTGGAGAGAAATGAGTGGCCTAAAGAAAATGAGATTGCACGTATCTATCTTACTGGGAACCAAGTCTAGATGGCTCGGACCAAGTGCTTCCTGCCCCATGCTCAGGAGAAACCCCGGGCAGGAGTGATGCTTCATTTGACTCTCAGCCTCTTCTGCCTCTTCTTCACCAAGCACAATTGAGAGTATCTTTCCTTGAAATTATTTAAAGAACCATACTGGAAAACGTGGTCAACTATTTAGGGCAGCAGGGGTCGTTGATTATAGTATCATCTAGCACAAATCAACCTGTTTGTGGGTTGTTTTGTTTTTTATCAGACTATTGTCTGTTTGTCTGATATTTTAATTGGCATGTATTCATGGTAGTACATGGTCCTGGGTTGTGAAATGACATTTTCCTTTAAATATATAATATACTTTGAACATATTTTCCCTTTACCCCGCCTAAACCTTCCCCCATTTGAAAGCTCTCCTCTTCCTATTAATTTTCTTTGTTTCTTTAGACAGTGTGATGGTTAGTACTGTCAAGTTGATGGAATCTAGATTCACTTGGAAGATGATCCTCTGGGCATAACTGTTAGGGATTATTTGTTATGTGGGAAGATTCATTTTAGTTGTTGGAGGAATCGTTCCCTGGGCAAGGGATCGTAGACTAAATAAACTGGAGAAAGCATCTAAATAAAACTAAGTAAAACTGAGCAAGCATCTGACACTTGACTCTGGACACCACGTGACCAGCTCCCTCAAGCTCCTCTTGCCTCTGTGATACCTTGTCATGATGGACTGAGTCTTCCTTCACTTTCTATTGCTATGAGAAAAATGCCATGACCAAAGGCAGCTTGGAGAGGAAAGGGTTTATTTCCAGTTATTGTTTATAGTACAAATTACAACAGGAATTGGGAGCAGGAACCTGGAGGTAGGAACCGAAGCAGAGAACATGGAGGAATGGTGCTTACTAGCTTGCTTCTCATGGCTCCTTCAGCTAGATTTTTAAAATAATCCAGAATCACCTGCCTAGAGATGGTACTACCTTCAGCAGGCTGGGCCCTCTCACATCAATCATTAATCAAGAAAATGTGCCATAGACTTGCCTGTGTAAAATCCACACGCTAGAGAAACATCAATGTCTGGGACCGACTGACTTCCCCTAACAGGATCCTATTTAGCTGCATTCACTTTCCTGCTAACTTTGGTCTTTATGGCTGAAAAAATTTTCACTGTGTCTACAAACCACATATTCTTTATCCATACCTCTGGGGGAAGGGTTGTTGTTAATTCATAGTATTTTTGTCAGACTTTCACTCTATAGACCAGCCTCGGATTTATCATCCTCCTGCCTTGGACTCCCAAGTGCTGTGATTACAGGTGTTAGTTTTCAAATCAAAACAGACTCTGGACACCAGATTCTCCCAGCATTCCTCAGCCCCTGGTTCAGGTTTGCATACCACTTAGCTTTCTTTCTTTCTTTCTTTCTTTCTTTCTTTCTTTCTTTCTTTCTTTCTTTCTTTCTTTCTTTCTTTCTTCCTTCCTTCCTTCCTTCCTTCCTTCTTTCTTTCTTTCTTTCTTTTTTCTTTCTTTCTTTTTTTCTTTCTTTCTCTTTCTTTCCTTTCTTTCTTTCTTTCTTTCTTTCTTTCTTTCTTTCTTTCTTTCTCTCTCTCTCTCTCTCTCTCTCTCTCTCTCTCTCTCTCTCTCTCTCTTTCTTTCTTTCTTTCTTTCTATGTCAAACTTCATTTCATTTGGGAAAGAAGCATTTTAAAGAGCAGACTCGGGGGCTTGCAGAAGCAAAGCATGTGCTCTACCCATATTCCTGGTAGCCTTTTTCATTCTCTTAGAAGATAACCTGAAAGATGGGACCAGATTGTCAAGTTCTATCCCCTATATTAACACCTAATGAGCAGCTTAAAAGTCTGCAAAGTCTATAGCTGTCTCTGTCCCAACTGCAGTCCCCAGACAACAGTCTCAGAAGTCACTTCAGCATGGAGATGTCCCGAGGCTGTTCTCTCCTGGGCTAGGGGAACAAGGATGGAAGGGATTTGGACATCAGTGCAACTTCTGGGACGTGTAAGGTTCAGACTGAATATAGACTGCCATCCACTCTTCAGTCCGTAGAGATGAAGATCTTGACTCTTGGGAAAAACGAACAGACAAACACCAAACCCTTAACTTTTGGCTATCAATAAGAACAAAGAAGTTACTTAAGTCTGAAAACTCATTTATTTGGGGGAAGGGAGGGGTCACAGGCAAAGCATGTGTGGAAGCCAGAGGATAATCTGGTAGGAGTTGGTTTTCTTCCGCTATGTAGATCATCGAGCTTGGTGGGAAACACCGGGGCACAGCACTTAGCATTCATGAGCCCCTAAATTCAACCTCCAGGGGTGGAGAAGGCTGACCTGCTGTGCTAGAGAACCTGAGTTCGGATTCTCACAACCCACATAAACCTGGATCTCAGTGCTCCTAGGGTGAGATGGGGGTTAGGGCGTAAGAGGGATGGAGAATTGGGGAGCCTCCGGTTGTGGACTAGCTAACTTAGCACATTCAGCAGCGAGACTTTGCCTCAAGGAAACTGATAGACCAGGATCAACACATGTAGTTGTCGTGATCTCTACATACACGCTAGGGCACACTCACACCTGCACCTACAGAAACAAGATTTTGTTTTGAATGGGGTCTAGGCTAGGTATGGTACTGTATGCCTATAACCCAGTACTTGGAAGGCTGAGACAGGAAGATCACAAGTTTGATGGCAGCCTGGGAGATATATATATAGATATAGATAGATAGATAGATAGATAGATAGATAGATAGATAGATATACATACATATATATGTGTGTGTGTGTGTATATATATATATATACATATATATATATATGTATATATATATATATCGAATTACCTTGTCTCAAAAAAAAAAACAAAAAAACAAAAAACAAAAACAAACCAGCAGTGGTGACACATCTTTAATCACAGCACTAGGGAGGCAAAGGCAGGCAGATTCCTGAGTTCAGGGCCAGCCTGATCTACAGAGTGAGTTCCAGGACAGCCAAAGCTACAGAGAAACCCTGTCTTGAAAAACTAAAAAAGAAAACAAAAAGAAAAAAAGAAAAAAACCCCACAAAGTCTATTCATTTAAAATTAACACATTTTATTATTTCCCAAATATACAAACTTGACAATCTGTTGTTTCTTGTTTAAAGGAAGATAATACAGAGTTCTTCAAGAAGCTGAGAGGTGCGCTGGCCACAAGTCTCAATAAAAGACACTGTGCTCTAGTAAGGTGACTCACTCAAGTAAAGGCATTGACAAGCCTGGCAGCCTGGGCTCAATCTCTGGAGGCTAAAAAAGATGGACTCCTGCCAAGCTGTTCTCTGACCCCAACGTGTGTACACTCCCATGCACATGTGTGCACACACACAGACACATGCACAAACACACACACTGACACACAGACACACACACACACACACACACACAATGCTTAGAAAGAAAACTGACACTTGTGCCTGCAAAAGACTCAGAAGCAAGTTCCACCAGTATATTCAACCAGGTTTTTATTGTTCTTGCAACTGCAAAATATACAAATTTCTGAAAGGCATCTCCTGTTTAAAAGCTTGCATAGCTTCTTCCCAGGTCATTGACAGAGACAATTACACAGAACATGAAGAAGTCATCAGTCATACATTGGAAGGCCCCAAACCAATGAACAATTAAACCCAATCTATACAGCTTTCTAGTTTTAGGCTCCTTATACATATTAAATAAATAAATAGCACATCTGCTATCAAAATAATAAAAAAATAAATTTCAAGTATTACAAATGAAAATATCATTGGTGTGGTTCCAACAGTTTTTCTTCTCCCCATAAATCAAGGATATTGCCCATTGTTGAAGGAAAGGGGAGAAATTTACCCCAAAAACAAATATGCAAAGTTAAAAACATTGGTCCCCATTTTATTTTGTTGTTTTGGGTGGGAGAGTGGAGGTTCTGTGGGTGCTATCCACCCCATCCAACAAGTCACTGGCTTTTGAAGGAAGAAGCCATGTTCCACCCACAGCAAGATCCCCTGGGCCTGATTGTATTCAGAGGTGTTCACAGAATGTAAAATCACATTGGGCAAAGCTTTCTCTTGATGTGCTGACTTTGTTGGTCACACGTGACCACGCCTACCCGTCTCAGCCTTTGAGAGTCTCTATGTTGTAAGAGCTGGCTCTGTAACTATAAAGTGGATGCAGTCAAAAGGAGGCATCTAAGAAACCACCTTCAGCCACAAAGCCACAGTACCAGGCATGGTGGTGCCTCATGCTTATAACCCGAACAGCTAACATTGGGGAGGCTGAGACAGGAGGACGGCCATGAGTTTGAAGCTAGTTTGGGCTACACAATTCCGATCCTGCTCCCCACCCCCCACCCCGTCCCAAAAGCAACGCTGCAGGCCCCCAGGTCCAAAAGTCTTATCAGTCTACACACACCTCAGCCAAGTCTGCACTGCATATATCCTTGTCAAGACTCAAGCCACAGAGAGAAAACAGTCCAAGTCTTCAGATGGATATATTCATATCCAGGTGAACCACAGATTTAAAGGGTAGAGGGCTGGGCCAAATGCTTGAGTGGTTAGCTGTGAAAACACAAAGTGACTTTAACGTGTCTGAAGCATGCCCTGTGTCACCCCAGGACCTGTCTCCTGAGCTGGGGAAGATAGGATCCCTAGGACTCACAGGAAGGAAGCAGAAAATAAAGTGTGGCCTTCGGCCCCAGCTGTGCAACATCCTCATAAAGGGTCATTTGGGCTAATACTGCTGAGTTTCCAAATGGTTTCTTCCAGGTTTAGGATGTCCTGTCCTCCCCCAGAACTTGGGTGGACAAAGGGGATAAACAGGCAGACAAAGACATTAGTGCTACTTTCAATGCATGCAAAAATGTCACCAACACCATAAAGCTGACAAGGACACTTTTCCACTCTTGGGAACTCTTTGAGAGGCCCAGCATGATGATATGAGGCATATGCAACAGACACTTGGTCAAAATATGGGGACAGCTCTATGAGCAGGCGGCCTGAGATGAGCCTTCCTTGGGCCATCGTCCCTTCTTAAATGTGAGTGAAGCTGAAGGCTCCGAGGCTCCCCATCTCAAAGACACCCAACTCCTCCCATTCAGCAGCTGCAAGTGAGAGCTAGCATGCTGCTGTCTTAGTTGCTGAAGTGAGGTGTGGGGAGGAAGGGAGGGAGGGGGGGAGGGAGGGAGGGAGGGAGGGTGGGAGGGAGGAAGGAAGGACCTTCAGGCCTAAGGTGAAGGACAGAAGGCCTAAGGGCCCCTGGGAAGGAAGAGGGGGCCTTGGTAATTTTTTTTTCAACAAATTCCTTCCTTCCACTGATACAACCAGTCTGTCCCTTAACTTGGGACCTAGAAGGCATGTGGAGATGTGGAGGAGCCGGGGCACATCATCGCTCAGCTGACCAACGGGTCTCAGCTCAAGGACTCCTCAGAAGGAGAATCCCCCATACCTAATGCAGTGCGTGCCCAAGTCCCTTGTCTCTGAGGCCTATTCCTAGGCCAAGATGCATAAAAGCCACATGAAAATGTGTGATCGTGATCATCCCTGAGCCCCTGACAAGTGGGGTCTACTGAATCTCAGGATTCTCTGCCACTCTTGGCTTCCGGCTATCAACATGCAGGCCAGGATACAAAGAAACAAAACACATCAGCATGGTGGTGTCCAGGGCCCCCACTTAGGGGTCTGATCTCACCTCCTCTAGTACTATAGTCCTCCCAAGCTTTGGAAGGGTCTGTGAGGTCAGACAGCTCTGGAAGTCGCAAGAGAACAAAGTGTAGGGAGTTCTGCTGCTTTGCCACAGGAAGCTGGGATCTGTACAACTTCCTAGTTGTCTTTGCCACCCCAACACCTCAGAGGGGGGGCTTCTACTCTTCAATCAGCAGACCTCCATTCTCCCCCAGTCCAGAAGTCCTTGGGATCACTTGGCCACAGATAGATGAGCGGGCACAAGGCTGTGGAAATGGAATGCAACCCATATTTCAGCTTTAGTGCTTCTGGGAAGGGTCGGCGCCACTCCAGGGGCTCTTCATGTTCTGTTTTCAGGAGAGAGAGGAAGGGAGAGTCAGAACCTGGTACTGATTGCATGTCTCAAGCAGAAGGCTCAAAGCCATGCCACAAGACACCCCCACAACTCCCCAAAAGAACACACCCCTAGCTGAAGATGATCACAAAACACATGGAGAGCCCAACTAGGACTCAGAACATGACAGAAAATGCCCCCAGCTACAGAAGAAGCTAGAGAAATAGGCCAGGATTCTGCTCAGCACTGGGCTAGATTCCAGCCAGAAGGGCATGGAGAGGCACAGGCATGTGACATGGGAGCCCGCTGTTCCAGGGGTCAGACAAAGAACAAGGGACCATGAAGGCACAGATAGGAAAGTCATGCACCCTCCCCTGTAGGAACTAAGGGCTATCTCCATGCCACATAGAGCTCTCCACATTGGTCACAGCCAGGTCAAAACCAGCTGGGACTGTCTGGAGTGTCACAGTTTCTCTCTGGAAACAGCTAACAGAGCCCTGCACTTAGCTACACGTCAGTCCCAAGTCTGGACACAGAGCTCCACAGAATGCAAGAGGTGAGTGGAATGGCTGGCCACACAAGAGAGGCCCAGAGAAGGTCGTCTTTAAAGTCTGCTGGGTCTTGACCCTTGTACCCCTTAGAAAGAAGTCTCACAACGCATTAGCTGATATCTAGTTCCCTTTAAAATATTAAGTCACTTGCCTTGAATATGACCATTGGCCAGCAAGCATCTCTCCCTAGAATCCTTCAAAAATCTAATCCATCAAAAATGAAATCTCTAATAAAAAGTATTATGTCTGCCCCTCCTCCCTCCAAAAACTGTCCTGCTGGGGACAAGATAATGGAAAGACGGAGTGCAGGCAGGCAGGAACACAAGAACTACTCTCAGGCCACAGAATAAAGGAACCTAACTGTGGGTGTCTAGAGAAGTGACCAGTGCTGGGGTGTCGTAGAGTCACCACTCATAGCTGAGTGAGACTTGGGGACCCAGGCAACAGTGTCCTGTGTTAAATAGGGGTCCTTCTGGTAGTGCCCTGGGTCATGCACATAAAGCACCCCAACCATATTGTAGGATCAAAAATGGAAGGGTTACGACTTCTCCTGCCACACCTCAGGCCCAAGGCCTCGAGCATTCAAACATGACAAAGCAACAGTACAATGAAGAGCTACAGGGGCTGTCACGTCCACATCATTTCCTCAGAGACCCGTGGTTCAGGACACACAGAGACAGACACGCATGGGAAAAGACCCCACATCAACAGCACTGCTTGAAAGACCATCCAGCACTGACACATGAGCCACATATCCCACAGTGGGCAACTGTACACAAGCTAAGACGCCCTTCAGCTGAGATGCAAGGACTCAGACTCAGGAAACAGAGAGACATGCACCAGCTCAGTTACCTTTCCCAGGTTAGTAAGGAGAAAACTTTGAAAAAATGTGACAGACAGTTCGTCTTTCAAGCATAGTGAGGAAGGAAGAACAAAAACAAAAACAAAAGCAAACAGGTTGGAAAAGGAGAAAACAAAACCAACTTTAGTATCTTCTGTTTAGTTTTGAGACAGAGCCTCATTTAGCGTAGGCTGTCCTCAACTCTATGCAGTGTAGGTGACCTTGATTTTCTGATTCTCCTGCCTCCTACTGAGTGCTGGGGTTATAGATGCATTCCACCTTGCCTGCTTTATGCAGTGCTGGGGGATCAAACTCAGGGCCTCTTGCATGCTAGGCGATCCCTCCACCAACTGAGCTACATTGCCAGCCTGAGTGGTGTTCTCGCTTTAGTGTGCATCTGTAATTTTAAAATGCACTGAGAACGGCAGGTGGTCCCTTGGTCCCAAGCAGAGCACCATCCCCCAGAAAGATACAACAGAGGGCAGTGTCCGTGCATCACTCAGTTTTAGTGGGAGCCCAAGATGATGGGCATCAAGCCTCTGGGGCTTCTCAAGACTGAGTACTCCAGATGCTCTGAGAAGTGAAAATCCAGTGGCACAGAGCAGAGGGAACAAAGGACCATCTCCATGCACACTTAAAGCTGGAGAGGCCAGAAGCGGTGATACACCGGCCATCGCCCATCAGGACTTGCCTAGGTGCCAGATATTTGCCATGAGTTATATGCATATTTTCATTAACAACACTCCCTACAGAGTTGCAATCGCCACTTACAGATGAGGAAGCTTAAGTCTTAAAATGGCCTCAACTTGCCTAATGTTCCAAAGATGGTGGCAAAGTTGGTTTGACCTGACTTTTAAAATAAATCTAGAAGCCAAGTAAGGCGGTGTATGCATACCTGTAATTCAAGCACTCAGAAGCAAGAGCCAAGAGGATTATTAAACTTAAGGTCTGGGCTGCACAGTTCCAGGCTAGGTAGGACTAAGATGGTACTGTTTCAATAAAATCGTCATTGATTAATTTTGGTCACAGGATGGGGGTTGATTTCATAGATCTAGTGGTCTAGGATATGAGGTCACACTCTCCGGCTGGGCTATATGCTAGATCTTCAGATCTAACCATAGTCAGGGGGGTGAGTCCATAGGATGAATTTTGGCTTAACTAAAGGCACTCCAGCCAAAAGCACTATTAGATTCACCTTAGAAATGGAAAAGTTCAGCTTGTCCATTTCCAAGGTAAATCTAATAGTGTAGGGTGGTGGTAGCAGATGTGAGTGGCCTTTTCCCAGCAGGAAAACTGCCTTCTGAAGGATATGCACAGATGCAAAACCACAAGGTTTCAAGCCCAGAGGCTCTGCAAGGAGAACCCTTGGTCCCCAAGCAGTCCACAATAGACACAAGACAGTAAGCACATTGTCCCTTTTGGAGAGAGACGTTAACAGCCATGCCTGCCCTTCTCCTTAGGAAGTGACAGCAAGGGAACCCGCAGGAGCTAACCCATAGACCAGCAACTGCTCATGGCGCCCCTTAGGCCTCAAGAATCAGAAACAGAGAAATAGTGCCTGGGCTTTTCCAATAAGCACACGGGGAGAAGGAACCAGCTTTCTGGGGCACAAGGTCTGTTTGAGGCCTGGCTCTACTGCCTACCAGTTTATGGGCATGCATCTCATTTGGCTTTTCTTGTTAAACAGGACAAGGATTGTCCTGCCCGTCTCTTATTTAAGGGCCAGAGATACAAAAGATGGCCAGTCCCATTCTCTGTGCGTTACGCAGCTCCTCCAAATGCCAGACCCAAGCTTGTTACAGCTGCTGTCAGGTCTGAGGGTATGGTGGAGTGGGATCTCCAGCTATAGTTCTTACATGGATGTCTCCACAGACTGTCTCTTGGCAGGACCCACAGGCCAAGACAGCACGATGACATCAAAATAGGTCCCCACGCTTGGTTACTAGGTTCTGGATAAATATTGTTTTCAGAACAAAAGGACGCTCCTCTGGGGGAGGAGGTACAAAGCAATGAGAGTAAGCACTAGATTCATTCAACATCAAAATCTGACCCTATGAGGGAAATCTGGCATTATGTCAAGGCCCTGCCTATGACCAATGAAGACACAGTGTAGAACCCCATGGGGAAGTGGGGAGTAGCACTCTGGTTGATGGCACTGGACTGTGCTGAACATGGTGAGTTTTCCCTTTCTGCATCTCTTCTCTATAAACTTTAGGAATTCTCTCTTCTCATCTCCTTCTTCTCTATGGGCAACCTCAGACTTTACCCAGACTGGCTTCCTCCTAAATACTTCAACAGGCAAGAGACCAAATGGGCAAACAAGCAAGCGTTAGGTGCAAGCAATAGAATTATTGAGATGGAAATACTTACAGACAGGCTTTCCCTAGCAAAGGCTGCAGGGAGACAAGGTAAGGAGAGAGAAAGTCAGTCAGGAGGCCAGATGGCAGCTGCTGAGTCGAGCCCCACACACCTCCCATGTCTGACCCGGCCAATAGATCCCAGTCATCTGTTCCTGAGGATTTGGCGGTTCTAAAGGGCTGTCCTAACAACGTCAGAGGCATCTGTGAAGTGGAGGGACAAGACTGGGCTCTTGCCAGTGACCTCCATGACCAGATCAGGGTAGTTCTGAATGTCACCTGCCCTTGGCCCAGGTTAATCCCTTTGAGCCTCTGCAACAGAAAACTCCCACAAGGCACCAGGATAGAGTGGGATGGAAAAGCTGTTTGGCTGTAATTAGAAAACTCTCAGATCTAAAGGAATATCTACTAGAGTCTTCCCACTGGTCCTGTGCCCATTTCCAAAGCTAAAGAAACTGAGCCTGGACATTAAAATCCACATGCCAGGCACGGCGGTGCACCTGGGAGGAGGGAGAAGAATCAGGAGTTCAAAGTTATCCTCAACTATATAGTGAATCTGAGGCCAGTCTCTATGCACCATGAGACCCTGTCCTCCACAAAACAAAATAATCCTACACTCAGGAGGCAGAGATAGAAAGACTGTAAGTTAGAGACGATGCACTCTGAACTATATACCAACAACTTGTGGCCAAAGAGGGAAAAATAAACCCACACTCATGTTAGGACAGAGCTACAATCAAAGCCAAATCCCCGGGGTGCCCAGGGAATCTGCCATCTCACTGGACCCACCCCTTACTTTGTGCCAGTTATACAGACAGCACAAATCACCTTGTCCGAGCCACTTTTTGTAGGGTATATTACTCCCCAATTCCACGGACTAGGAAAATGAGTCCTGGGGTAGTTAAATGAGCTTTGGAGGCCACAGGATTCTCTCTGGACCTCATTCTAACCCTTAGGAAGTGAACGGGAAGCTCAGGGACAGCAGAAGAGCTGCCACCACATAGGCAGAATTGGCCTAGCGTTGAGTTGAAATTCATTTAGGCATGGGGCAAGGTTTATGACTGTATGTTTGCAAAGGTCCTTGACTATCTTTGAAGGACTGGTTTCCTGAAAACAAATTTTAATGCTCAATAGCCAAACTCTTCAGCCTTTGATCTTTCAAGCTAGTGAAAGAGTGAATCTTGCTGAGTTCTGTTTATTTTTACTCCGATCATTTAACCACTGTGTGAAAAGAGGGCTGCTTGGCTGCCTGATGCTGCGTGTGTACATGTATACCATGCACTTGAGCTCATGTGTAGGGGTGCAGATAAACACAAGTATCCCCCCATGAGTGGACATAAAAGGACAACCTAAGACGTCAATCTTAAGGAGCCTTCCACCTTTTCTTTAAAAGGAGGTCTCTTATTGTGCTGGGATTTCACCATATAGACCAGGCAAGCTGGCCCTGAGCTTCTAGGACCCACCTGCTTCTGCCTCCCACCTCACTACTGGTGATTTTACAGGCATGTGTCTCTGCGCTCAGCTTGTTGCATGAGTTCTGGGGATCTCAACGTAGGTCTCCAAAGTCGCACTGAAAGAGCTTTAAACTCAGCTGCCTCTCTGGATCTGGACTGTTTTAAGGAGGACAGAGCTATGCTGGCTCTGGAGAGGACATGGGCTCTTCTGTGTGACCTTAGCCTTTTTCTGTCAGAGGTGACAGCAAAGGAGTTAGCAAAAGAGAGGAAAGAGAAGACATCAGTCCCATGGAACGAGCAGACTCCTGGATTTGGGAACTGCTAGTGTGTAGACTGTACTGTGTACTCACAAATGTGCATAGGATGTGGGCATTTTACAACTTCTTTTACTCTGCCTGATTCTGTTCAAGAAAGAATAAAGACCACAACCTCAGAAAGGATATACACAGTCACTGCTGACAAGGAAAGATTGCAGAGAGCATTGTATGCTCTGCCTGCTCACGTACATACACTAGACAGCCACACGCCTCGCCTGCTGCACATGACACATGCAGCACACCTGAACACAGGTATCACCTTCACTTGCAAACAGGACACAGAGCCCCCAGATACGGGGATCATCTCCCCTCTACACTCTCCCCTGTAGGCAGTAATTAAAGCAGAATCACTGACTTGTCCGGGCAGCTGCGTGGGCACTTCCGGGGGCAGGCAGCTTGGCAGGGCAGCAGAAGTGGAAGCCATGTGCTCCTCAAAGCTGTTGATGCGAGGCTTTTTGGTGGGCTCGGGGCTGGCTAGTGGGGTGACACTATTGCGTCTCATGAGCGGGTTAGGTCCCTTCTTTGCATCCTAAGCAGACAAAGACAAAAGAGAGAAGGCGACAGTTACAGGGAGTTGGGAGGGAGGTAGAGAAACCATACACACACATACACACACACACACACACACACACACACACACACACACACACACACACACACATACCACATACATTCCTCTTGAGATTTTTAAGGGTACAACCAGAGGGACACCCAGGCGAGTGGCCTTGACCCTGAGCTACTGCTGGCACAGAACTTCTCGCTATGTGCAAAGCAGGGAAAGAAAAAATAATTACAACCACAGCAGAGAAGGGGGTCAGAGAAAAGAATCTTAACTCTCAGTCACCCCACCCACAGAGGGCCCAGGAGAGATCATTGGCTCTGAGATCTCAGGACTGGGAGGGGAAAGGTGTCAGGCTGACTCCCTTCCACTTGGTCTGCAGCACACACAACCGCCTGCGGAATACTCTGTGCTCGCCCAGACAGTACCCAGCCTCAGTCTAGGAGGCCAGAGATGCAGAAAACAGTCTGTCCACCAGGATGAGATGCCAGCCTTCCAAGCAGAGGATGACGAGACAGGAGAATAGTCTCCTGGGGTCCAGCACCTCACAGTCCAGGACATCTGCAGCCCCAGTGCTAGCAAGTACATAACCTGAGGTCCATGGAACCCATCTCATGTCTAAATCCAGGGTTAGCTAGGCTCTCTTCATTCAGCTAAGTGAGCAGGTACCCTGGTTCAGAGGGGCGGGGCGAGGAGACAGGGCGAAGCAGCCCAGGGACACAGTCCTCTTCTGCTGTAGTCCACAGTGCAAGCGGGGCAGAAACAAGCTAACAACCCATCCATGTACCCTTCCTACCAATGTCTGCCGGCCAAGCTCCTTGGGGATGGGTAAGTCACCTGTTTTGCAGACTCCACAGACAGAAAGTCAAGTTCGGTGTAAGAGGAAGGTCTGACTACACTGGCAAAGTGTTGTATTTTGACAGCCTGCATAAAGCAAATTTAAACCCACTTTCACAACACAGGCCTGGACAGATACGCCATCTGCCCAGTAAGGGGATTCAACATGACCATACACTCCCTCCCCCAAAACCTCAGATCTCCCTGAGGTGGAAGACAATAGCAGCCAGGTGCTGAGTCTCCTAAGGCCTTCCCTTGGTTGTGCTATATAGGACACCCATCCTCTGGCCCTCTTCCTATCTCAGACCTTTGCTAACTGTGAACTTAAGGGCACGCAGATGATGTGGCTGATCAGGTCTGAGCCAGGCTTCTGGTGCTTTTGAGAAGGGCGCAGCTTTTGCTGCCTGAATTGGTAACAGCTACCGTGTCAGGGTTATGATTGACAGAGGAAGTAACTCCCCGCTTAAGTCATTCTTCCCAGTAAGTAGAAATGAAGGCAGAGAGAATGAGAGAGAGAGAGAGAGAGAGAGAGAGAGAGAGAGAGAGAGAGAGAGAGATTGTGGACAGAAAGAAAATGAATAGATTTCATGAAGCCACAGGGAAGATGGGCTAGGAATAGAGATGT
Organism: Uromys caudimaculatus; assembly: GCA_028551405.1. Lineage (NCBI taxonomy): Eukaryota > Metazoa > Chordata > Mammalia > Rodentia > Muridae > Uromys > Uromys caudimaculatus. The sequence goes on along the minus strand of CM052714.1, from coordinate 46,919,369 downwards.
GGAGCTGGCCAGTGGGTGCCAAAGAAACTCAGTGAGATCCCTCCAGAAAGTCGAACCCAGAGTTTCCCAAGGGTCCCAGGGCACTGGAGCCTAACTCACCTCTGACCTCTCCCGGTGTGTGCTCACTGATTCTACATTCAAGTAAATGGATTCTACACGGCACCCTGAAGGTGAAGGACAGAGAAGACAGTTTCTGTTAAAAAGATCATCTTCCTTTGTAGCCCTCCAGCCACCAGGAGACCTCAGGGTCAGGGCCCAGCAGGGGCTGCTACTCACCATACGCCACAGGTGTCAGTTTCAGGACAGTGTGAAGGGGACATTTCAGGTATGGCATCTCCTCTGAAATGAGACACGTTCTCATAGTTAGATAAGAGACTTGAAGCAAAGGGAGAAGCTCAGGGGTATCCCCAGGCACAGAGCCTCATGCCTAACCCAGAGGCCCTTGGTCACATGGAGGCTGGTTTATGAAGCGATGAAGCCCATTAAACATTACACTGTTCAACAGAGAGCAGGCTGCCAGGCAGACCCATATTCAGAAGCAAAGCGGAGTAAGAAAAGATGGGTCCCCCGCCACTTGCACTCAAGGGCCCGTTTCCTTCTTCCTCCCGTCTGGCACGCAATACCTGCACTCTTGTCGAGGAAGTAGGCTAGTAGGCAGCGTAGGACAGCCTGGTGACAGATGACCAATACATTCTCTTGGCGCTCTAATTCCATGATCACAGGCTCCAGGCGCTGGACAAGATCCTGGTAGGACTGAGCACACAGGAATGAAACAGCACATTAGAAGAGGCCAGGCAGAGAGGAGCCAGGTAATCACTTGCAGTCTTCATCACAGACCGGCTCACAGCACCAGCCCTTCCCCACCCCCACCCATGCACATGGCCATCCTTGTGTGTATTAGCTCTACATTTGATGAAATCCTCCTAGAGAACATGAGGAAAGCCTGCAATCCTGTCTCTCTGAATTCCTTCCTCTTTCTACTCCTTGAGTGCTGGAGAAAGATCAAAAACTACCACAGACTATTACTCAGGCAACCATTAAAAGAAACCATGTCACGACGTGGGAGAACCTCAAAAGTTTGTATGTCAAGCAGAAGACACTAAGTATCAGCATCTATCCACTGAAAGATTCCTTCTGTGCATCACCCAGAACAGGCAACTCTAGAGACAAGGGATATGTGGTCACCAGGGTTAGGAGTGAGGAGACATCAGACTGACTGCTAATGAATCTGCAGTTTCCTTTTGAAATACAGGTGGGGTGTGTCTGTAATCCTCAGCACTCAGAAGGCTAAAGCCAAGAGGATTGCTACAAACTACAGCCTGTAGTACAAATTAAGATCCTGTTTCAAACAACAAAAATGTAGCCAGGTATGGAGATGCGCATCTGTAATGCCAGCACTGGGGAGGTTAAGGCAGGACCAAAAGCAAGAAAGGTCAGAGCTATACAACAGGCACAGAGCTGCAACATAAAAAGACTAGCAAAGGTCCTCCTTACACTGACTCTTCTGTGCCTTTTCTCCTCCTAACTAGAGTCCCAGTGAGAGAAGGCCAGAGTAAGACCAGAAGACAGCATGGTGGCCCACCAGGAATGGGAACTATGACAAAGGCTCAGAAGGACACCCACTAGGTGTCAACACAGCCACCTGGCTAAACTCCCAGAGTACCACATGGCTCAACACACTCCATTCCAACAAGAGTAGCTGCCTGCACAGTTTCCCTCTACCAACATCAGCCTAGCCCCGCTACAAGCCATCTGACATCAAGGCCAGCCTGTCTACTATGTCCCCTGCCATGCAGGGAAAAGCTTTGGTCTGGAGTGAATCGCCAGCCATCCTCTTTGCTCTATTCCATGTCATCAGAGAGACAGATACATAAGGTTCTCATTGTTCTCAAGTGTGGGAAACACAGCGTACTTCTCTTAGGGTTTTTACAAGATTCTCTTTAGTGAGATTTAGAGACCATAGAAGTAGTAGAGATGAATTTGTAAAACTGGTAAAAGATGGGGGGAGAGGTTATAGAGATCTTGTAGGAATTTACCTGATCCCAGTGGGGTCCCCAAGGCCTTCTCTCAGCCAAGTCCATACACACATGCCACAGATCCTGACCATTACAAAGAAAGACCAGCAGACAGGAGACTGGGACCCATGCTCACCTCGCCCGTGGGATAGCGGTAATAGTATTTGTCCTGCTCACGAAGTGCATACTCCTCTGGGTAGGTGTCTCTGATCTCCTCATAGGTGAGTTCCTCACACACACCCTGTCAGGAAGACCGACATTCATTCCAGAAAACTTCCCTACAGAGCCACCTCAAATAAAGGGGGGGTCTCAAGAAGCCACCAGGATTCCAGAGGACCCATGAGAGAACTCTCCACTCCCTGCCAGGCCTCCCCGCAGCGGCACGGGCCTGGGACTCACAGCATCAATCTCATTGAGTGCCTTCCACTGCTCGTAGGGGAGCCTCAGAGCCTCCGCAGTCTGGATGGTACTTTTCAGCTGGCTGGTCCACACACGGAGGTCCTTCAGATTCTGTTCTTCCACAAACTTGCTCAGGGCATTGGCAAACTGAGGGAATGCAGGAGGCAGAGGTCACACAAACTCCAGTTCCTCTCATAGGTTATGTTATGCCATTGCTTGGCAAAAAACAAAGTCACTCAAACCTTATCAGAGTCCAAGAGGCCTGACTCTACCCTCTGATTTCTAGTCCACACTCACACGTGCACATAGCAACACCACATGCAAATAAATACAAAAGTAAGGCAAAAACAGACAACAATACACAACACCCAAGGACCCTCAACTCTACAACAGGGAGGGAACCAATGCCCCCTGCTCCCTAGCCCCATGTTCCTCCTCTCCTGTACCTTCTTGCCTCTGCTGGACAGGCCTGAGTCGCCCCCAATCTTGCCCAGCAGGTTGTACTCATTCTCGCCATGCCGACACAGGTAGATGGTACGGGGCTGCACATGGATGTTCATTAGGTAATACACAATTCGGCTCTGGATGTGGTCCTGCACTCTGTTCACCAAGAACCTCCGGCCAACGTCAATCACTTTGATGAATGACAAGTCCCTGTCAAGAAACCACCATTCAGGCCTTTGTAGCCCTACAGACAGCATACCTCACACCCTGGGCCTAGACAGCTTCTAGAATATTTGCTTCCCGGGGGCCCCTAACAGTGACAGTTGTGGGTCTTTTCTAGGAGTCAGAGAATAAACCCAAGGCAACAATTCCCTCAAGCCAGGCTGGAAAGATGGTTCACTCCGTACTATACAAACATAAAGCTCAAATATATCTTCTTTAAGCAGGGCACAGTATGGTCTATAATCCCAGAGCTGAGGAAACAGAGACAGGTGGTTCCTTGGAGTTCACTGGCCAGTCAGCCTAGCCAACTCAGTGAGCTCCAGATTCAGTGAGAGACTGTCTCAAAAAGTAAGCTGGAGACACCAGGGTAATGGCTCACGAGTGAAGGTGTTTGCCATCAATTCTGATGACCTGGGTTTGATCCCCTAGGCTCACAAAGTGCACAGAGAAAAAAGGGGCTCCCAAAAGTTGTCCTCTGGCTGCCACATGTGTGCTGTGGTGCACAAGTATGCATGCACACACTAGACAGACCAAAAAAAAAAAAAAAAAAAAACCCAAACACAAGCAAGTACATAAATGTATAAATGCCTAGCTGGGCATGGTAGCACACACCTTTAATCCCCATACTGGGGAGGCTGACACCATCAGATCTGTGAATCCATAAATAGTTCCAGCCCAGCCAGGGCTATAGTGAGACGCAATCGATCAATCAAACAAACAAACAACAAAAATCCTAGTACATTTTTTAAGGTAGAGAGTCATTGAGAAAGACACTCTGATACATCTATACTTTTTAAAGACTTATTCTTATCATTTTAAATTATATACATGTATGTGTGCATGTGTCTGTGTGGGTATGTGCACAGAAGTGCAGAAACTTGTGGAAGTCAGAGGCAGCCAAGCCCACAGTAGCTCAAGTTACAGTTAGTTGTGGGCTGCCGGCTATGGTTGCTGGGAACTGAATTGCAGTTCTTTGGAGAAGCAGAGTGTGCTCTCAACTGCTGAGCCATCTCTCATTTGGAACCTACCCAGCTACCACTATCTCCCTCTAAGTGCTCCTAATCTACCTCATTTCATGAGTCTTATTGTTAAGAACCCCTTGAGTCCAATTAATGCAGCTCTTTATGCATGGATGTCTGTCCACTGAGGTCAGCAGCAGCCATGTCACCAAAGGAGAGGGTCTCTCCCTCCCTCCCTCAGCAGCCATTATGCCAATGGCTCCGCCCACCAAAGGGTGGGGCCATTTCTAAAGAGTTTATAGACATATTTGGGAGCTGTTTTAGAAGACATTTTGAGGCCTCGTGTGGTTAATCCAGGGTGGTATCTTCTGGGAATCACCTGTCACATTTATCAGGGTCAAGAGGCTGGTAGCTGGCTTCATAGCAATTGATTCTCTTCATGAAGTCGTCCATGGCTTCTGCCGAGTTGCAGTCTTTGTAATCCGGGCTGGAGATTTTAACTTCCTGTAACACCACACAGAGCAGCCTGATGAGTCACACCGGAAGGCTTTCTGCTTAGATTAAGCAGGATTTGGGCTTTCAAACAGGGAAAGCCCAAAAAGGCTCGGAATAAAGATTACCCTGCCCAGCATGTAAGAGGAAAAAAAGAACGGGTGTCGGGAAGTTTGACTCATGACCTTTTGGCCTCATGATTGCACTGGGAAGATGCCCATGAAGGACAGACACAAGAAACCCACAAGGACCCTATAAGGAACACATTTGGACCATATACCAAGGTGGGTCAATCCAATAACTGAGTGAGCCTGACCCTCAATTCAGCAGGACCCTACAGGCGCACACAAAAAGCAGGCCTTTGGTTACAAACAGCACATTAAGTGTTGCTTAGAAATGCCCCCTGGTCTTGGGTAGGACTTCTCTATCTGCTCCAACAGAAGCAGTATCCTCGTGTGCTGGTCTGTGCGATGACAACTAATTAGACCTGAAGCCTACACCTTCCAGAGCTGCACTTCTGTGCCAAGGACTCTCCTATAATTGGGCAATTATGCCAAAACAAAAAAAACAAAAACAAAAAAACCCAACCAGGTAGATTTTAGGGAAACTCTGATTTGGGTCTTTGAGGCCATGTCTTACTATCTAGTCTTGGCTGGGCTGGAACCTGCTATGTAGAGCAGGAGATTCTCAAACGTTAAAACTTCCTACCTCTTTCTGACCAACAAGTGCTGAAACTTTTCAGCAGGCATAATCATCATGTCTGCCTTCAGATTTTGTTAATCTTTTGTTCCCACAACTATAAGGCAGACAGGAAGATGGAAGAGCCTGGAGATGGGTGGTAGCAGCTTCCACTTTTTTGTATTTTTGTTCTGCTTTGTTTTGTTCTGAGACAGGCTCTTAAATATCTCAGTACATAGCCAAGGATGACCTTGAACTTCTGATCCCCCTCCCTCCACCTCCCAAGCGCTGAGATTCCAAGTATTTACTACCACACCCAATTTATGTAGTGCAGGGGATTGAACCCACGGCTTCGTGCATGACAGAAAAGCACTCTACCAAAGAGCCATATTACAAACATGTTTGCCTAAGAATCCGAATGTACTTAATGCTGCTGATCTGCCCACTGAAAATAGCTGTTAAGGTCAGTTGTATATTATATGAATTATACAATCAAAACAGAAATATAGGTCACAAATCCCTGGGCCTCATCTGCAAAACTGCTTTGATTCTTAATCAGAGAAAGATTTCTAAATACAAGACCAGAGCCAATAGGGAAGTACATGAAACCTACTACTAGGCAAACCCCTAACTCATCATGGGGTAACTGCTCAGTGGAGAAAATGATCTCACAACTGCACCATGCAAAGCCCTCTGTGAGCACAGCTTTTCTGCTTCCTCGAACTGTGAGGCTCTTCCTTTGGACCTACTCTTCCTGAAGGATGAGCTTGTTTCTCAGGAATGCTTTGAAGTGTTTCCACTGTCTTGGAGGAGAAGACCAGAGAAAGAAGCTACAGATGTTTAGCATCCCTTTAAAAGTCTATTTTGGGCCAGGTGTAGTGGTGCACACATGTGATTCCACTCAGGGAGCAGAGGCAGGATGCCTTGAGTCCAAGGCCAGCCTGAGCTACACAGTGAGACTTTGTCCCCAAATGATAGATGGATGGATAGATGGATGGATAGATAGAGATAGATAGTAGATAGATGAATAGATAGATATAGACAAATAGAAGATGATAGATAGATAGATAGATAGATATAGACAAATAGAAGATAGATAGATAGATAGATAGATAGATAGATAGATAGATAGATAGATGATGCAGATAGAGATAGATAGATAGATAGATAGATAGATAGATAGATAGATAGATAGATAGATAGAGACATGTGTGTGCAATAACACCACCTGCATCTCCTGCCTATGAAAACTGATTTTCTTTATAAACATGTCCTATTCTAATATGATCAGACTGGAAACCAGGAGTGAGATTTATATCCATCATCCCGGTAATGGAGGACCAGGACAGGGGCCTTGCCTCAAATATAAGATCAGCCTAAGCGGTCACACAGTGTTCCAGGACAGGCTGGGCTATAGTGTGAGAATCCTGCCTCAAAAACACAACAACAACAATGACAACGACAAAGCTGAAAAGAAAATGATCTAAAACCATAAGAAGCTGTGGGATGAGGAGACGGCTCAGTAAGTCGAGAGGGTTGACACACCTGATGACTTGAGTTATAACCAAAATGGTGGAACTGACTCCAGACACTCTCTTTTCACTGTGCCTACCCTGCCATGTATACATGCAAAAACTAAAAAAAAAAAAAAAAACGACCTGTCTTTATAATTCTCATTTACGTTTGTGATCTATTGCTATCGAGTAATAAAACGAAGGTTTAATCAAACTGTGTTGCCAGTGACCTTGACTTATCTGGACAAGGTACAGTGGAATTGGGGGGGGCACGTATTACACCCCTTCTTCCCAAATTTGGGATCTTTGTCTTTGGCATGCTGAGCCTCGAAGGCTTTGGTTCACATAAAGCATTCTTACCTACCAAGGACCTGCAAACCAAAACTGAATGGCCTCCCCTGTATAAAGGGATGGGCTGCCAATCATCCTGACTACTCCATCATCACACACCTTTCAATCTTCTGACACCAGGTTAAACTACTCCCCATCTGTCTCCTTTACCTACCATATCCCAACCAAGACTGTGTACTGCTGCTTGCCCTCTAAGACCTTGGAAAGGGCCTGGATATCACTTAAGAACAGGTCCAGGTCACAGACTATGCTAAATTAATATCCCTATGTATGTCTACCTTTCCAGTATCTACCTGACCACACTCAACCACACACGGGGCAGGTCATCTGCTTCTACGGTTTTAGTTACTGTTCAGTCCTTGACCTGAGCTCCCACCAAGACTGCAAATGACCCCATAGTATAAGGGATCATAAACAGGGTTTCCTAACTGTCTTACCATGATGTTAGAGGCCACAACAGTAGGGTCATCACAGACTGACTCGATGAAAAACACCTGGGGGAAGGAAGCAAGACAGGAATGTAAAAACAGCCACCCCAAAGGCCAGCTTTGAGTTTGCTGTGATACAAGAAAGGAAACCAGCAGGAAGAGGATATGGCTGGGAATATGTAAAGCAAGCTAGAATCAGACAGACACTGCATGCTTCCTCTTAGATGCAAACTCTAAATTTAAATGGGTGTGTGTCGGGGGTATCATGACAGAGCAGGAAGACTAGAGGCAGGAGGCAGGAACAGGTTAATGGAATACACGTACCAGGAGCCCTGCCTGTTTCAAAAGCAGATCAGAGGGACTAATTTGGGGAGCAGATGAGGACCAATAAGTGGGGGGTGAGGGTGGGGGAGAGAAAATGGGAGGGCAAATAGGAACAAAGTATAATGATACACATGTATGAAAATGTCCACACACACACTTTTTATGCTTTAGAGCTAGAAGCACTTGTCCCTGTTTGCTAACCAAAATATTAATAAGGAAGGGAAAAAAAGACACTGGGAAAAATATTACTTCATTAAACACCAACTGTGCATGGCCACGGCCCTCTACCTCCCCTAGGGAAGAAGAGCTCCTAGGCATCCCACCTCAAGGAAGACCTTGTTTTAAGACAGCAAAACATACGCAATTAGCCATGAGTCCGGGCTCACACCTGCAATCCCAGCACTTTGCAAAGGGATTGCCAGGAGCTTGAAGTCAACCTGAGCTACATAGTTCACGCAACCTGCGCTACAGAGTGAAACACTGTATCAGCAACTCAGCTGGGCTACATAGTGAGTCCACACACCCTGCGCTACAGAGTGAAACCTTGTATCAACAACTCAGAGCAGCAAGGAGTTGAGGCCAGAGCCCCGCAGTGAGTTCCTCCCAAGGTGTTTTCCTCTCTCAACTTGCTGGGGGAGGCAGGTTTGGCTCACCTTGAAGTCATTTTCTTTGGCAAAATGAAGGATCATGTGCCTCCTTTCTCTAGTCGTATTGGTGGCATCAAAAACCTGATAAGAGGAAGAAGGATCAATCAATTAATCATCAAAAAACCTGGTGATAACAGTGCCCTGTCCCCACCCTCTCCAGGGTGCTCCCAGACTCCCCTTCTCTCCCTCTGCCTTAAGCTCTTCAGCATAACAGGGGAGGGGGGAACTAGCAAACAGTAAAATACAATGGGGGACAGAGGAATGGCCCCTGCTACAGTGGCTGGTAGCGACACAGTAGAGGCCCACTGCATAGGTGAGTGGCAGCTATGTCCCATCATCCATCTCAAGATTCACTCCTGAATCATGAGCTGCTTTGGGCCACTTGTTCCCTCAGGCCTTAAGGGCAGAGGCATTTGACCTCCTTCTCACTCTAATTACTTTCCTTTGCTTGGCCAATGAGGACAAAGGTGCCTGTATCCCCTCCCCTCCCCCCCAGACTTACTGCAATCTGCCCTCCCTCCTTTGTCAGGTAACTTTTGACATCTCTCAGGGCAGCTAAGGCACACTGTCTGCAAACACAAAAGAAGGAAAGCACTGGTCAGAGCAGGCCCAGCTAAGCAGCAGCATCCCTCATGACACACACCGAGGTTCCAGCTCCAAGGTGCTCAGTGCTAGCCAGGCCTCATTAGACACTTTGATGTCTCTACTGTCGAGATTGCAGGCACAAGTTACCATGCTTGGTCTTCCTTTTCACTTTTTTGTTCTCTCTGTCCTTTGTGGTACTGGCAATTAAAACCAAGGCCTTGAACATGCTCAGCAAGTGCTCTACTACTAAATAGCAGCCCCTTTTCCCATTTTAGTTTGAGTCTCACTAAGTCATCCAGGCTGGCCTTGAACCTACTCTGTAACTGAGGTTGGTCTAGAACTTGCAGCCTTCCTGCCTTAGCTTTCAGAATTCTTGGATTACAGAAACTGCACCTTGCTTGGCTTAAAAATTAAACCAGGGGAGCTTTTTGAGAACTGGTGCCAACCAAGGGAAGGGATACAGCTTGATTGAGTGCTTGCCCAGCATCCATAAAGTCATAGGTTCAATCCACAGCACTGTATAAAACTTAGGCTTTGTGGTACCATCTATAATTCTCGTACTGGGGTGGGGGTGGGGGGTGGTCTGTGGAAGCCGGAGAATCAGAGGTTCAACCTCAGCTACACAGAAAGCTCAAGGCCAGCCTCAGCTACATGACCTGGTGCTAGGCAGCAGGATGGCACATACCCATATAATATCTGCACTCAGGAGACTAAGGCAGGTAGATTTGAGGATGAGGCCAGTCTAGATGTGTAGTGTAGTGTTGACCTACACATTATATAACAAATACCACTTAAAACTAGACTAAACCAATAGCAGTACTAATAAAATAAAAATGAATGCCCAAGCAGACCCAGAGAGTCACACTGGACAGGGCTGGGCCTGGCCACAGGACCTCTTCCCACACCCAGCTGATTCCAGCACCATGCAGCGCTGAAGAGCACCATCTGTCACCTGCAGCCTAAGAACTCTTTTGCAAATGCAAACTGAAGATTTCCAATGAAAAGGACTTTGTTCACTCCTGGCATGTGGCAGCTGCTGAAGTATCTCAGGGTGGCTCAGTTTGTACTTCTGGGAGAAGATCAAAGTAGCCAGTCACAGAGAGGCCAAGAGACTTGTCCTAATACTAGTTCGGTCTGATGGCCACCAACATGCAGGTTGGCCCTTTCTTCCTTTCACAGAACCCAGCTTCAAACAAAAGAAGCCACAGGGTGGGAAGATAGCTCAGTCCATAGTAAAGTGTTTGCCTTTTCAAGTACAACAACCTGAGTTACATCCTCAGAATCTACATAGAAGAGGAGGAGGAAGAAAAGAAGGAGGAGGAAGAGGAGGAGGAGGAGGAGGAGAAGGAGAAGGAGAAGGAGAAGGAGAAGGAGAAGGAGAAGAAGAAGAAGAAGAAGAAGAAGAAGAAGAAGAAGAAGAAGAAGAAGAAGCAGCAGCTGAGGTTGGTGGTATGCAAGTGTAATTCCAGTGCCAGGGAGATGGAAACAGGCAGAACCCTGGGATTCACTGGCAGCAAGCCAATTTAACCTACTCATTAAGTTCCAGATCAGTGATAGACCCTACCTCTAAGAAAAGACCTGCAGAGTTGGTTCTGTTTTGGTAGAGCACCTGCCACAAATACATGAGGGCATGAGTTTGCATCTCTAGCACTCACCTAAATGCCAGGCACTGGGGTATAGAGAAAGGCAGGTCCCCAGAGCTCACTGACCAGCCAAACTAGTTCCAGACTCATCAACAGACACTGTCTATGGGCTGGAGAGATGACTGAGCAGTTAAAAACACTTGTTGCTCTTCCAGGACTTGGGTCTGATTCCCAGAAACCAACTGGTAGATCACAACCTGTCCACCCCAGGCACCAGGTACATGCAGGCAAAAGACCCATAAACACAAAATAACTTTTTAAAGTGGACAGTGCCCAAGAAACATGCAAGGTTCTCCTCAGGTACAGATACATACACAAACACAAGAACACACACACATATGCACACCACACACACACAGAGACACACACACACAGGTGCGCATGCATGCACAAAACCCAAGGCACCTCAGGCTTACTTTCGGACTCTCATGGCTTCTTCATTGTCAGGGCGGAAGAAGTTGTAAGAACTGTATTGCTTCACAGCCTCACGTCGATACTCTCCCACATTGAACACTGGACGGAAAAGACAAGGACTATCAGGAACAGGAGGCTTCCCAACCAAAGAGAAAACCAGTCAATAGCTATCTGAACAAGGAATTTCATATGGAAATAGTGTGGAATTCCCAGGCCAGGCTTGTCACCCCCAGGTCACTGTCTGGGAAACAGGGCCAGACCAAGGACAGCACCCACCATGTTTGCTGTACCAGACACTGTCTCCTAGCAACCAGACCCCAACCCAGGCCTCCCAATGTCATCAACTAGAAACAAGCTATGAAGTCAGCCAGAGTCTAGAAAAAAAAAGTTACAATGTAAGAATAATGCAAAATAAGTTACAATGTTGCTCAGTTGTTAAAAGTGACTGTCTAGCATGGATGAAACGCTGGGCTGGATCCCGGCACCAAAAAAAAAAAAAAAATGGGCACGGTAATTCATCCCTGTAATCCCAACACAGGTGTAGACAGGGGCATCAGAAGCCCAGTAGCTGTATAGTTCATTCAAGCTACGAAACACTGTCTCAAAATCATAAATATAAATAAATAGGCTGGAGAATTAGCTCAGCAGTTAAGAGCACTTGCTGCTCTGACAGAGAGAGAACCAGGGTTCAGTTCCCAGCACATCTGTAACTCCAGTTTCAAGGGATCTGACTCCCTCTTCTGGCCATCTGGGGCATGAGGCACACGTGTAGCACACACACACATATTTGTAGGCAAAACACTCATATATACAAAATAACAAAATAAGTAAATGTTAAAATAAACAAAGATGACTTTTGCCTATGGTATCCACACATAAGTGCATCTCACTGATCAGGCAGCCTTGGCTACTTGTTGAGCTAGCAATTCAAAATTACCCCTATCATGTCTAAATTAGCTATGTTCCTGTTGGCACCACCATGGTGATGAGGTTACATTTAATAGTTACTGCTTATCCTATGTAGATCTAGAGTCCAGCACCATTATTTAAATAAATAAATAAAAAAGTTTCTCAGCACAGTAAGGGATGCTAGTTCCTAACAAGACACTGTCCAGTTAGTTGGGAAGACGGCAGGAGTGTATAAAATGTCCCCAATACTAGGCAGCATAAAGCTGCTGAGGATAGCCACTAAAGGAAGGCTATAGTTACATATGATGGGACTTTCAAAGAAAAAGTCCCATGGAGAATGAGGTCATCACAGGGAGCCCGATAAAGGGGAAGATGAACCGAGATAACTGGGAAGCAGGATCAGACTCCATAATCCAGGACAGTTGCTGGGAGTGGCCCTGCCTGAAGGTACCAGGTACTAGCCTTCAGACCTAGCTTACCTTTCGTTGGAACACCTATCCAGTTGAGGTATCGAGTCAGCTTCTTGGAGATGTAAGTCTTACCCCGGGCTGGAAGCCCCACCATCACAATCACCGTTGGGGAGTTGGTCAGCTTCGGCCCACAGGCTGGAAAGATCAAGAAAGGGGTCATCAATCAAACAGCAAAACTTAACAGCGTGAGTCCTATGCCCAAAATTAGGGATGGTGGCATATGTCAGTAATCCTAGTCCTTATGAGACAGACACGGATTGAATGTTCAAGGTAATCCTGTGCTACATAGTTGAGTTCCAAGCCTCCTTGAGCTACACAGAGAGTTACTTCCAGGCCAGCCTGGGCAACAATGGGCAACTGCCTCAAAACAACACAAAAGAATAGCTCTAAAGTTATGACGTCATTTCACATCCAAAAGCCCTTGCTATCTGATGACCCAATGGGACTACCTAACCCCATCCCCACCTAATGACCACGCCCTTGACCTGAGTTCAGTCTCAGTTTTCAAGTAATATTGGCAATGGTGGCTCCGAAGGCAAAGGTACAATCAGATAGGGAGGAACTGAGCCCCGGGCAGGGGTTCCAATCCCTAGTCAAACGCTGGAAGAGCATCTCATGGGGGTACAAAGACAGGACCCTCATTCCAGCAAGGGTAAAATTAGCACTGGGGAGAGATGATTTCCCAATTCAGTGTGTAAACTGAACAAACAGGTAGGAAGCAGGCATGGGCGAGACCCAGAAAACCAAGAGGGAAGACATTTTCTAAACTCCACTGAGACTTTCTTTAAAAAAAAAAAAAAAATTAAATTAAATAGAGCTTATCGAGTAAAAGTAGGTCAAAGACCCAGAATGCTGTGCCCTCTGGCTGGGCACCATGACTCTGCCTCTCACAACTTTCCTGACCAGCCCCCCTCCCGCCATTCTGCTGCCAGGAACTGATGGATGCCAGGTTCGGAGGGACGCTTGAATCTGCCAAGGTAATAGCCAGTCAGAGGGTCCTAAGTAAGCTGGTCACTAAGTCCCAGGCAGGCTCCCAGAGATGCTCTTGCCTGTGATGAATGAGTGCCCCATATAGCCTTAGAATCGCAATGAAACAAAGCACCAGGGACGTAGGTTTTTAGAAAGTAGCCAAAGGAATCCTGCTAGACAAACTAGTTCCAACATTTCCTTGGCTGTCTCTTTGCCCCTGAGACTCTCAGGCGACTCCTGCATCCTGGCGACAAGGGAGCTCACAAGCCAAAGAGGCTGCCTGCCAATTTGAGCCCAGCTGGCCTTCTCCTGTCCCAGACAGACTCCACAGCCTGCAGGAAAAGAGATGAGAGTTGTACCAGCAATCTAGACAGATGTCAGATTTAGATAGAGGTTCGTGGGAAGTCCAAGCCTAAGGGGGATACCCAACATGGATCTTTTGCTTTCCATCTGCAGGCTAGGGTCTGAGTAGAAGCATGTATGATAAGCAGAGGTATGTGTCTCTTTGGCAATGGGGACCTGGGTGAGGAGTCTGAGGCTATCTAGACAAGAGAATTCAGACTCCAAAAACAGCCCTTAGGGACATTCCCCATGAATGCATTCCAGAGGCTCTGGAAAGAACAGGTTCCTGGAGGGGAGAAGCTCCTGTCCATCCAGTCAAGGGTCCCTTCTTCCTTTATGACCCCACTGAGACATTGCTATTGAAAGCAGCCAGAGCTGCCTGGAGACAGGCACCCATATATTCTTGTGTGCACAGTCTGTTTCTGTTGGAACTGTGTCAGGACGAAGAGGCAGAAGTGGGCTGAGTTATCAGGTCAGGGATTATGCCTATCTACTAATCATAGGAATAAATCCGTCTGGCAGTAGACATTTTGGAAGGGAAAAAACAATACTGTAGACTCAGCAGAGTTCTGCTAGATTTCAATTAAATAAACCTAGATCGATCCCTTAGTTGACAAAAGCCATTCATTCTTCCCATGTGCTCAAAGATGAGGAGCTCAGAGCAGCTGCCAAACCAAGTAGCTTCCCCTCACCCAGACATCCTAGCACAGTAAGAAGGAACAAGATGAACAAATCCTTCCACATCAATCTAGTATCCCTGTCACAGACCTTTTAAAAATTCACAACCTAGCTCAAGGGTCTCCCTGAGCTCATAACCAATTACTACCTGCCCTTGGGTTCTCTTCTTCATAGACATTTTTACCACTGAGAAAGAGACACCAACCATGGCCTGCATCTCCCACCTCTCCCTGATCCAATCCCTAGCTCTGCTATGTCTTCCTCCAACCAACTCAATATATTGAGTCCAACATAGAATTTTAAAAGACAAACAAACATAATGCCTCTTTTTCTTTTACATAAATATTCGGATTTTTTTAACCAGGTGTTTTCTTGGTTTGTTTTGTTCTATTTTTTTAGCAGCAAATTCAGGTTATCAACTTAAATGAGCATAAAGGAACACACAGTTGTTCTGTTATGATGTGTGTGATGGTTAATCTCCATTTGTCAACTTGATTAGGTTTACAATCACCATGGTAACACACCCTGGGGTATCTATGAGAATGTTTCCAGACTGGGTTAGCTGAAGTGAGAAGACCCACACTAATTGTGGGTGGCACCATTCCATGAGTGTGGGTAAAGCCTGAATAAAGAGCAAGGGAGTTGAGCACCAACATTCAAATCTCTCTGCTTCCAGACTGCAGATCCAAGCTAACAGCAACCTAACACTCCTGTTACTACTACTTTCCAGCCACAAACAGGCTAGACCCTCAAACTAGTCAAAATAAACACTTCCTCCCAGAAGTTGGTTTTGTCATAGCAATGAGAAAAATAGCCAATATAAGAGCAAAGAAGAGGAAAGAGGCCATTGTCTAAAGACCGGCAGGCCCTTGGGAGATTCAAACTGAAAGTACTGTCCATAGCATGGATCCTTAAGTAAAAGTCATAGAAAGCCAACAGGTCCCGAGAGCAGGGCCACACCCTACAATGTCATTAGGTTTACAAGCTCACACACTTATGAGCCCAGTGCTCTGAATGCTGGACGGGAAAGACAACAGGTGGACAAACTTGAGATCAGCTTTATTGATGAGTACCACTGAACTCAGACCTGCTTGCCCACAGAGGAGTCCTGCCGTCGTTAGTTCTTATGCAGTCTTGCTACATGTTCCAGCACCCTGCAAGTAAACAAACGTACACAGAGAAAACCAAACCAGCTGATGAGCTACAGAATAACATGGCTGAAGAGTGAATTGTGGGAAGAAAAAGCCTGACTTGTGGTTAAACCCCCAACTTCAACAGTGCTTGTCTACCATAGCAGACATACTCCTGGATCCTAACTTCAACTCTTCTTCCTAGATTAAGTGATTAAGATCTTCAGTGACATGCGGCCAAGTGGAGACATCAAGACAGCTGACTTCAACCACCGAAATTATGCTTTGCTGTGGAAGATTCCCCACACCTCATCCATGCTTGGGTCTACCTGATGCTTTGCAAAACACTAACATCAGAAAAGGATGTAAGTCATCTTCATCCTTTTGTGCAAGCGTGTTAAGTTATGCTTCAACTACAAATTCAAGGAAAACAGATGGAAGGAAGGCTATGTTTAGGTCTGACAGCCGTGGACCCTGAAGGGATCCGTCGTCACTGCTGAGAACTGAGATTGGGTCTTTCCTCAGGAACCACCTCAGTCTACTTCTGTCAAGCAAGGGCGAAACTGAACTGTACAGAAGACCTACTTTGACCTTATAGGTATACTACCACACGAAGATCTCTCTGAAACTGGGCTTAACACGCCAGGCCCTCGGAACACAATAAATATCAGCAACAGAAGGCAATGCACGCCACGTGGTTGTTTACTGGATGAAAGCATCATTAGCTCTGCCTACAGCACCCTCCAAGGCTGATGGATAATATAATGAGAGCTTGCCTAGGTAGAATAGGCTTGGGATGTGTGGAGCAGGGAGCAGACAGCTAACAGATACATCTTTTAAAGGCCATCTCCTTCCTGGTTACAGTGTGCATGCACCGCTCACCATGTACCTTTATCTCCTATTATCTAATTAATTTGATGCCCAATGAATGGCCTTGACCTTCATGACCCCGTATCTCTGCTACACGCTGTGATAGGATATCTTATTGACTCCGTGATAACTGTGGGAGGTAACAGCAGTGCTCAGCATGCAACACCAAGGGTCCAGGACAGAGTTCAAAGCCAGGCCTCACTGCCCGCTTGGATCTGGGACACCATCATCTCTTCATGTCTTCCTTTAAGACACTGATTGTGACAGTGAACTGCCACAGAGCTCTGGTGACTGCTCTAGATATACCTGGCTGGGCATCGGCAAGTCAGAACTTTGTAAGATTTTGAATACCATACCCACCTACCTTCATGTGCACTCCATTCTAAATCCTAATCAAAGATAAACTAGCATCTTATTCCCATGTAGTTAGGAAAAATAACAAAATGGAAAGCTGCTAAGATGGCTCTGTGGGTAAAGTGCTTGGCCTCACAAGCCTGAGGACGTAAGTTCAATCACCAGAGCCCACTTAAGGACACTAGAGAGCCAACGCCACACCACAGAGCTGTCCTCTAACTTCCACATACTCCGTGCACGTGCCACCCTCCCCAACCCCCAGAATAATCAGGAAATATTTTTTAAGATGATTTTTTGTAGCTGCTGTTTAAGACAACTCTGCATCAGGCAGTTTGAATATCCCTTTGCTCTGTAAAGGATGGGATCTTTGGACCTACTGTCTACTATATCCCAAGCCACCCACCAACACTACCCAGGGCTGGGATGGCTTCCAGATCAGATATATTAAATATACAAACTGGGTGACAACACCCAACTAAGTCACAAGCTATAGATTTTCAGTGCAGGCAACAGGAGAGCCAGCTCGATGGAGAACTGAAGGTCGGTTAAGCTCATTTACAAACACAGTAATGTCTTCCTAAATTGTGGCTTAAACTGATGGACACTTCCAGTTTTGCAAGAAACATTTATCACAATGCTGGTAAAGAAACTTGACACTCAATTTCCGTGCTCCACAGACAAACATATCATCCAACTATTATTATTATTATTATTATTATTATTATTATTATTATTATTATTATTTCAAGACACGCAGGCTATGGAGATCAGGCTAGCCTTGAACTCAGAGATCTACCTGCTTGCCCCTCACTCTTGAGTGCTAGGGTTAAAAGTGTGCACCCCTATGCCTGGCCTTTGGGATTTGTTTGTTGTTTATATTAATTTCTTTAGTTTTATCTGAACAATCTTCTCCATGCCCTCTAGTAATAAGCCACAGAGGAGCTGGCTGTCAGCCTCTGACATGGAGACCACATGTAACATGGTAACAGGGCTGGAACTGCAGCAGCTGGGAGCATTCTTACCCAGCATTCACAAAGCTCTGGGTTCAGTGCCCACCACCAAGTAATCCAGGCATGTAGGTACATGCATCTAATCCCAGCATTTGGAGGAGAAGGCAGGAGGACCACAAGTTCACTGTCATCTAGACATCATATTGAGTTTAAGTCAAATCAGCTCTGAAAAACAGTTTAAAAAAAAAAAAAAAGATTTAGGTGAATGCAAATCTACAAAAGAGGCTGGGTAAGGTAGCACACACTTTTAATCCCATTTGAGTTGAAGCCAGGCCAGCCAGGGCCACAGGAGACCTTGTCTCAGAAAGAAGAAAGAAAGGAAGAAAGAAAAAGAGAGAGAGAAAGAAAAGGAAAGAGAGGAAAAAAGAAAAGAAAAATAAGTCAGTCTGTCCACAAGATTTCCAATCTCAGTAGAAAAGAAATAACCTCTTTTCTCTATTGCAGTAAGAAACAAATTTAGTATAAGAAAAATATTGTTTAAAATACGAATATGCTTTTAAAAACCCTGGCTGCAAGTCGGGCAGTGGTGGCACACGCCTTTAATCCCAGCACTTGGGAGGCAGAGGCAGGCAGATTTCTGAGTTCGAGGCCAGCCTGGTCTACAGAGTGAGTTCCAGAACAGCCAGGGCTACACAGAGAAACCCTGTCTCGAAAAACCAAAAACAAAAAAACAAAAAACCTGGCTGCATATATTTGTATGTGAAAGAATGTGTCTGAGGCTACACACCAGTATCACACACAAGGATTCCAGGAGTGAGCTGGTCATCTTCATCTGTCAGCTTTAGGTACATACGCTTTCAACTCTAAATGGTTCAGACAGCAGTTCTTTACAAATCTCTCAACTCCGTGACAGACGTGCAAGTCCCTGGAATCTAATGATCAGGTTCTGCAGCCTGGAAGAGGACCAGCTGTACTGTGATGCCTGTCAATATTACTACCGAGCCAGTGCCACTGAACTTAGGATTCTTTCGAAAGCTGCCATGGTTCCCTCAGGGAAGCATGTATACCCACAACCACCTGGCTTCACACATACATAGAAAACCAGCCCTTATTTTGTTTGACCAATTTCAGTTTAAAAAATAGAAAACGCTATAATCTGCCTGATTAAAAAGTCCAGAAGCAGCAGTCTAAACTTTCCCTGGTTGCTGTTGTTATTAGTAGTAGTAGTATTGACAGGATCTCATTATTTAGTCCGTTCATTATTCTGTCTGTTTGTTTGTTTTTTTGTTTGTTTGTTTTTCAAGACAGGGTTTCTCTGTGTAGCCCTGGCTGTTCTGGAACTCACTCTGTAGACCAGGCTGGCCTCGAACTCAGAAATCCGCCTGCCTCTGCCTCCCGAGTGCTGGGATTAAAGGCGGGCGCCACCACTGCTCCGTTCATTATTCTTTTACCTCAGTTTCCCAGCTAACGTGTAATGAGATTATAGATGTGCCACATGCTTGGTTTTTCCCTGGGGCATTTTCATAAAGGTGGCCCCAGTGTGTAAACGTGTCTGACAGGGCTTGGGGAAGAAGCCTTGCCAAGCCCTTACCCCTGACTTACTTGTGCAAAGGAGAAAAGGAGACGTGTCTTGGGGACGGAGTTCCACCAAAGCCCTCAGGTCCAGCAGAGAAGACCTGCTAGAGATCTCTCATACGGCACCACAGGGAGGCTGGGGTCAGGTTGGCAGGGAAACCAGTGACTCAGACCCACAAAGCTCCAAGAGAGCTGTCATGTCCTGCAATGGCCATCCTGAGAATCGTGACAGCGGAGAAGTCTACCCTGCAGCCTGGTGCTCAAGTGTCCGAAGGTGACAGGAAACCACCTCCCAGTTTTGCCAGTGGATTCCCAAGCTACAAACGTGGTGTGAGCAACGTGTCTACTGGGCAGCTCACTCCTGTCTACCCCCATGGACTCCTGGGCGTGCTGCCTGGAAGGGAAGCATTGCCTTCGAGCAATTCCATCTGCTCTTCCCAGAGGCACCACTTCCTAGCTAGGGATGGAACTGAATGAAACCTTCCCAAATCGTTCACAGACAACAACAGGTGGTGGGGGGGGGGGGGGGGGCACTAAGAGAAACTGCCAGCAAAGTCCGAACTCCGGGTAAACGAGTAGGTCTCTGAAACAACACTAGTCACCAACCCAGAAACCCTCCCTGCAACCAAGAACCTGCAGTCACGGAAGTGAGGGCGAAGATGGAAATATACAGAGGTTCAGAGAGATCCGTGGGAGGGAGAAAAGAGACCGTGGACCTGAGGAGACCCAAAGAAAAGGGGCGTTGGTGTCGGCGGCCGCGCCCCTGCTGCAGTCGGCCAGGGTGACTCCGGAGCAGCCAGGTCTCTCCAGCCCCTGGGAGGTGCTGACCCAGCGAGCTCAGGCTCGGCGGGGCACACAGGTTTCCGGAACCACAGCGCCCCTTCTGCCCAGCCTGGGAGACGCAGCCCGCCGCCACCCCCGCCTCGCCCGGCCGGCCGGCACGAGTGCGCTTCCCGCAGAGGGGAACCGGCACAAAGCCGCTGCACACACAATGGCCGGGCTCTGCACGCGGCGCAGTCTACAACCTAGCCCCCCATGTAGCTGCCTGCACTCACATCTGGGCAACGAGGGTCGGTGATCGACGGGCACCCAGATCTTCTGTACCCGGCTCTGGGTCAGTTCCAAAGGCATCTTCGTATTTGTATTCGGCGACCCGCCACCCCTAGAAGAAAGACTCCGACTTGGGGAGAAGAGCAGCTGCAGATCCCCCCGGAACAAAGGACAGGAAGGGTGCGTCCGCCTGCACGCGGCTGGGCGCTCCCTTGCGCTGCTTTGGAAAACGTGCTTTGTGCGGAGTCTCGGAGGACCGCCTGAGCGGAGATACCAGATAGATGAGGTCGGCGCGGAGTTACGGCTGCTGCACTGCCGACTAGTCGGCTCTGTTCAGCAGCTCAGGGATGCTCCAGCACAATGACAGCCACGCTCCCAACACCCAGCACTGCCACTTGCTCCTCTCCTGTTCTGTCGGGATGCCACACGCACTGCCCGGCCTTTTAAGATCTGACCGGTAGCGCGGCGCGTCAGCCTCGGGGCGGGCCGCATTCTTTGCGTCCCAGCCCCCTTTCACGTGGAGAGAAGGGTGGGCAAGGCCAAGAGACAGCCTGCTGCCGCCCTCTGCGGGCGGACGAGGGCAGCACGCTCTGCTCCTGCGTCTCAGCCTGACTTTTTCGTCCTTTTCTTTCCCTAAGCCTATATTCCCTACGGCGCCAGTCAGGTACGGAATCCCCAAATAATTCCAGCCTCTTTCCTCATCTTTGCTTAGAAGGGAGCCGCGATCTGATAATGTCCAACGTGATCCGTTAACAGTTCTCCACCCCTTCACACACACACAGCTGGTGCTATGTAAAAGCATCTTCCCAATTCAGCCTTTCAAGCAGTGGGGCCCAGCACCGTGCACCATAGTTACACGATTTGGGGACTGGCACAAGCCAAGGGAAGACCTAGGTCAGAGCTGTCTCCTGGTAACGCCTGTGCATTATCGCCCACTATGTCCCCTGCCATCGCTGACACACTACCACCTCCGGGCACAGGCACATACTTTTCCTGAATACCCTGGAAGCATGCTTGGCCAGTGTTATCCCTCATCAGTGCTACGGTGCTAGGCGCTTGACGGGGAAATAAATAAATAAGGTTTAACAGAAAAGGAACTTTGGGACGCGGGGAGCAGTTGGTGTCATTTTCCCTTTCAACAAGGACCATATTCCATAGATCCTTCTGCAAGTAGAATAAAAAGTAGAACCCGTTCCCGCCCCCATTACCGGACTATGAGCCCCAACGTAACTATCAAGGGCCAGCTAGATCCTATCTTCATGTCACCCACCCGACCCCCACGCGCCTGCCCCTAGCGCACCGGCTATATCTTGTTTGATGTGAACATGCCCACGCTTCCTTTACCGATTTTTGCACTTTGTATAGGCTGGAGATACATGCATAACAGACAATCGGTGAACTGCTAGAGGTCATTTATTCAGCGACGATCTAGGGATCTTTTGGTGGGGACCGACGCATGGGAGGCCGTGGAGACATGACACTTTAAATGTGGTTTTAGCGAATGAAGCCTCCGCTCCAGAAGCACTGCCCTGCCCTGCCTAGCGGCTAGCTGCACACGTCGCGGTGAAGCTGGGCTGTGATTGGAGGCGCTCGCGGAACCCCACACTGCAGTGGAAAAGTCTGCGCAGAGGCTGCCACACGTCGCGCACGTCCTACATGCTCTGCTGGGAGGGCGCCGGCTCCCCGGCGGCGGGCGCAGCTGCTCTGCTCCCAACCCAGCCCGCCCCGCCTGGGGCCTCTGCCTTGCCTTCTCCTAGGCTGGCGAGCCTAGGAGACCTGGAACTCACCTGGCTTAGCCCTTGGGAGCCTCCCAGCCCTAACTGCCATTCCCACACCCTACTCTCCAGTACCACCCTCCTCAATACCTGCCCCCAACATCAGGACAGCTTTGCTGACCTCCCGATTTCTGTGCTCGGGCAGCTGTTCAGAAACCCGGTGCATTGCATTTAAACTTGTTTTTCTGCAGTGAGAGCAAATGCCAGAGGTGACACCCTAGAAAGCCCAAGGGAGAGTCCTGCTCCACTCCTGAAATTAGAGTGGCCTGGCTCGACAGAGAAAACAACTAATAGTCGTGTCTCCAGAAGGGCTCCCCTCACTGGTGTTTGCAGGCTGACATGGGGGTGGGGGAATGGAGGGTGAGGTTGCATCTCTGCCAGAAGACTCCCCACTCCCGCTCCCCAGTAACCATGCACCTAGATGCTTGTAAAGTTTCCACTAGGTTTTCTGTTTGTTTTGCTTTGCTTGAGACAGAGTTTTCCTATGTAGCTCAGGCTGGCCTCAAGCTTGCTCCTTTGTCAGCCTGGTATTACAGGCTTGTGCCATGCCCCCAGGTGCCCACTTGAGTTTGCACACACCTACAAGCCAGGCAAATGGCCAGATGTCATTCCTTCACCTCAAAGCTTAGGAACAGATTGCTGGGAGTCGTTCAGGGGGAACATGGTGGGAATGGCACCAGTGAAGACGGATCTTTATCTATCTTTTATCATATGTTTAAATCTCTTGATTTAAGGTCAGCCCTCAAGGCAGGAGGCAGCTAAGCATTCTCAGATGGGGCATTTTTCCTTCCCAGGAGTCAACAATACAGTGGGTAGCCAGAACAAGGATTAAGTTCTCCAGTCACTTCTACTACCAGACAGGCAAAGGGAAGTAAGTCATCTTAACCCCGATTAGGGTTCCAGATATCTAGGTATGGATAGAATGTGAGGCACACAGCTGAGTTCACACTTGTTTGTTGGGTCTTTTGAAGCTATCCGCTTGCAACCACGGGTAAATGAAGTCCTTGTGGAAGGTAAAGTTGCTCCACATAATACTCCTTAGGAACAACCTTGCTACACTGACATCCCAAATCGCCTTAGGTTTGCTGTTTAGGCATCCTTCCAATTCCTCCCTTAGTTCTGTTAATATACCCTTATCTTTACCTCAAATTCGGCCCCCTAGGGCTTCACTAACTCCCACGGTGGATATTACGAACTCAGCCCTTTAGAAGACACTGCCAAGAATTTGGACATTCTTTAAGTCGGGTGACTTATAGCCAGGTGACTACAATCAGTAGGACTGATTGGCAACTTCCCTTAGATTCTGAGTCACAATCTAGAGCCTGCTAAAGCCAAAAGAAAGTACTGAACAATCTAGTCCACATTCCACAGCCCTCTACCCCTTGTCTACAGGAAGGAGTGAAGGAAAGATTGGAGATTAGAAAGGTCAAGGAATCAAGTCGAAGACCAAGGAGGAAGGAAGGCAATTAAGAAGAAGGTTTGTGTGGGGATGATTTGTTTTGTTTTAGAAACAGGGTCTCATGTAATCCATATTTCATCAAGAGATCACGTGCATGAGCCCTCATGCCTGGTCTATTTGATGCTGAGGACTGAACCCACAGTTTCATGCATACTAGGTAAGCACTCTATCAACTGAGGGATATCCCCTGCCGTGTGTGTGTGTGTGTGTGTGTGTGTGTGTGTGTGTGTGTGTGTGTGTGTGCGCGCGCGCGCGTGCGTGAGTGCGAGAGAGAGAGAGAGAGAGAGAGAGAGAGAGAGAGAGAGAGAGAGATTGATTTTGTGTTAAGGTATTCACATACTTAACACAAGCAGCAGATGCCCACCCCTTTCCAAGTGGTCATATTATACACTCACCCCTACCAAGAGAGCTAAACAGACCCGTAAGCAAGGGAAGATTGGACTGTTACTCAATTTCACTTGGGACAATCAAGCTGCCCCAGGTGAAATGTCCCATTAAACACACACTAGAGTGCTCTATTCATGAATTCAATGAGCCAGGTCTAACCTTAGCAAAAAGGACAGGGAAGTATTTTTTCAGCTATAACCTTTGTTCCCATTCTCCGGCCAGTGTCAGCAAATCCTTCCCAGTGCTGCCAAGATGTGGTTATCAACAACAGCAGCACATGGCTCCATTGCCTTACACTCTTACAGCAGCTTCTTAGACTTAATCGATTAAACCACGCTGGTGCCTACACCTCCTCCCCAGGGAAGGAGGGATGGGGAACCAAGCAGGCTAATTAGACCCAAAGTGTCATTAGTTGCTCTCTTGAAAGATCCCATATACGAGAAAGTGAAGCAAGACATCAAATAATCGGCAAAAACAAACCTTTATGTCACGACCTATCATCCCAAAGTGGCTTTTAGTATTTAGTATTTGTGACTTCTTTAAGAATGGAAATAGAGATTTGAGGGTAGCTGCCCAGATGACATAGGAGGCTCCCAAAACCAGCTCACAGATTGTATGTATAGTTTTTCAAAATGTGGAGGTTGCCAGGCATGCAGGACCATTACTGTAGGCTAGCCTACAAAAAATCAGGGTCTCAGAGGATCAGAAAGCTTCCCTAGCAGCACCTGGTGGCACAGGTCTGTAATCATAGCACTTAGGAGATAGAGGCAAATAGATCTCTGAGTTCAAGGCCAGCCAGGTCCATATAGCCAGTTCTAGGAAAGCCAAGGCTATAGCGATGGTTTGTATATGCTCGGCCCAGGAGAGTGGCACTATTAGAAGGTGTGGCCCTGTTGGAGTAGGTGTGTCACTGTGGATGTGGGCTTTAAGACCCTCATCTTAGCTGCCTGGAAGCCAGTCTAATTCTAGCAGCCTTCAGATGAAGATGTAGAACTCTCAGCTCCTCCTGGGCCATGCCTGCCTAGATGCTGCCATGCTCCCGGAGCCTTGATGATAATGGACTGAGCCTTTGAACCTGTAAGCCAGCCCCAATTAAATGTTGTCCTTTATAAGATTTGCCTTGGTCATGGTGTCTGTTTACAGCAGTAAAACCCTAACTAAGACAGAAGTTGGTACCAGGGACTGGGGTACTGCAGTGATAGGCCTGACCCTGCTTTTGTTTGGAAGAATGTGGATTTGGAAACTTTGGATTTGGAAAGCAGTGGAATGCTTTAAATGGGGCTTAATGGGCCATCCTAGTAGGAAGGTGGAAGACTTTGTTACTGAGAGTGATTTGAATTTTGCCACCCACTGTAAGGAGCGGTTAGAGTATTCGCCATTACAAGATGGCGCTGACTTCCGCTGTCGCTCTGAGGAAACTTGTGGATAGCACGGGGTGGCTCGCCCGAAGCACCTGCGCATTATGGGTGTACATGACTAATCACCGCCCACTCCCGGGGCGTGCCAATCAGTGGAGGACACGCTGCCTCAGGACTATATAAGCAGCGCCATTTTGGAGCCCGGGGTCTTCCTCTTTTCATCATGCAATAAACGCATTGCTGCAGAAGGATCCGTGTGTCCGCGTGGGTTCTTGCTGGCGAGACCAAACAGCGCACGGGACAACCCACTCCACCCACTCCTTACCTACAGTCTAGCTGCAAAGAAGACCCCCAGACAGTCAGACTGGGCTGCAAAAAAGACTGAGAAACGAGGCAAAAGAAGACTCAGGAACCAGACCAGCTGCCTGGAAGAAGCAGAAACCAGTGGAACTTCCTGCAAGTGACTTAGGCCAACTGAGGCACCTGGAAAGGGCACTCTCCAGCCTGTTGAGCTGCCTGCAGGCTATGCAATGTGCTCCAGGTTCCCAGCTTTGTGAGTTGTCACCCAAGCTGGGGCAGGCTTTGATAATGCAGCTGTCTTTGAGTTGTTTCTGTTCCTGTAAGTGACTCCTTTGCCGTATTCCTGTGACCCCAGTAGAACTCATTGGTTCACCAAGTTGGACTTTGATAAGTAGTGTCTGTACTTTGATTTGTCATGGGGTTGTTCCCTGTCTGGGGTGAGTAGATGTATGTGTTGTGTCTTCACAGAAAAGGTTTTGACACTTAACACTGGAATAGAGCAGAGGCTGGGTATTCCTCCAGGGCAGGGAGTAGTGGTTGAGTCTAAGTTTGAGGTAGATCTTTGGAGGCCATCAGTGTCTCTGTAGTCTTCACCTCTAAGAGCAAGCTTTAAAAAAAGAAAACAGCTGCAGAAGACTCTAGGAGATGCATGATGGAACATGGTGGCTCACAAAGTGGGCAATGGGGGTTGGGGGTGGCTCAGTTCATAGAGTGCTTTTCTAGCATGCACAAAGCCCTTGGTTCAATCCCCAGCACCTTATAAAGCAGATATCATGTGCTTACTTATAGTCTCAGCACTGGGAGGTGAGGGAAGAGGATCAGGAATCCAAAGCCATCTTTTCCTACACAGTAAGTTTGAAACTAGCCTGGGATACAGGAGACCTGCTGCAAAGTAACAAGAATGACATAAGGGCATGGTGGTGAATGTCTGTGATCCCAGCACTCAGGAGCCGAGACAGGAGAATAATGAGCTCAAGGCCAAGCTGAACTGCATAGTCAGACTCTGGGTTTAAAAAAAAAAATCCAGCAGGGCAGTGTGGCACATGCCTTTAATCCCAGCACTTGGGAGGCAGAGGCAGGTGGATTTCTGAGTTTGAGGCCAGCCTGGTCTACAAAGTGAGTTCCAGGACAGCCAGGGCTACACAGAGAAACCCTGTCTCGAAAAACCAAAAAAAAAAAAAAAAAAAAAAAATCCAGCAGCAGGCACACATCTGTAAGTCCAGTAGTTGGAAAGTACAGGATCAGGAGGCCAGTGACTGGTGGTTTGAATAAGAATAGCCACCGTCAACCCATGTGTTTGAATACTTAGTCATCAGAGAATGGCACTACTTAAGAAGAGTTAGGAGATGTGGCCTTGTTGGAGGAAGTGTGTCACTGAGGGTAGACTTTGAGATTCCAGCAGCCCAAGCCCAACCCAGTGGCTCTTTCTTCCTGCTGCCTGCAGATCCAGATGTAGGACTCTCCGCTACTTCTCCAGCACCATGTCTGCCTGCACACTTCCTTGCTTCCCACCATGCTGATAATGGACTAGACCTCTCAAGTGTAAGTTAGCCCAAATTAAACGTTTTCCTTTATAAGCACTGCTGTGGTCTTCACAGGATGGCTCTTCACAGTAACAGAAAAGTAAGCAAGACAATGACTACATGATGAATTTGAGGCCACGCTGTCTCAAAACAACAACAACAACAAAAATTTGGTTACAACAGAAGCAATTTCAGGCAGATGTGGTGGCTTATGCTTGTAACCCCAGAATTTGAGAGCAGAGGCAGGAGGATCATTGTAAGTTTCTGGCCAGCCTAAGCTACAATGGGACTTTGCCTGCTAAAATAAGAGTTTGAAAAGGAAAGGGAGGAGGAGGAAGAGGAGGAGGAGGAGGAGGAGGGGGAAGGGGGAGGAAGAGGAGGAGGGGAGGAGGAGGAGGAGGAAGGGGAAGCAATTCCAGGGACCCTCTAAATCTTGCAGACTGAGATAGCTTACTGTTATGGTCCAGCCATAGCCCATCACCAAAGTTTAGCCAACAGGAGTGGAAGGGCAGAGAAGAAACGATGGTACCAGGCTGGTAAGATGGCTCAGCAAGCAGGTAAAAGAAATGGCCCTGAATCTGTGCTGGAAGAAGAGAACCAACTCTGGAAAGTTGCCTTCCGGCCTCCACTCCCACATGCGTGCGAGCGCATGTGTACACACACACACACACACACACACACACACACACACACACACACTCCTCATGCATGAGTACACAAACTCACCGATGGGGGTAGTCAAAGTCTACCTACCCTAAACTGAACCCAGGCCTGGGGAGACTGCAAAACAGCCCATCTTCTGCTGAGTATGGAAAAGCGAACCCCAGTGATGCTTACAGGGATCAGCTTGAGAAAGTAGGGGAGGGAGCTGTGTCGCAAGGCCGGCCTGCCAGCGCCTGTGGTGCAAACACGTGCTATGGCGCAACTCCCAGCTGACAAACAGGGCTGGCATCCTTCCCCTTCTCTTCCCCTTGTGAGAGTCTTACTTCTCTCAGTGGAAAACTGCTTAAAAATAGAGCTGGATCATGAAAAAAAATGAATGCAGGTTTTGGAAAGCAATGCTGACTAGATGTTAGAAACCCTACTCCAGCTGTGCTGTATTAATACATAGTATTCAGATTAGAGAATGGGACGGTCTGGACTAGCCAGAGATAACATCGAGTTTGATTCTGCATGAGGACTTTTAAAGAGAGTGGAAAGAAATCAGTTTATCTCCAGAGAACAGCTATCGGGTTCTTCCCTATGAGGAGCAGATAAAAAACTATGTAAAATACAAACATCTGGCTCGGTTGGTAAAGTGCTTGCCCAGCTAAAGCAAAGCCCTGGTGTTCTATCCAACACTGCAGAATCTGTTACATGCTTGTAATCCTAGCCATGGGAAGGTGAGGATAACACTCAGTGGCCTCTTTAGCTCCACAGCAAGCTTGGTCACTCATGCCTATAATCCTATCACTCAGAAGAATCTCCATGAGTTTGGGGTCAGCCTGGGCTACAGAGTGAGATGCTATCTCAGCCTATCACTTCCTCCAGACCATAGCTAAGATAGCAGCTACTTACAGAGATGCAAGGACTTCTCTTCTTCACATGGAGGTCAGAGAGCAATGCTTGGATCTACATTCTCTCCTTCCACCCCAGATTCCAGGGATTGACTTGAGACCACCAGTCTTGTGAAGCAAGTGCTTTTACCTGTTGACCGTATCGCCAGCCCCGGGAGCTGTGCCCATTGTGTAGTGACCAGACATTAGGTACCAGCCGGAAGGGTTAAAGAGAGGTTTGCTCTGGGGATGAGCAACAGTGGGCTAGAAAGATGTCAAGCACCAATCCTATTACCCATGCCCACGGTGTCCAGATTCCAGCTACAGCATCTGGAAATCAAAGCAGCTGGTCTCCAAACAGCCTTGTAAATGAGGGAATCTATGATTTCTTGGGTGGCCAACACCCTCCACCCACCACAACCGCTCAGCAGTTCTAGGACCCGTACAGACAAGTCTCTGCTCTCCAGGATTCTTTTCTGTCTTTGAGTCTCTGAGTGCAATTCAGAAGGAGTGTGAATATGAAGCTGCTGACTGAGCATATAGCGACTGTGTTTGTCACTTTGCATCCCGGTGACAAAACACCTAACAGAGGGAGAAGGGCTGATTTTGGCTCATGGTTGCATCGGTTTTAGGCTGTGATAGGCTACATCTATTGCTTCAGTCCTAATATGACACAGAGCATCAGGAGTATGAGGACGTGGTGGAACAGAACAGACAAAAAGGAGCCAAAGAGACAGACAGACAGACAGACAGACAGACAGACACATAGAAAGATCAGAGACACAGTGGAGATTGAGGACAAGGTATACCTTCCAGGACATTCCCTATTGATCTCCTTCCTCCGAGCAGAGTCCACCTCCTGAGTTCTATCACATCCCATTAATGAATTATGAATATATTAGTGCACTGTTTCATTGATAAGATCCGAGCCTTCAGGATCCAATCATCTAGAAAAAGCCGTTAACACAAAATTCTTAGTGGGAAACTGCAGATTCAGACATAACAGTAACACCATTGACTACCTTTGTAGTTAAGGGAGTAGAAGTCACTGGGTGAGACTTTCCTTTGACAAGGCCCTGGAAAAGCAATCTCTTTGAAGCCATCCTTGCTGGTCGGGATTCACAGAGGGTGACGTGGGGTTCACACTTCAAGTAGAAATAATATACTTCCTACTTTTAATTTTTTTAGTTTTTTGAGACAAGATCTCATGTAGCCTAGGTTGGCCTTGAACTCCAGATGGTCTTGCCTCCACCTTCTGAGTGCTGGGATTACAAATAAGCTGTTTTCCTGTTGCCACGATAAAATACTCCGACCAAAGCAATCAAGTGAGTAGGGATTATTCTGGCTCAGTGTCCATTCACGCTCAAAGCACCATTACACAACCCTTACATATGAATAGGAAGAAGTCAGGAACATCGAGTATACATTGAAAGACCAAGCAATAAAGAAGATGTAATGTACAGAGATAGTAGCATATCACTGAGACAACAAAGGATGGAGCTTAGATAAGGCCCCAGAACAGTACGCTAAGCAAATTAAGCCAACCACGGGTGTGATTGATTCCACTTATCTGAGACAGTTAAGCAGCTTGATTCTGTATGGGAAAAAAGTACATAGAGGAATGGATGCCAAGGTCTGAGAGAAGACAGAAAAATGAGGGGAGAGTTTCAGTTTTGCAAGACAAGAACATTCTAGAGCTCTGCTGCACAATGAAGCAAACGCTTACGCCCACTGACCTGCACATTTGCAAATGGTAAAGGGGACAATTCTGTATCACTTGTTTCCACCACAATATGAAACTTCTAAGATTGCTTTTTAAAGACCAGGGTTGTCTGTAATGGCGGAGCGTGGCAGGGACGGAGGGGAAGGCGAGCGATTCAACCTTGGGGAGCTGAGGATGGCTCAACAGCAGGCCTTGAGGTTCTGAGGCCCAGCTCCCCCATCAAATGCAATGATGTGAGGCCCGCCACCTCTCATGAGACCACCTCCTCCTTTCGGCATGATGAGAGGCCCTCCTCCACCACCCAGGTCCCC
This sequence comes from Uromys caudimaculatus, assembly GCA_028551405.1. Taxonomy (NCBI): domain Eukaryota; kingdom Metazoa; phylum Chordata; class Mammalia; order Rodentia; family Muridae; genus Uromys; species Uromys caudimaculatus. Next base: position 46,888,586 of record CM052714.1, on the reverse strand, counting down.
TTTGGACGGCCTCCGTTTGATCTAATATGCCACCAATGCCTCCCCCAGGAGGAATACCACCACCCATGGGCCCACCACACCTCCAGAGACCACCTTTCATGCCTCTACCCATGGGAACTATGCCTCCTCCTCCAGGCATGATGTTCCCACAAGGAATGCCTCCGGGGACTGTTCCTGGTGCTCCAGCACTGCCTCCCACTGAGGGGATATGGGTAGAAAATAAAACTCCAGATGGGAAGGTTTACTACTATAATGCTCGAACTTGGGAATCTTCATGGACCAAGCCAGATGGAGTCGAGGTTATTCAGCAATCAGAACTAACGCCTATGCTTGCAGCCCAAGCACAGGTTCAGGCCCAGGCCCAGGCTCTGGCCCAGGCACAAGTCCAAGCACAAGCAGTAGGTGCTCCCACCCCTACCACCAGTAGCCCAGCACCTGAAGTGTCTACATCAGCACCAACATCTACCGCATCCTCCATTACAGCTACCACGACAACTGCTACTTCAGCTGCACAGACAGTATCAACACCCACAACACAAGACCAGACCCCAAGTTCTGCTGTTTCAGTTGCCATGCCTACAGTTAGTGTTTCAGCTCTGCTCCTACAGCCGCACCCACAGACGTTACCTCCTGCTGCTCCTCACTCAGTGCCTCAGTCAGCAGCCGTGCCTGCTTTCCCACCAGTAATGGTGTCCCCTTCTGTGTGCCCCATCCCGGCATGCCAATCCTACCTCCAGGTGTATTACCAGGAATGGCCCCTCCTATAGTGCGCATGATGCATCCCCAGGTTGCTATTGCAGCTTCACCTTAGCTGGAGCAACGGCAGTTTCTGAGTGGACTGAATAGAAAACAGCAGATGGGAAGCCGTACTATTATAATAATAGAACACTAGAATCAACATGGGAAAAGTCCCAAGAACTGACGGAAAAAGAGAAATTAGATGAGAAGATTAAAGAACCAATCAAGGAAGCATCTGAAGAGCCACTGCCAATGGAGACAGAGGAGGAAGAGCCTAAGGAAGAACCTAACAAGGAGATAAAGGAGGAGCCCAAAGAAGAAGAGATGACTGAAGAAGAAAAGGCTGCCCAGAAGGCAAAGCCAGTAGCTACTACTCCTGTTCCTGGTATTCCGTGGAGTGTTGTCTAGACTGGCGATGAGAGTCTTCTTTTGCAATCCCGCCACTCGCCTTTCTATATGGGATCGACCTGATGATTTGATTGGAAGGGCAGATGTTGACAAAATTGTTCAAGAGCCCCCTCATAAAAAAGGATTGGAAGACATGAAGAGGCTGGGGCACCCGGCTCCCCGGCTCCGACAGTGCTGTCTATCCAAAAGTGGCGGTTCTCCATGAGTGCAATTAAAGAAGAACAAGAATTAATGGAAGAGATGAATGGAGATGAGCCTATTAAAGCAAAAAAGCAGAAGAGAGATGATAGTAAAGACAAGGATTCAGAGAAAGAAGCTGTCACGGAAGCTGAGATTACAGCTGCCCGAGACAGGGCCATTGTCCCTCGGGAGGCCCGAATGAAGCCCTTCAGGGACATGCTGCTAGAGAGAGGGCTGTCTGCTTCTTCAGCATGGGAGAAGGAGTTGCACAAGATAGTATTTGACCCTTGGTACTTGCTTCTCAATCCTAAAGAAAGAAAACAGGTGTTTGATCAGTATGTCAGGACCAGAGCAGAGGAAGAACGTGGGGAAAAGAAAAACAACATAACGTAAGCCAAGGAAGATTTCCAAAAAATGATGGAAGAAGTAAAGTTTAATCCAAGATCTACTTTTAGTGAATTTGCTGCCAAACATGTAAAGATTCAAGATTCAAAGCAATTGAAAAGATGAAAGATAGAGAAGCATTGTTTAATGAATTATTGGCAGCTGCAAGGAAGAAAGAAAAAGAAGATTTGAAGATGAGAGGTGAGAAGATCAAATCAGATTTCTTTGAACTGTTATGTAATCATCACTTGGACAGTCACTCTTCATAGAGCAAAGTAAAAGACAAAGTGGAAAGTGACCCACGATACAAAGTGGTGGATAGTTCATCAATGAGAGAAGACCTTTTCAAACAGTACGTAGGGAAAATAGCTGAGAAGTTAAGACTCAGAAAGAGAAGAAGAGCTGGAAAGGCAAGCCCGCATTGAGGCAAGCCTTCGAGGACGTGAAAGAGAAGTTCAAAAGCACATTCTGGGCAAACGAGAGAGAGAGAGAGAGAGAGAGAGAGAGAGAGAGAGAGAGAGAGAGAGAGAGAGAGAGAGAGCAGCACAAATGAAGCTATCCAGAATTTCAAGGCTCTTCTGTCTGACATGGTACATTCTTCAGATGTGTCCTGGTCAGAACTAGGAGGACCCTCTGGAAAGACCACCGCTGGGAAGCTGGGTTTTTATTGGAAAGAGACGAGAAACTTTTTAATGAACATATTGAAGCACTTACCAAAAAGAAAAGGGAGCCCTTTAGGCAGCTTCTGGATGAAACTCCTGCGATTACCTTAACATCCACATAGAAAGAAGTGAAAAGAATAATTAAGGAAGATCCTCGGTGCACGGAGTTCTCCTCCAGTGACAGGGAAAAACAAAGGGAGATGAAGAATACATCAGAGACAAATACATCACTGCCAAAGCTGACTTCAGGACGCATTTGAAAGAGTCCAAATTCATTACATATAGATCCAAAAAGCTAATCCAAGAATCTGATCAGCACCTAAAAGATGTACAAAGAAAAATTTTGCAGAATGACAACAGTATCCAGTACTGGACTGTGTACCAGAGGGGAGGAGGAAACCAATCGTGGCCTATGTTAGTGACCTGGATCCCCAAGGTCCACCTCCACCTCCTACGGCATCAGAGCCCACTAGACGGTCAACAACATAATCCTAAATACCCTTCCAAGGGCTCGCTGTTCATTGAAAATGCTTGCAGGAGCCAAATTTTCAGGTTTTTACATATACGGGCATTAGTCAACCTACTGCAAAACCACCTGACAGACAGAAGGAGAAGCAATTGTGGGCAGTCTCTGACCAGAACACTGTGAAAATATTCAATGCTTTTCTTTGTGTTGCGTGACTGACATACATACTCAAATATAGGCTGCCTCTAGTACATTTAAAACCTTGAAGCTAAAACTCACCCTTTTATAAGATGTGGAAGCCAGTGACTTGGTGATGTCCTTCCTAGCAGTGTTACTCAGCAAGACAGGAGATTTTGTGGTAGAAGCTTGGAAATACCACAGACTCCAGGAAAACTGAAGTTGGAGTTTGTTTTTTATTTTGTTTTTTAAGTGGGTAAAAGAGAAAACACTTAATTGAATTCTTCCAGAGACTATGAATATTATAATGGACATACTTTTACCTTTGTCTCTAAAGAACAGTTTATTTGTTCATGTACGTGCTTTGAGTCTCCCTCTTGAGTTATAGGCCAAGTCTTGTTTAGCCCAGGAGAAGATGTATTTAGTAATTTCTTCTCAGGTATGAACCACATTCATAACTAACTTGTTGGCCAGAATGGAATCCTGGTTCATCATTCTTTATTCTTCACGAATGATCTCTACCAATATTCTCAATTAGACAACCAAACTCCCTTTCTGGGTGTTCCCTGTAAACTACTCCTGTTTGAATGTTTGAACTTTTGTTTCTAAAAGGTTTAATTTTAAGATGTTTGAATGTTGAATTTATGTATTTGAACTACAATAAACCAACCCATATATACATATATATGTGTGTGCGTGTGTGTGTGTGTGTGTGTGTGTGTGTGTGTGTGTGTGTGTGTATAGTATACCAATACTCTTTTAAAATACCAAGGGTGTGAGCCACAGAATAGAGGAAAAGACTGTTGTACGAGAAGACATGGCTCTTCTCGGAAACCTGTGACCCTGCCACATCTGCTGAAATGTGTTTTCTTTGATAAATACTGAACAATGGTGGGACACTGGAAAGTCCAGCTACCTGTGAGGTAAGCTTTCTGGATCAAACTCATTTCCGGGCTTTCATCTGTGCTCTGCTTTTGCTTGTTTCACTTTTGGTTTTTGGTTTTGGTTTTAGTTTTCTGAGACTGGATCTTACTGGATCTTACCACATAGCCTTGACTGGCTTGGAACTCAGTACATACACCCAGCTGGCACTGAATTCTCAGCAACCTCTGCCTTCAAACTCCAAAGTGATGGGGTTTCAGATGTGACCTACTATGCTCAGCCCTTTCCTTGTTTTAAAGAAATATGCTCTGGAGTGTTTAGAGCAGAGAGTTAGGTGGGTGGATGGACAAATGGATAGACAGAAGGATAGACAACACTGAAAAGTAAGAGTGGCAGGCTAACACTTGTGGAATCCGGGTAAAAGCTATTGGAAATGCTTTGCCCTATTTTTGCAACATTTCAGTAAAGTTATTGCAAAATGGAAAATTAAAACTTGAAAATGCTAAAGTTCATGCACATGTCAACAGCCCTGCACATCCCTTCAGAAGGCTCTTCCTCCACTTGGATACTATTAATCTGATCAGAAGTCTTACAGCTCATAAATGACTAATAAACAGAGACACCTCCAAGTCATACAACTTTGAAGCCTGCAATCTCAGGCACAAGTCTGTAGTACCAGTACTCAGTAGGCTGGGACAGGAGGATTGCTATGAGTTCGTGCTAGTTAGTCCTAACTGTCAAATTGATATAACCTAGACTCACCTGGAAAGAAAGTCTTAGGAATTATCTAGATCAGGTTCATCCAGGGGGCAGATGCAATCCCTTGAGGGAAGGACCAATCCTCTATACAAAGTGTAATTCCAGCACTCAGAACCTGGGGCCAAAGAATCAGGAGGTCAAGGCAGTCTGGGCTATATGAGACCCTGTTTCAAAAACAAGCATACAAACAAACAACAACAACAACAACAACAAAGAAACACATCAAAACAACTGAGTCTATACCTCAGTGTAGAGTGGCTGGCTGGAATACACAAGGCCCTGGGATTCAATTCTTAACACTAAAAACAAAATGTGACAGAGAATGATTAATACATTTAATTGGACTTGGCAGTTCCTGGCAACACTTAAATAAAGACCTTTGATAAGTGAAAGCAGTGAAGTCCACTTTCACCACAGCGGCAAGGGACTCGGTCCACCTCACTGGTCACTGAATATTGTATTGCACCATATGAGTGGGGTAGCATAAAACACAGTGCTTCAGGCAGTTAGAGGAAGCAGAAAGAGACCAAAAAGCACTGGCTTCTTCATCTGAAGACACCTCTCCCCAAATCCATGTGACACTTGCACATTCAACTTCCTGGTCAGACTGAGTCACAGCCCACACCTATCTGCAAATAAAGGGACAAAGATTGCCGCCCAGCTGGCCCACTGTCCAGAACTCTTCACTACAGAAGAGGAAGAAAATAGATGCTGGGTGAATGTTAGCAGTCTCTCCCAGGATCATTTCCCTATAAAGCATAGCCAACAAACACCAAAATAAAAAAATAAAATAAAAGTCTTTTTAGGCCCACGCCAAGAGATGCAACCCACACCTGACCCTACTAAAGTGGCCAAGAACCTGAGACTAGATAGGTCATGGGCTTAGGGGGAAAACCTACGTCATTACTCTGCTAAAGAAACAGTACCATAGAATCCTAATGACAAACTGCTATACCCATAGATAACTGCCTCAAGCAGCCCTCATCAGAGAAGCCTCCTCTTGCAATAAATGGGAACTAACACCAGAGACCCACAACTGGAAAATGTGAAGAGCCTGGGAGATTTTGGAACACTTGGTCCTCTATGGGCTATCTTCATCAGAGCCCTCCCCTATGTACAAGCAGAGGCAGAAACATGATGAGAGCCAGAGGCGATGATTGACTCCAAAGAATCGGTGTCTTCCAGACACAACAAGATTAGTGCACATATGAACTCACAGAGACTGTAGCATCTTGCACAGAGTCTGCACAGGTTCAAAACTGACAGGGTCCCAGCACTGAGAGGGGAAAGTAGACATGGGTTCCAGGAATGCAACTGATACCCACTAGCAAAGGAAAAATCAGTTTCCTCTGATGGAGTCTCTCTGGGTATATGAGCCAGGGCAAGAGTAGTTGGCCAACTCAAAATAAAGTCAGTGGTGGTGGGCAGTGGTGGCGCCTGCCTCCAGGTTCAACACTCAGGAGGCAGAGGTGGATGGATCTCTGAGTTTAAGGCCAGCCTGGTCTACAGATCAAGTTCTAGGACAGCCTGGGATACAACAGAGAAAACCTGTCTCAAAAAAAATCAGCAACAACAAACAGAACACAGAGGTGCTGTATGTTTGTAGATGGTTTTCCTCATTTTGGTTTGTTTGGGCATTTTTAACTTTTGTCTTATTGATCTGTTGTTTATTTTAATTTGCATTTGTGTGTGTGTGTTTTTAAAAAGAAAAAGAGAAGGAAAGAAAGGCAGCCAGATACCACATGTTGCATGCTTGAAATCTCAACATTCTGGAGGCTGAGGCAGGAGGATTGTCAAGAGTCCAAGGCCACCTTGGACTACATAATGAGTTCAGGCTGGACTACAGAGTGAGACCCCGTTTCAGAAAACAAGACAGAAAAAACCCAAAGGACTGGGAGATGGCTCAGTTGGTAGAGTGTTCGCCTGGCACAGCCGAAGCCTTGGGTTCACTCTCTAGCACAGCATAAACTGGCTGTGATGGGATACTTCTGAGATTCCAGTACTGGAGAGGTAGAATCAGGAGGATCAGAAGTTCGATGTCATTCTTGGCTACATAATGAGCTTGAAGCCAGACTCTACTACATAGTAGATTCTGGGACCAGCCTGGGCTCCCATGTTGAGATTCAAGAATGAATAAATTAATTAATTACCAATAAGAGAAGGAAGGTGATGTTGATGTACTATAGGAAGTGAGAGTGATCCCTGAGAGTTACCTTTTTCTTAAGTATGTATGGCGTGTATGCATGCATGTATGTATGTATGCATGCATGTATGTATATAAGCATGGATGGACAGATGCACGCATACATGTATATATGGTATGTAGGTATGTAGTATGTATGTATGTATGTATTATTGAAATTGGGAATGAATACCACAGTCCATACTGTAGAGGCCAGAGGCCCTCTCTCGAGAATCATTCTCCTTCACTAGGTAGATTCCAGGGACTGAACTCAGGTAGTCAGGCTTGAGGGCAATGCATTTACTAGGCCACCCACCTTGCTGGCTTAGGGCTTACAATGGCCTCACACTTACTATGTAGCCAAAGCTAGCCTTGAACTTTTGCTTCATGTCCATCCACTTCCAAAGTGCTGAGATACCAAATGGGTCACTACCATGTAGGTTCTTGTCTGAGCTCTGAAATCCACTATAGGTCCAGTGATGACAGAAGATAGGGAAGTCCCCTGAGAGCGTAGAAGTCACCATCTCCCGTGACAGTGTCCATAACCGTCTTTCATGCTTCCCAGCTCTCTGAGTTTTGTTGTTTTGTATGCATGTGAGGGATTCTTGTTTGTTGTTTACTTTAAAATAAAATATAAAAGATATATTTAAAAATATATTTATTGAATTGACATTTGTTTGTTTTCAGGACTCTGTAGCCCCTGGCTGGTCTGGAGTTCATTATGTATCACTCTGTGTCTCAGGCTGGCCTCAACCTCCCGAGGATTAGAATTACAAATGTGGGAACCAGGAAGATGGAACAGTGGCTAACATCACTTGCTGAATAAGCACGAGGGTGCGAGTTCAAATCCCAGCATCCACATGAAATGCAGGATGAAGCCAAAGCCATGCTAGGAATGATGTGGAGATCAGAGGATCACTGGGGCTTGCCGCCTGCCAGCCTATCTCCAGGTTCAGCAAGAGAGCCTGTCTCAAGGGAACAAGGAAGATTGATGGAGCTCCCAAAGACATACACCTGTCACTACAATACATACCTATACCGATGTACCTACACCACACACACACACACACACACACACACACACACACACACACACACACACACGAATTACAAGTATGTACCATCATGATCATTTTAAACACTTTGGCTTGGATTTTGTTGTTGGTTTGTTTTGCTTTTGTTTTTGTTTTCCCAATGTTGGAGTTCAAATCCAAGCCTTTGTACCTACCATACCTGCCGGGTAAAGTGCATTACCACTGAGCCACACCTCTGCTTTCCAATTCTGGTCAAAGCATGCTCTTAGAAAACACCCTGAGTCCCACTCCTGTTAAATTATCCACAACTGGTAAAACATCTTAGGGAAAAGCAGACAAGCTGAGCTGCCTGCAGGAGCGGCCTACCTGTCTGGAGCCTCCTCCAGAGCAGATTACTGAGAGAGCCAACAGTAATCCTCATAATCCTTCCCCAAACACTGGCAGACTCAAAGGAAGTAGGGAAGAATTGAATGGCCTTGTAGGCCACTGATACTGATGTGTCCACAGATCAAAGGACAGCCACAGCCTACACTCCTGTCATCTGAGTTCTCACAAGAGACCTGCTAGGAAGCAAGACTTTGGTCTCCTGGCTGCTTAATCACATTGGTGTTGGCGATGGTGGTGCCCTAGTCTCAGTAAGTTGAGATCTATTCGGCATGGTGGTACTATGTTATCCAAACAACCCATGGGCTGAAGCAGGAAGATCCAGTGAGCTGAAGGCCAGCCTGGGCTCTAATAAGACCCTGTTTCAAAAATCCAAACAAGATGAGCAGGGGCATATATACATCAGTTTGTGAAGTGCCTGCTGAGCACGCACAAAGCCCCGAGTTTTCCACACCATATACATTAGAGTAGTCTAGACCTGTAATCCCAGTCCTGGGGAAGTGGATGCAGGAGTTCCAGGTCATTGTAGGCCACAAGAGACCCTGCCTGAAAAAGAAAAAAAGGCTTTTTATGTGGTTTGTTTTGAGAACTAAGACCGAGTTGACTTTCTGTGAGAAGACTAGACACATGCTTAGAGTACTAAGTTTCCTGGGGGTTTCCAGAGAAATTCCCCACTGCTAGACCCACTGGAAAAGTCCCCAGGAGGAGGAGTAGGCACAGCTGGGAAGGGCTCAGACTCCTAAGCAAGGTGTTTTCTGTGCATGCTTGATATATGCATGCAGGGTCCCTGCAACTCCACACTTAGAACCTGAGACACACAGTGGGTCCATGAGAATCCACGGTGTACTGGGTGCACCTGCTATGAAGCAAGTGGGGTTCCTGCAGAGTTGGGGAAAGCACAGCACCAGCTCCACCCTCTGTCCTCATACCCTGACCCCAGACTCCTGACCTGACAACAAACTTCACCCCGACCTGGGCATGATCCAACTGAGTCAGACTGACCTCTGCCCCAAACCAAGGCTCTCACTTTTGGCCTGCTGCAGCAGAAACACAGAGGAGGAATAGGCCCGGATGGGCTACATCTTGCATCACACAACAAAGGCTGAGCTCCAGACTGGCAATTGCTGCTCTGCCCTACCCGTTGTGCTTCCAAATAGAACACAGAGCCATGGCACAGAGTCCCAGCCTGTGAGAACCTGGGGAGGTGAGATCTGGCCTTTAGGAGACTCCTCAGGCAGCCAGCTGCACCCTGCTCCTGGACCAGCATCAGATAGTTACAAAGCAGCTTGTTTCTGACCACTGGCTGCCCTTTCTTTCTTCACCACGAGGCTCAGCTCTGTCCTACCTGGCTACACTGCAGGTGTTGGGAGCCTTCTGTCTATGTTTACAGGCCTCAGCATTGACCTATAGGGAGGGGTGCATGCTTGCTGGGAGTAGGGGATGCAGAGATGAGGGAGAAAGGCGTGAAGACTGCTTGCTCGGTTGGTTTGTTCATTTGCTTAAGACAGGATCTCTCTATTAAACCCTAGCTGGCCTGGAATGAACTACATAGACCAGGCTGGGCTAGAATTTGTGGCAATCCCCCTGCCTCTGTTGCCTGAATGCTGGTATTATAGGTGCACCAGCATACTTAGCTAGACTCCAACACTTATCTTTCATTTTCCTGCGATTCTTGTATTGTTATGGGAGAATATACAGGCAGAGCATTATTGTCGTAACTACCTTTAAGCACACAGCCCAGTGGGACTGGGTATATCACATTTTTCTTCAACGACCACCTCGACCACCCATCTCTGGAACTTTTCCTATTCCCCAATTGAAACTGTGTCCCCTAAACTCTAAAATTCCCACCCCTACGCTCTCCCTGACCCCTCCCAGACCTGCTGTGATGGGTAGGCTCATTATCAATTTGACTGCCTTTGAAATCAGCAAGGTTTACCAGGGAAGGGAGACTATCCTGAGTGTGAGTGGCTCCCTCTCCATGGCCTAGGGTCTTAAGTAGCAAAGCCAGTCAATAACCATCTCTTTCTTTGCTTTCTGACCACAGATGAAATATGACCGGTTCACACGCCTTCAGCCATGGCCTTCAATCCTCCAACCATGAGCAAGAATAAACCCTCTCTTGTATATATTGCTTTTGTCTCTGACCACAGCAATGAGAAAAGCAACTGGTAAAACCTACATACTCAAGCCTGGCCTCCTGCATCCTGCCTCCTTCCCAAGAGCCGGGATCACAGACAAACATACCCTTCACCAGCATGCCAATGCAATCGTTTTTAAAAGCTGAGCAGCCGGGCAGTGGTGGCACAGTCTTTAATCCCAGCATTTGGGAGGCAAAGACAGGTGGATTTCTGAGTTCGAGGCCAGCCTGGTCTACAGAGTGAGTTCCAGGACAGCCAGGGCTATACAGAGAAACCCTGTCTCAAAAAACAAAAAAAAAGAAAGAAAGAAAAAGAAAAAAAAAAAAAGCTGAGCAATTAAAATGGTTTGAACATCAAGAGGCTGACCCCATCCCCCACCCCATGTGCACACGCAGACACAGAGAGAGAGAGAGAGAGAGAGAGAGAGAGAGAGAGAGAGAGAGAGAGTTCTAGAATGGAACCCAGGGCTTCAGAGTGAGAGAGAGAGAGAGTTCTAGAATGGAACCCAGGGCCTTCAGAGTGAGAGAGAGAGAGAGTTCTAGAATGGAACCCAGGGCCTTCAGAGTGCTTCCCAGAATTCCTAGCAGCTGAATTACATACCCTGTTCTCTCGAGAGACAGTCACATGCCTGGTTCACTCCAGTCACTTAGCAGTCATCATGGGACTTATAAAACTAGAGCAAACACTGGGATTGAGCACTCTGCCCTTGACACCAGCACCTTTGATTGGCCCTGAGCTTTAGTGTAGAGAAATCTGAGTCTCTCTGTTCTGGTAGCCTGCAGTGTGTGTGTGTGTGTGTGTGTGTGTGTGTGTGTGTGTGTGTGTGTGTGTGTGTGTGTGTTTATATCCTACATGGCTGACTTTCCGCTCCTCCTACCTCCACCAGCTGAGTAAAGAGATGCCTTGAGTGTGTCACTCTGCCCAGCTATTACAGTTCTTGGGACGGAGCTGAAGCCTTCATGCATTCGAGGCAAGCGCTCTACCACCTGAGCTCTATTACCAGCCCTGCTGGCCTGCTTTCTACAAGCTCAGACAGCAGTCCCTGCCTGTCTCTCTCCATGCCTTTGCTCCTTTGTCTGCCTCTGCAGGGTGCAGACTGAATGTCTGGGGATGGGTTCTTTCTCTTCTCCCTCTTGTGGACACTTTGATGGTCTTCGAAGCTGCTCTTTAAGGGTCCCCAGGAATTGTAAGGCTCCTCCTTAACTGTCCCCACACTTCTCCTATTTGTTCTCTGGGTACTTACCAGGGACTTTCCAGCATTCTCCTCCCTCATTTCCTTCTCTTATAGACAGGAGTCTTTCAGCACAGAAGGGAACAAATCTCACTGAGGCACATCAGAAAGCTGGGTTGTCTTTCTTTTTCTTAAAGAAAGGACAAGGCTGGCTTTGACCTCCTACAGATCTTTCTGCCAGCATCTCCCAATCACTAAGTTCTTAGGTATTTTCATATCCTTAAAATAAGACCATGCCAACCACACTGCCACTGCCCACACTTGAGGGAGTTCCTGCGCTCAGTATGCAGTCCCCTCTCCGTTGCAACAATTGTAAGCACTTCTAGGCCCATGGGATGTTGGCATAGCATCTGGAAGTGGCTGAAATTGTTGTGATGGAGACAGGGTTAACACAGCATACAGATGCAAACATGACTGAGAGATAAAATCACATGCAATGGCTCACCAATGTCATCTCGCACTTGGGAGGCTGAGGTGGGAGGTCTGCCATCAGCTCAAGACCAACCTGAGCCATAGAGAGAAATCCTGTCTGGACTGATCTACAATATAAAACCCATATCTGGCACTGAAATCAGGTCAGAGAACCTGTGGCTAGACAGGTCACAGGCTCCTGGGGAGAATCTAATACTATTATTCTGGTAAATGAGCATTGTATTAAACTGATTCCTAATTGAGTATTCTTATGCTCATAGATTACCATCTCCCAACTCCTGTCAAAGAAGCTTCTTTCTGTAGTAGATGGCGATTAACACAGACCCATGATTTGTCAAGGTTAAGATAATAGGAGACTGTAGACTGCTTACCCCTAAAAGGATATCTGTCTCATCATCCATGTCGTCCCATGGTTTGGGGACAATTGCAAAACTGGGGTCAGAAAGACTGTGAGCCAGAGGCAGTGGCTGACTACCAGGAAAATGTTGTGGGACACAGCAGGGCAATTGCACAAACAAACTTACAGTAGTTGAGACAGCTTGCATAAGACTTGCACAAGGTCAAGCTAGACCAAACCCCAGCATGGAGAAGGAATGTAGGCATGAAATCACATCCCAGATAAGAACTACTGGACAAATGGTAGCTGCAGGGAGAGGGAACGGCCATTTTCTTTAGGGGCAGGGCTCCTGGTTGGTCAACCATGCTCCAGGGGACGGTTATGTACGCAAGAGAACATGGGCAGGGCCAGCTGTACTCAGTGTGTTTGGAGGGAGGGGAGAGGGGAGGGGGAAGGGGAGGGGAGGGAGAAAGACAGACAGAGGATACAAAGTTGGATGAGTAGAGAGATAAGGATAGATCTGAGAGGAGTAGGGGAGGGTGAATATGATCAACATTGTATGTGTGAAATTACCTGAGAACCAATGAAGAATGAGACGTGAAGAAAGGAAACGTGCTAAACCAGAAGGGAGGTGGGGTGGCTGGGGAACAAAATGTCTCGATTTTCTAGGAATTATAACCATATGAAGAGCACCTTGTATTTCTCTCCTCTCTAGATACACGTTTACATTATGCCTTGGAACAAAAAGTGTGTGCACAGAGCACATAGAGATACTGAGCCAAGGTTATCCCTCAACTTCCTCATCCTCCCGCTTCCACCTCCCAGGGACCGGATCAGAAACACACTACCATGCCCTGTTTTGTTTCTTTCAATTCGTTTCTTTGTTGCTGTTTGCTTTTATCCTTGGTTTGTTTGTTGTTTGCATTGCTTGTTTATTTTGGAAAGAATTGAGACAGGATCTCACTTTGTGGCACAGAGTGGCCTCCAACTCACAGCAATCCTCCTGCCTGAGCCCCAAGTGTTGGGATCACAGGCCTGAGCCACCATATCCAGCTTCAGGCTTCTGCTCTTGTCCAAGTCAGCAGGGCACCCAAGATCCTAGACTAGAAAACAAGGCTAACAAGGCCAGAGCCTTGGCTAGCAAGCCAGTGATAGCTCTAGGCCAAGGGACCTGGGAGATGAGCCCAGACTGTGGAATCCCTCACCCGGCAGAACTTGAGCTGGATGCCAGTGTCCCCTGCCTGCCTGGAGTGATGTCCTCAACCAGGTGCACCCAGCATTGTGAGGCAGAGGGAAATGGAACTTGTTTATTGTTTACTGTCAGATGACATTTCTACGAACTCTGAGGCTGGATTAAGAAGCAAGTTAAAGGGAGATAGGCAGGTGGGTCAGTGAAACGTCAGTGTCTTCTTGTAAACAGGCCTAGGTCAGTAAAAGGATCTGACTGCGATGTGTTTGAGCAGCACGAACCACAAAAACCCTCAGTTTTCCAGTGGGCAGATGAGGATGACAGGGGTCGCTAGAAATATGGGAGCTTTAGAGAAAGGTCGACCTGGTCAAGTCCGGGGCTAACTTTTCCTGTAACTTCCTTTATGTCACCAAATCTTAGCTCATAAATTTATTTTTTGAAGTATCTATATTCTGCTGTCTCCACACTGATTTTTTTTTTTTTAAATAAGGCCTCACTTTGAAGCCCAGGCTAGACTTGAACTCACAATCATTCCAGCCCAGGCTCGCAGGTTCCATTCAGCCCTTAACTCTAAAAGCCTAACGTAACCCTAGGTTCCCATCACTTTCCCTATGGCCTCTCCAGTTCGTCTCTGTGCCCAAAGTCCAAGCTTCCTAAGACCATTTTCAGCCCTATCCATACCTCCTTCTCTTCCTCTGGAAAATACCACTGGCTCTCTGGAGCCTCCAAGACCAATAGGGAACTTCAGTGTTCGTTGAATGGTTTCCACAAGAGAAGCGCAAACCTGCTGTCCTCCACGCTCTCCTCACTCCTGATGTTATGGTATTTTGAGACAGAGCCTCCCTGTGTAGTCCCAACTGAGAGTCCTCCCCCTCTACCCAAGAGGTCAAAAGAGGCTTCCTTGGAGATATACTGGGAGGTAGAGCTGGGAAGGATGGAGCAAGCAGAAGGACGCAGCCCTGAGGGGTGTGCCCAGCAAAACATAAAGGCAGTGCCGAGGTGCATAGGAACAGTGGCAACAGATGAAGACTGGTAGACAGTAAATGTCTAAGTGAGGTGGAACACACGGGGAAAGTACAGGAGCTCCTTACACTTGGAGAGACCAGACAGACGTGTCCTAGCAGACCAGTCCCACCATGGGGATCCATCAATCGGTGCTCCAGTTCCCAACAAGTTTGCCCTTTTAATTATTCACAACATGGCCTCAGTATCCCAGACTGGCTTCAAACTCATTATGATGACTTGAGATGGTGGTTTGAGTAACAGTGGTCCCTATAGGCTCATATATTTGCATGCTTAGATACCAGGGAAGGCACTATTTGAGAAGAATTAGGAGGTGTGGCCTTGCTGGGGGAAGTGTGTCACTGGGGGTGAACTTTGAAGTTTTAAAAGCCTAAAAGCCCGTGTCTGTTTCTCTCTCCCTCTCTCCTCCCTCCCTTCCTCTTTTTCTTCCTCCTCCTTTTCTCTCTCTCTCCTGTCCCCCTCCCTTCCTCCTCCTCCTTCTCTCTCTCCCTCCCTCCCTTCCTCCTCCTCCTTCTTCCTCTCTCTCTCTCTCTCTCTCTCTCTCTCTCTCTCTCTCTCTCTCTCTCTCTCTCTCCTTGTGGATCAGGATATAAATCTCTGCTACTGCTCCAGCTCCATGTTTACTGCCACACTCCCTGCCATGAGGATGATGAATTAAACTTCTGGAACTGTAAGCAAGCCCCCAATTAAATGCTTTTGTAAAAAATAAAGAGTCGCCTTGGTCATGGTGTCTCTTCACAGCACTAGAACAGTGACTAAGACAATAACCTTAAGCTTTGGTCCTCCTGCCTCCACTCTCCAAGTGCTGAGGTCATACACATGTTGATTCGATGCTGAGGATGGAACTCACAGCTAACTAGACAGATATCAAGAGAGTTACATCCCTCCCAGTCCCCACCTCAGCTTTTTGGATGAATTAAAGTTTTCATTCTGTTTCCCACAGGTTACAAGGCAACTTTAAAAGAGTTGCTTATGGTTTGATGTCTGAACAGGTGACCCACGGTGTATGTTCTGATTCATCGTGCTGGAAATTGAGTTTCTCAGGACTTGACCACAAAGGAACTCATTCCCATTGACTCCTGGGTGTCTTGAGGGACCTGAGAAAACTGCTGGCAGAGGCTCTGTCAGGTCTGCTGGTGACAGAGCATGCCACCAGGACATCCAGATGTTTCCCCAGGGAATGCCTTCACCTGGATGACGTAAATACTGAAGAGGAGAGTCACACAGCCCTCATCCAGGATGTGCTAATCTGGGTGAACTGGGAATCCACAAGGGCATGAAAGGGAGGCACTAGAGTGCTTGGCTTTCTCAGGCCTGCCAGCATTCCTCCAGCCCTGTGTGGAAGCCACACTGAGATAAGATGCTTTATCAGTAAATCCCTTGGAACTTCACACGTTGTTTCTTTATCATAAAGGGTCATCAGGATGTCTGTGTGCTTTTCCAGGCCAGAAAGAGAGGAGAGGAGAAAGGCCTGAGGGCAGGTCTTCTCAAGGATAACTCCAACTACTACCAGCCCCGCTCCCCCATGAGAACAGTATCTCATGTAGCCAGGCTGGCCTCAAACTCACGATGTAGATGAAGATAACCTGAGCTTCTGATCATATCGCCTCCACATCCCGACTCTTAGATACAGTCCTCAGACACTTTGCCCACTTTATGTGCTGGGAATAGAACCCAACGCTTCGAACTTGGTTTTTAAAGACTCTACCAATGGAGCTATATCCCCAAGCCTGGTTTTGTTGGAGTCTTTGGTTTTTATTTGTTTGTGATACAGGGTCTCACTATGTAGCTCTGGCTGGCCTGGAGCTTGCTCTATAGACTAGGCTGGCCTCACAGAGCTCCAACTGCCTCTGCCTCTCAAACACTGGTAATAACGTCACACCCAAACTGGCTTTGAGTTCAATGTAAAACCAAGCCTGTCCTTGAACTTCTCCTGTCTCTGCCTCTTGTGTGCTGAGATTACAGACCTGGGAATACCAGTCCCCACGCAGTGGTTACTGCTCTATCTCTCTACCCCTTATTACTGGACAATAGGTCTTTAACTGAAAATGGAGCTAGACCAGCAGCCAGCAAGCCTCGGCAACTCTGTCTCCAGTCCCCACAACGCTGAAGTTACACATTTGCTGGAGTTACAGGTTTCCTGGCTCTTTGTGGGTTCCAGGGCTCTGAACTCAGGTCCGCAGGCTTGTGCCCACTGAGCCATCTGCCAGCCCCACCAGCCTCTTTCTTTAAAGTACATATCTAGGAAGACGAGCACTCCAAATCTGAAGATTTCCCTTCTTAAGCTCCATACCCAGAAGGTCATCAACTCTGGGGCCTATCATCAAGGAAATCTTCATGGGGCAGGCCAGAACGTGATTATCCCAGACTTGATTAGCTCAGGACAGACTGAAGATTGCCACTTCTATGACACATTTTTCACTCTAAGAAGAATAAGGATAGTCAGATGTGGGTTTTGTATATTTAAAGATAGTTAATAACTGTATTGATAAATTGTCTAAACACTCTAATTGAAAGACATAAATTTCAACAAGACACGTGGTGCAAGCCTGTGGTCCTAGCAGTCAGGGCCTAAGGCAGAAGAAATTGTGCATACAAGGCCAGTCTGTGCTACATTCTGGGTTCCAGACCATCAGCCTAATTACATAGTGAAAAAGACTATCTCAAAACAAATCCAAAAAAGCATAGTTTTAATAACAGGTTGAACTATATAAAATATACTTTAGGTACAAAGAGATAGTTTGAAAGAAAAAAGAAACAAAAAAACAAAACTGGGGGGGGGAAAAAAACCTCAAAACACTAATCAACAGAAAAAGGAGCCTCTGTATAAACAAGAAAGAAAATTTCAGAAGAATATCTACCAGTTCAAAGAGGACACTTCATGGTAAATGGCCATTTGAAGCTTCATCACTGTTACTGTGATAAAAGCACTCAGACAAAAGCAACTGAGGGAAGAAGAGGGACTTACTTGATGTGGACTTCCAGGTGACAGTCTGTCACTGAGAAAATGCAGGGCAGGAACTTGACGCAGAAACCATGGACAAACACACTGCTTGATGGCTTGCTCACAAGCTCATGACCAGCTAGCTTTCTTACAGCCCAGGTTCGCTAGCCTAGGGAATGATGCTGCCCACAGTGGGCTGGGCTCTCTTTTTTAATTACCTCCCACAAGTTGGTCTAACCAATCTCTCAATTGAGACTCCCTTTTGGATGACTCTAGGCTGTGTCAAGCTACAGCTAAAACCTCAGAAGACCTAACAATTGAAAGAGTAATTCTCTTTACTCCATTTCAGATGTGTTATCATTTCTGTTTGGGTTTGATTGAGGTATTTCTGATGTTTACATGGACTCTCTAACTCATACCACCTTCTCCGTCTTTGTCATTTCATCTGACAGGGCTCGGCCTGGATACTCTTACCAATTAATCTTCTTTTTTTTTTTTTTCAAGACAGGGTTTCTCTTCATAGCCCTGACTGTCCTGTCTTTAGACCAGGCTGGCCTCAAACTCAGAAATCCACCTGCCTCTGCCTCCCAAGTGCTGGGATTAAAAGTGTGCACCACCACTGCCCGGCTCCAATTAATCTTCTTAAACCTCCCTTTGAGGATAATAAAATCCTAAAACTCCAAGCTTACTCCACCACAGTACCCTATAGTCTTATACATTTACCAATATCCCACCCTCCATAGGTCACAAGTTTGCAGCCAAGGCCTGTGTCAAACTCATCTGGGAACTCTTATTTTTCTGATTGGGGCTTACTTAACCCAGGTTGGCTTTGAACTCTCAAACTTCTTGCCTCAGCCTTCTGGGTGCTGTGCCAATTCTTGTCTCAAAATTCTCTTCTTATTTGTATTTTTAAATTTTTATTTGTTTTTTAAAATGTGTGTGTGTGCCCGGCAGTGGTGGCGCATGCCTTTAATCCCAGCACTTGGGAGGCAGAGGCAGGTGGATTTCTGAGTTTGAGGCCAGTCTGGTCTACAGAGTGAGTTCCAGGACAGCCAGGGCTACACAGTGAAACCCTGTCTCGAAAAACCAAAAAAAAAAAAAAAAAAAAAAAAAAAAAAAAAAAAGAGTCTATTAGCAAGACTTTAAAAAAAAAAAAAAAGTGTGTGTGTGTGTGTGTATGTGTGTGTGTGTGTGTGTTCAACATGCATGTGTGTATGTGTGCTTTGGTGTGCATGCATGGGAGTGTGTGTGGGTGAGTGTACCCATGGTACAAATGCTGAGGTCAACGCTCAAGTGTTGGTCCTTGCCTTCAACCTAGATGCTTTTGTTTGGTTGGTTTTGGTTTTTTGGGGTCAGGTTCCTACTCTGAAGTTCAACTCTAGTCTTCAGCTCATGAAAATCCTCCTTCTTTTACCTCCATCATGCCTGGATTTGAATTCTTATAATGATACTAGACAAGACATACATGTATGAATTCATGTTTAAATCTCTAAAAGTCAAGCCTTGTAACAGAATTCCCAAAGAGCTAGGTGTCTATTCTAACAGAGAGAACAGGCTAGGTGTAGTAGCTTGTGCCTTTAATCCTAGCACCTGGGAGGGAGACAGAGGCAGGCAGATCTTAGAGTGAGTTCAAGGTCAGCCCAGTCTATACAGAGAGTTCTAGATCAGCTATGCTACAGATTGAGGCCTTGTCTCAAAAACAAAGGATATGGGCTCTTGACAACCTGAATTCCATCCCAGGAATCCACTTGGTGGAAGAAAATAACCAACTCCCCCAAGCTGTCCTCTGATTCCCACATGAGCACCTTGGTGTGCTCATGCCTGTACACACATATACAGGTACATACACAGGCAAACACACAAGCAATTAATTAAAATATACAGAGCAGTGATCAAAGGTTTGTGCCTGTTTGTTAATAGTTGCCTCTGATACTGAAACATTGAGCTCTTAAGCAGAGAGGGAAACAAATTAAAAAGTCTCTAAAATTGACCTGATTCACTAGGGCCCACCATGCCAGAGAAAGCAGAGCCCAGCTGCAAAGGAGATTCTCAGACCAGAACTACTGCCTGGAAGAATCGGAAGCCAGCCCAGCTGCCTGGAGATTTAGAGCAACTGGGGCACCTGGAAAGGATACCCTCCAATCTGCTGAGCTGCCTGTGCAGTGTGCTCCAGGTTTGTCAGTCTTTGTGAGCTGTCACCCATGCTGGGGTGGGCTCTGTTGATGCAGCTGCCTTTGAGTAATTTCTGCTCCTGTAAGCAACCCCTCACCCACACTCCTGTTAGTAACCACGATACAACTCTTGGTTCACCAGGGTGGACTATGGTGGCATCCATACTTTGGTCTGTCATGGGTTCCCTTTCTGAGGTGAGTCCATGAGTGTGTTTTATCTTTCCAGGAAAAGTTTTGTCAGCTGTTAGATAAGACACTTAAGTATTCATTGTCTCTATCATTGGAAAAGATGTAACAAAGAACCCTTGCCTCTTGGATTCAGAGAAACAATGTTTGCATATTCTCTAGGTGTTGGTGCCTTAGGAGGTAGTGGGCATACTTCTTACTGTCTTCTCAAGCCTTGATGTTGATCTTGCCACAGGGAGGGAGAGCAAGGCCCAGCACTGCTTCTACTCCAAGGAGACACCCCATGCCTACCTCCTTCCCCACCCCTCTGCAAAGCTTGATTCTCTTTGGCTGCCACAGCCCCTTCCCCTCTGCTGAAGTGGGCCACGGAAGCCATCTGGACCATGAGGCAAGCCAAGGTTGGGAAATATACAACACTTTCTTGATGGGAACAGTCCCAGCAAATGTGCTGATGACTTCACTGTGTGAGCAAGCAAGGGACTTCCTTGAGATCTCAAATCCAGGGCCACGGTGTTCCAGCAGACAGCACAGCATCTGTCCCTGACACCTGATAGTTTTTGGGTTTTCCTCAGTGACTCAGACATGGCAAAAGAGGCAATGGTGCCCCAACTCATGCTTTTTGAGTCAGCCTTCCAACTACAGAACTCTGGGCTCCAGCCAGATCTATAGCATAAGAATTTGCCGTTGAAATGATCGACAATTTCCACACATTCCAGTTCAGGAAGTGTTGGCTTGCAAATCTCCGCTATCCCATCCCTGCTGTGCATAGGGGTAGCTAAGTGTCTCCACTAAGACACTTACTGTTACACATACGTGTGGTACTGTGTATACACACGACAAACCTCACATGTGAAAAAGAACAAACTTAGAAAGATGAGTTAAGGATAAGGCTGGCACATTCCCCTAATATCAGAACTCAGAGGATGTGGCAGATGAGCTGTGAGTTCTAGGACAGCCTGGGCTACACATATAATTTCAAGACCTCCAGGGCTACATAGAGACTCTGTCTCAAACAAAACAAAACAAAGACAAAAAACCCAAAACCAACCAACCAAATAGGCACATGCTAAGGCAGGCAGATCCCTGAGTTTGAGGGCAGCCTGGTCTACAGAGCAAGTTCCAGGACAGCCAGGGCTACATAGAGAAACCCTGTCTCAAGAAACCCTGTTCCAAAAAGAACAATAAAGGGTCTTGTGACAACTTTCATGTAACTACAGTTCTAGGGGAGCTGATGCCCTCTTCTGGCCTCTAAAGACACCATATACATATAGATACAGAAGCACAAACACACACAGACACACACATAAACATGCATGCACACACTCTTGCACACATCATTATCGTCATCATCCTCGTCGTCATCATCGTCATCATCATCATTGACAGGGTCTCTTTATGTAGGCCTGCATGTCCTAGAACTCAAATGTAAACCAGGCTGACCTTAAACTGAACTGATACCTCTGCATCCTGAAAGCAGGTATCAAGGGGGTGCGTCACAATGTCCAGCTAACAGTTTTGTTTTAAATATGGGGCTGGATTAATGGCTCAGGGTTAAGAGCACTGGCTGCTCTTCCAGAAGACCTGGGATCATTTCCCAGCACCCACATGGCAGCTCACAACTGTCTGTGACTCCGGTTCCAGGGGATCTGATGCTCTCATACAGACATACATGCAGTCAAAACACTAATGCATATAAAATAAAAATAAATGTCTTTATAAAAATGCTGAGGCAGGAGCACTGATACAAGTTTAAAGACAACCAAAGAAACAGTGAGTTCCAGTCCAGTCTGAGCCGCACGAGATCTGTTTCAAAAAACCATCCACCCTGCCAAACAAAAACCCTGGCTGTCCTGGAACTCACTCTGTAGACCAGGCTGGCCTCAAACTCAGAAATCTGCCTGTCTCTGCCTCCCAAGTGCTGGGATTAAAGGTGTGTGCCACCACTGCCCGACTGAGATAGCCATTTTTAGGGAATGCCATACCCTGTCTTGAAACTAAGTATCTATTTCTGGAGCTCTGGTAAACACGGCTCTTTTGCTTAAAGCAAAATCAGATAGCCCAGTGCAAAGGTACCTTTCTATAATCCTAACATCCGGGAGGCGGAGGTAGGAGAGTCATTGAGAGGATGAGGTTGCCTGGATTCATAGCTTGGGATACACAGCAAAATCCTGTCTCAGACAAAACCACAAAACTTTCAATCTCAACATTCTAGAACTGGAACTTAAAAGATACTGGGAAAGCCTTAAAGAAACACACATACAAGGGGGAAAGAAAAAGAATTAACCTTAGAAAAATGTACATTTGGGAGGCAGGCAGGGACAGTCCCTCTTCTGGTCTCTGACCCTCCTGGTCAGTTCTGCAGACAGAGCTCAGCACTGGGCTTTTTCTTAAATGTGAACATGAGAGGTGTCAAGTGATCCAGGTGACTTTTTTGTTTATTTATTTTTTAAGACTTATTTATTTAATGAGTACACTGTCGCTATGTTCAGACACATCAGAAGAGGGCATCAGATCCCATTACAGATGGTTGTGAGCCACCACGTGGTTGCTGGGAATTGAACTCAGGACCTCTGAAAGAGTAACCAGTGCTCTTAACCACTGAGCCATCTCTCCAGCCCCCCCACCCCCCTATTTTTTTCCGAGACAGGGTTTCTCTGTGTAGCCCTGGCTGTCCTGGAACTCACTCTGTAGACCAGACTGGCCTCGAACTCAGAAATCCACCTGCCTCTGCCTCCCAAGTGCTGGGATTAAAGGCGTGCGCCACCACTGCCCGACTTCTCCAGCCCTTTTTTGTTTGTTTGTTTGTTTGTTTGTTTGTTTGTTTGTTTGTTTGAGACACAGCCTCAATGTATAGCTCTGGCTGGCCTGGAACTCACTCTGTAGACCAGACTGGCCTTAAACTCCCAGAGACCCACCTGTACCTGCCTTCCGAGTGCTGGGATTAAAGGTATGTGTCACCACATCTAGCTGTTTGCCTCTAAAACAGGGTCTGATTCCTGTCTGGCTGGTCTCAGACTCCCTAGAGAGATAAGGATGCTCTGAACCCCTGGTCCTCCAGAGTGCTGAGATTCCAGGCATGCACCACCACTCCCAGGTCATGTAGTGCTCTGGATGTACGCTACCGACTGAGCTACATCCCCAGCCAGGTTCCATGTCAACTGTAAGCCTTTCTGCAGATCTCAGCAGTTCCCTCTTCCCTCTTACCGCAGCTCCAAGCCACTAGCCAGCAGTCTCATGCATGCCACCCCCATTAAAATCAAGTCTCTCCAGCAAAGAAGATCTACTCTGTATTCAATGACGATACCAGTCTTCGAGACATCCGTCGACTCATGGTGGCTTAGTTTTAGCTGCCTATGCCCGTTCTGCTCACTAAGATCCTGCTCTACTTGTAACCATGGACACCCATTACACTCTTCTAGGCCCAAAAGTAAGAATGGAGAAGGTGCTTTCCCCAAGGGCCAGCTAATGTTCAACAGGCCAACATTACTTCAGAGACTCTGGAAACAAAAACAAAAAACCAAAAAGCGGCACTCAGTTATGAATAATACCTTGGTAAGTCCTTCTAAGCAAAACGCAAACAAAAACCCACCAAACAAAGCAAACTTTGGCATTTTCGGGATGGGTTCTTAGTTCTCTAAAAATCTGAGCTACACGAGGCCCCGTCTCAAAAGGAAAAACACAGAAGGAAACGTTTATCTAAAACATTTGGCACCTCTGAAGGTTAGTACTTCAGTCTATAGCCCAGGCTGGCCTGGAATTCACACTTTGTAGCCCAGACTTCCCTCAACTCGAGGCAATCCTCCGGTTTCTGCTTCTTGAGATAAAGGATAGTAGCAAGGGCAAGTCTGTTTGTGTATTTGTGTGTACATCTGTTAAAGACAAGATCTCACGTAGCCCAGGCTGGTCTCTAACTTGCTATGATGCTAAGACTGGCCTTGAACCCCTGACCTCCTGACTACCTGTTAGGATTATACATATATACCATCATGCCTAGATAGTCCTTCAAGTCAGAAATACCACAACCTGGGGACCACAGAGCTGACTCAGACCAGCATCTCCCTCCTGACTTTTTAGGGAACTAGATTTGGTATTACCTTCCAGGTAATATGCACTCAGGTAAAAGTCACTCCTTCAGTCCCAGCTCTTCAGATCTAATCAGCCTTGTAGAGGGGAAGGGTTAGAAAGCTGAGGGGAAGAGGAAACAATGAATAGCTGTGGATATCACGATCCCATTGTATTTGTTAAGCCCATAGTCAGGATCATACTTCCTGGTGAGGTGGAGATGGGCCATCCTTTCTTAGCACTGGGCAGCCCCTTTCCACCTGGAAATAGATCAGCAACATACCTTATGAGGACTGGACAAAGCTTCCAGTCCAAAGTGATAAATCAATATCACTTTTTGCAAGGTCATTTATCTATCAAGAGAAATGCTTTTATGAAGACACAAAGGCTTGGGGTACAGAAGATGAAAACTGAGTCTTAGCCATCATCTCTCTCTCTTGAGTAAGTGTGAACACCTAGCTCAATCTGGTTCCTGGACAGAACCCTATACTTTTTCAGTAACAGACCTCACATTTGGCTCCTATAAGTTTATGCCCCCTGAGGCAAAAACAAGACCAATATAACCTCCTGTTTACCCAGCCTTCCAAATACTAGCAGACAGAAATCATGTGCCTCCCCTATCCTGCCCTTATCTTGCATCTCCCACTGCTTACAAGGAAGCCTCACATGACATTTCCACTCTCATCAGCTCAGCAACTCTTCCTATCCTCTTAGCTAAGTGTTGTGTGTAATCACAGACGCAATGCATTCTAGGTCCTATGAACCTAGAAGGGAAAGGGGCAGGCTCAGGGGTTCTCAGAGCTGGTGCCTTACTCTAAAGATAGCTTTGGCTTCCTCGTTTCTGGACCAAAGCAACCATTCTCGGTTTCCGTGAGTTATTTACACAAATGCCCAGCAGAACATCGTGTCCGTGATCAGGGGGGTTGGCACACCCTGCTGCCAAGCAATTGTACTACTGTCGAAGATTAAAAACACTCTGTGCTCTTAGGCAATCGCCCAAATTCAAGGTTTCAAAAAATTTTTAAAAAAAGGAAAAGGAAAAATAGATTTAAAAAAAAAAAAAAAAAAGACCTCTCCCGGTAACTGTTTTCCTCTTGTGGGGTTTGCACGCCCACCCCGGCCGCACCCGGCTTCCTGGTTCCTCTACAGTTATTTACAAAGCATAGAGGCTCCCTGGCCTTCTCGGAAAATTCCCTTTGCCAGGAAGGCGACCTAACCGGCCTGCAGAGGCGGGAAGCCCGGGGGCTGCAAACCCTCCACCCATCCCTGCAGTGCACAGACACGTGCGTGCGACAACTGGGAGCACAGACGGGCACGTGAACTCAGCGTGCCTCACGGCCCCAGAGGGGAGGAGCGTGCCCTGACTAGCTCGTGGGCCGGCCGTGCGCTGCAGCCAATCTACGCAGACCTGCCTCTAGGCCACGCCTCTTTGTGGGAGCTGCAGAGTCCCGGGCTGACCTCTTCAGGATGCTGAGACCTCGGGCAGTCTCTGCCTAGACTGCGCAGTGGTACCCAGAACTTTTCTGGGCGCGAATACAGTAGAGGATGCGGTCCCTGTGTCCCGTATGGGATCTCGGAGACAGAGTTCCTCCCCTATACCAGGTTGAGGTGCCAGGTTCTTCCGGGTCCTCTTGCCTGGTAACCACTTCAGGACATAAGCCTTACCTTCTTCATCGCTCCCACCCCCATACCTTCTCTCAGAAATCTTAGGCAGAATAAAAATGCTCTAAGAGTTGACATTCAATCCACTAAAGTGTTTGTTTTGTTTTTGCCTTCTGTTACTTTTTTGAACCAGACAGGTCTTTAATCCCCACACTCTAGAGGCAGAAGCTGGTGGATTTCTAAGAGTTTTAAGCCAGCCTGATTTACATAATGAGCTCCAGATAAGCCAGAGTTAGGTGAGATCTAATAAATAAATGAATAAATAAGTTAATGATTCATTTTTGTAAGCCAAATGTGGTGGTAGTCCACGACTATAAGCACAGCATTTGGAAGACAGAGGCAGGAAGACCAGAATTTTGGGGTCATATTATAGTGAGTTAGAAGAGGCTACTAGAGGCTCCATCTCAAACACCAGTTGTAAAATGTGAGGTTTTTTAATTTAAATCTTAGCGAACATTTTTAATGCATCATATGTTCATTTTGTCATAGGGGGCTATTCTGCCGATCATCCTGTCCAAAATCTTTTGGAGAGTTGTAGAAGGTTGCACTGATGAAGAAAAGCGCAAGTTGCTCAAGTTTGTATCAAGTTGCTCTCGCCCCCCCTCTCCTGGGTTTCAAGGAGCTATACCCCGCGTTTTGCATTCACAATGGAGGCTCTGACCTTGAGTGGCTACCTACAGCCAGGACCCGCATGAACCTGCTGAAGCTCCCAGAGTTTTATGATGAAGCCCTGCTGCGAAGCAAGTTGCTGTGTGCTATCGAGTGTGTTGCTGGCTTTGAGCTGAGCTGAGCTGAACTGAGCCCAGGGAACTTGATCTGACCCAAAGGCAGCCAGCACTCAGGCGGGACCCTCTGCTCTCATCGGGCCTTCTATGTGGCATCCCTCCCTTTCTGATTTTTTTTAGATGATTTTATTGTGACACAGTCACATACATAAATGGGCATTGCTTTTCACATAACCTAGCTATTGTTATGTGCTATGTGGCTGGTTTAGTAATTTTGCCAAGAAGAGCACAGGTTTTAGAATAGTGGCAACTCAGTGAAATTAACCAAAGATGAAGCTTTGGCCTTGCTGACCCAATTTATATCCCCTCCTGGGTCAGCAGGCACTAGTATCTGCAGACAGAATCTGGGGCTGATACACAGAGCCCCAAGCACTGCTTCTCATGTGGTTGATTGTTTACAAACCTAATTGTAAAAACTGAAGGCATTTTTCCTGCTGCCTTTTCCCAAAGTGGTTAGGTTTGGAAAATGGATAACGCTAGTATTATTTTATTTGTGTTTTTTAAGCCATGCCCCCCAGGTGGGAATCGCAAGCTTGTCTTCAGACTCCTACTGACTTGCATCAAGAGGTTTGGACATGGCTGTGTGGGTGTGAGGTGACTGCTGCCCTCGTTGCTCTTTACCTGTCTCTGCTTTAGCGGAGGAGGAGGGTCCCTACACTTCCTGAGGTACTGTGCTGGCAACTGGGGGATGTGGGCACTGCAGCTTTTATTAAAGTCATTTGAACCAAAAAAAAAAAAAAAAAAAAATAGCGAACATACAAAATAATGTGTTTCATAGTAAGACTTTCATACATATATGTCATTGTACCTTGCTATTTATTATTATTATTATTTATTATCTTCATTTGGAGGAACGGGATCCTGCTATGTAGACTAGGCTGCCTTCAAAACCAAGCTCCTTCTGCTTTAGCCTCTTTAGCCTGGTGCTGGATTACAGATGTGCACCTCCATGCCCAGATACAAAACATTACTTTCTGGTTTTTAAAGTAGTACATGCTCAATGGGCAATGACTAAAAGATACAAAAAGTTACTTTGTTGTTGTTGTTGTTGTTTAAACTAGTACATGTTTATTGGGCAATGGTTAAAAGAACATCAAATATCCATGGTGATATTTCCTTCTAAATCTCCCTATCTGTGTAGATACTTTATAATGCCCCAGGAGTTCTGGTATTTGACCTCACTGTTTGCCCTTTACAAAATGCCATTGCTCCTGGTGGTCATCAGATGTTATCATTAAGAATTTTACTTTTCTAATTAAAATAACTAGATGCTGGTCATGGTGGCTGGTCAGCCTTGAACATACAAGTAATCTTCCTGCCTCAGACTCCCAAGTTCTGAGAGGCGAGTTTAGAAGGAAATATCACCAGGAATATTTGATGCTATTTCAACCATTGCACATCTAAAATTGTTTGGAGGAACAGCATCTTTCATGACTATTAGATGCCTGATGCACTCATAGACTTGAACCTACAGCTAGACCTGAGATCCGGCAGTTCCACAGAAATAAGTACCACTGCTAACAAAAGTCAGATTAGCCTGGAACTTGCTATGCAGCCCAGGCAGGCTTTGAACTTACAGAAATCCTCCTGCTTCATCTTCTGGAGTGCTAAGATTACTGACATGGGCTGCCATATCCAGATCGCA
>CM052714.1:46853022-46855522 GCA_028551405.1 Uromys caudimaculatus | reverse complement strand
GATTTTACATAAATAAAAAAGTTTTAAAATATACAAGACTGGTCTTGAACTCAGAGATCTGACTCTGTCTCTGCCTCTCTGCCTCTCTGTCTCTGTCTCTGTCTCTCTGTCTCTCTGCCTCTGCAGTGCTGGGATTGAAGGCATTCACCGATGTACATGCCCGGCCTTCTTATCTGTTCTCTGTAGGTCTTGTCTCCATGACAGCTGTCACGATGCCAGTTCTAAGTTCTGTCTGCTGTATGTCACTGTTGCATCTGCAGACTTGGTTTACTAGATATTCAATATGTCAGTCAACTTTCCATGTGTGACAAAATGCATGGATTAATCACCATATACGTGTATTATACATTTATTTTTAAAGTTATGTATATGATGTGTGTGTGTGTGTGTGTGTGTGTGTGTGTGTGTGTGTGTGTGTGTGTATGCCGCATGGGGTGTGGAGGCCAGAGGGCGGCATTGGACCTCTCGGAGCTAGAGTTACAGGTAATCATGAACTGCCTGAAATGGATGCAGAAATTGGAACTCTTGTCTGCAGTCTTCTGGAAGAGCAATGAGTGCTCTTAACCACTAAGCCTTTTCTCTGACCCATGCCCCCCAAACCCACACCTGTTGCCTCCCTCTCATTATACATTCACAAAGAAAAGGGTTCATTTTGCTTTCACACTATAAGTAGTTGGCTCTGTTGATTTTTTTAAAAATTTATTTATTTATATAGTTTTTGCAAGTGATGGCACAGAACAAAGCCCTGTGGTCAAAAAGCAAAGACAGGAGGTGGAAGAAGCTGTATCCTCTTCAAAAGTGTGCCCTCTGTGACTTAACTTCCTGCCATTAAGAACCACATCTTTGCACCACATTTCACTAGCTCCACAAGGTGGAGATCAAGCCTTCAAGTCTCCACAGTACCTAAGTCATACCCTGAATTTTAGCTGCAAGGGAGCCGAAGAGAGCTAACTCTTCCAACCTCTAGATATGCTGGAATACAGACGAGTGGCTTCTAATGATTAAGTATAGACCATTGTGCCCCTGGAATCAATTTACTGAAGCAAAACTACTGTCTTTTTCAGTGAAATATAATACACTAGGAAATAGAGTGTACTGTACAGCCTAAGGATAAGTGTTGTGTCAGGAAACATCTTTCCAAATCAGCAAACAGAATTATTCATCAGAATTCCTGGGACATCAAGTTTCTTAAAAGCTCTGAGGTCGGCTGAAGAAATGGCTCAGTCCTACAGAATGTGCACAGCTCCTCCATGTTCAGTATTCAGTACCCACATCAAGCTGCTTACTGCTGCCTGTCACTCCAGCTCCAGGGATCTGGTGCCCCCTTGTGGCTTTCTGGTATAACTTTAATGACATGCACAAACCCTCACAGAGACATAACTAAAAAAAGTAAGCCAGAGGATACAAAATTAACTCAAGCAAATCAGTAGCCTTCCTATACTCGAAGGATAAACAGGCTGAGAAAGAAATTATGGAAATGACATCCTTCACAATTGTCACAAACAATATAAAGTATCTTGGTGTGACTCTAATCAAACAAGTGAAAGATCTGTATGACAAGGACTTCAAGTCTCTGAAGAAAGAAATCGAAGAAGACCTCAGAAGGTGGAAAGATCTCCCATACTCATGGGTTGGCAGGATTAATATAGTAAAAATGGCCATCCTGCTGAAAGCAATCTACAGATTCAATGCAATCCCCATCAAAATTCCAACTCAATTCTTCATAGACTTAGAAAGAGCAATTCTCAAATTCATATGGAATAACAAAAATCCCAGGAGAGCAAAAACTATTCTCAACAATAAAAAGACTTCTGGGGGAATCAGCATTCCTGACCTCAAGCTGTACTACAGAGCAGTAGTGATAAAAACTGCATGGTATTGGTACAGTGACAGGCAGGTAGATCAATGGAATAGAATTGAAGACCCAGAAATGAACCCACACAATTATGGTCACTTGATCTTTGACAAAGGAGCTAAAACCATCCAGAGGAAAAAAGACAGCATTTTCAACAAATGGTGCTGGTTCAATTGGCGGTCTACATGTAGAAGAATGCGAATTGATCCATTCCTATCTCCCTTACAAAGCTCAAGTCCAAGTGGATCAAGGACCTCCACATAAAACAAGATACACTGAATCTAGTAGAAGAGAAAGTGGGGGAAAGTCTCAAACACATGGGCACAGGGGGAAAGTTCCTAAACAGAACACCAATGGCTTATGCTCTAAGATCAAGAATCGACAAATGGGACCTCATGAAATTACAAAGCTTCTGTAAGGCAAAGGACATTGTCAATAGGACAAAACGGCAACCAACAGATTGGGAAAAGATGGTTACCAATCCTAAGTCCGATAGAGGGCTAATATCCAATATATACAAAGAACTCAAGAAGTTAGACTCCAGAGATCCAAATAACCCTATCAAAAAATAGGAAACAGAACTAAACAGAGAATTCTCAACTGAGGAAACTCGTAGGACTGAGAAGCACCTAAAGAAATGTTCAA
>CM052714.1:46833460-46852922 GCA_028551405.1 Uromys caudimaculatus | reverse complement strand
AGCTATTAAAAACAAAGACTTCATGAAATTCACAGGCAAATGGATAGAACTTGAAAATATCATCCTGAGCGAGGTAACTCAGTCACAAAAGAATGAACAGGGTATGTACTCACTGATAAGTGGATATTAGCCCAAAAGTTCGGAATACCCAAGATTCACTTCACAGCAACCATTGGGCTGAGCATGAGGTGCCAGATGGAGGAGTTGGAGAAGGGACTGAAGGAGCTGAGGGAGTTTGCAGCCCCATGGAGGGAGCAACAGTGTGAACTGGCCTGACCCCTGACGCTCCTGGAGACTGGACCACCAACCAAAGAATACACATGGAGGGACCCATGGTGCTGGCCACATATGTGGCAGAGGAAGGTCTTGTTAGCCATCAGGGGGAGGAGAGGCCCTTGGGCCTGAGGGTGTTAGATGCCCCAGTATAGGGGAATGCCAAGGAGGGAAGACAAGAGTGGGTGGGTGGGTGGGTGTGGGAATACCCTCATAGAGGCAGGGGGAGGGGGAGGGGATGGGGGGTTCCAAAGGGGAGATCTGGAAAGGGGGAAACATTTGAAATGTAAATAAAGTATCAAAAAAAAAAAAAAAAGTAAGCCAGGTGTAGTGACACACTCATAATCCAAGCCTTGGAAGGCAGAGACAGGAGGAATTCTCTGAGTTTGAGGCCAGCCTGGTGTACATAGCAAACAAGTGCCAGGCCAGACAGGGTAATACAGTGAGACTCTTTCCCAAAACAACCAATTAAGAGGCTGAAAACTCAGCTCCTTGGTGAAGATTATCAGTTACCTACAAGGGAACTAACAGCTACCTCTAACTTCAATCCCAGGGGGTTCAAGGCCTCCTACTGACCTCCACAGGCAATGCACACATGTGGTACACAGGCATTAATAATAAGATTTTTAAGTATTTAAAAAATTAAATTGCAGGGGCTAGAAAGGGAGCTCAGTGGGCAAGAACACTGGCTGCTGTTTCAGAGGACTCAGGTTTGGTTCCCAGAGCCCACATGGCTGTTCATCACTGTAACTCCTGTTCCAGGGGGAATCTGACACCCTCTGCTGGTCTCTTCAGGCATTCCCTGCACACAGTACACAGATGTATATCTAGACAAAACACCCATAAAATAAAAGTAAGTAACATCTTTCTTTGTTTCTTTCTTTTGTTTTCTCCAGGGTCTCTCTTTGTGTAGTGTCGGGTGTCCTGGAAATGCACCACCATCACCCAGTAATAAATATCATTTTAATAAACGCTTTTTAAAAAATTGCCAGACATGGTGGCAAAAACCTTTAATTCCACACTTGAAAGGTGAAGGCAGTAGATTTCTGTAAGTTCAATGCCAGTCTGGTCTACATAGGGAGCTGTAGAACAGACAGGGTTATGTAGAGAAAATCTGTTTCAAAAAAAATTCATAAATTAAAAAGAAAATTTGTCATATATATATATATATATATATATCAAGCTTTAGGCCAGCCAAGGGCATAATGATGGGACTCACAGAGATCCACTTGCCTCTTCCTCCCAAGTAGTGCTGGGATTAAAGGCACATGCCACCATGATGCCTGGCCTTAAAAACATTTTTTTGTGATAAGATGAACCTATGATGCCCGCTTTGAGGGAGGGCTGAAGCAGATGATTACAAGAGCAAAGCCTGGCTAGTCAATAGAGGAGTTGAAGGCAGCCTGAGATCCTGTCTCAAGACGGTTAAGAGTAAACTTGAGAACCTGAGATGCGCTCAGCAGCAGAATGCTGGTTTAACATGCCTGAGGACCTGGGTTCTATCCCTAGTACTACCAAGGTTTCCCAGTAAAGCCAGGCATGGTGACACATGTCTCTGACCTCAGCACTTGGGGAGGTAGAAACAGGAGAGTCAGGATTTAGGCCAGCCTTAGCTACATGTTGAGCTTGTGACCAACCTGGGCTACAAAGGGGGGTGTGTGTTCCTGAATTAGTTCTAAAATGCAACTTAAACAAAAGCATCAGGAGGGCAGATTTGACCTTCAGCTACTAATGCTTCAGCTCCCACTGATGTCAGATGGCATCTGGCTGCTGGCAGGCACAGATCTTGACACTAAAGGTAGCCTTGCCCTAGAGCCTGTCTGTATCTTTCTCAAGCCCAAGTCAGACCTTCACTTTCCCTCTTTCAGTTTCAAAGTTCTCACTTCCTTTGAGGTATCTCCCTAACTTCCCCTTTGCCTCCCACTAACTGATTAGCCCTTTCTTTGTCAGTGCAACTGGATGGTGGGTCAAAGCAGCCTTAAGGAGAGAGGTTACAGAGTCCAAAGCCCCACACCCCAACGTGAGGTCAGAGCAACTAACTTAAGAGGATTTGGTATCTCAATGTCCTTGTGCATTGGGGTACCTGAGCCTCTGGAAAATTCTCCTTGGGAAAGGGGAACAAGACAATAGTCCTGACAGAGTGTCTGCAAAAACAGAGATAGAGGTTGTTTGCTGAGCAATCGGTGAGGACGACTTCTGAAGCAAGCTCAGGGGGAGGAAGGCAGGATAACCCTAAGCCTGTCTACTCTTCTGAAGTACCTTGATCACCTCCGCTAAGACTTGAGACACCCTGGAGTGAAGCCTCCTCACTTAGACCCTAAGACACCCACTGGGAGTTGTACACACAGCTATGGGGCAACAGGAAGACAGACAGGGCTCCACAGCCAGAGCTGCTCCTCCTCAACCTCTTCACTGGTGTCCACTCCGAAGTCCTTTTCAGGGGGAGGAAGCCTCTTGGTTTCTGAGATAGGGCCTCATGCAGTCCAGGCTAGTCTCAAATTCTCTACATAGGCTGAGCATGGTGTCACACCCCTTTAATCCCAGAATTTGGGAGGCAGAGAGGCACAGGCAGGCAGGTCTCTGTGAGTTCAAAGCCAGACTGATCTACAGAGTACGCTTCTGGATGGCCTGGATTGCATACACTGTTTCATGTTCTGCAGATTTCAAGTTGTCTGCCATCGGACATATAAAGAAAATACAAGGGCCTCTGACTTTCCCTCTAGCCAACTGTAAAAGTGCATAGTCACCCTTTCCCTAGACAGCAGCGAGGGACTTACACAAAAACTTTAGACCATGGGCAGCCTATCACAGTGTGCTTTGTCCTGAAGCCACCTAAAACAATAACAAACCTGTACTTAGGACAGCCTGACCTGAGAGACAAAGTTGCAGGCAGGTTTAGTGAAGAGATAAAGTATATTAACAACAGTCCTCAAGTCAAAGCCAAAGGAATACAGAGACCAGAGTCAGGGTGTTTCACATGTCACTCACCTGAGAACTTAGCTTCTCACCTACACATGCTGACAGATACACAGCACAGTCTTTGGGGGACAAAATTGCATCTGGAATCCTCCCATCCCCCATCTCCCTCAAGTAGCTCAGCCAGACCTTGTAGCCAAGGATGACCTTGAACTCTTGACCCTCTTTCTCTCCGTTCCCAAGTGCTAGGTTAACAGGGCTCTGTGCATGCTGGACAAGCAGTCTATCAACTGAGCAGCGTTACCTACTGAGCCCCCACTTCTGTTCTTACATCCAACTTCGATCTGAAGCCCTGAAGGCCAAACACTTGGTGTTTGTGTGTGATAAACGTCCAAGCAACCGGACAACACCAACCTCAGAATCAGAGCTGGGAGAATATTAGCCCACTTCCTTCTTTGACACATAGGTAAATGGACTCCAGTGATCGAGTGGCTTCAGTGAGATCACTCAGACAGTGCCTGATGGAGGTGACCTGTCAGCATCTAGTTTCCTACCTCCCAAGTCACTCCACTGCCACTTCCTGTCTAAGCCACTCCCAGAATCATCTCACGGGAGCACAGGGACTGAGGCATATTTATTTATAGACTGACTCGTCTGTGAACGTGACCATCGGCCTGTGGGATGAGTGGCCCACACATGTGGTCACTCGGGAGCCCTATGGCAGAGGGCTGGGATAGCAGATGCTATAACAGACTTGAAGCTATTGCATCCCCTCAGACCACAGAGCTCCTCCACGATGAGTGAGGGAATCAGTGGTTGACACAGCTCCCTCCTTAAGGATGTCTGGAGGTCTGCTCTTAAGACAGAAGAAGAGGTCCTGACTGGGATACAGAGACGAGATCTCTTTTCACTGACAGGCCCACATCTCTCACTGATACAGAGGGATCCGATATATGATGCTGTTTTTCTAATTCTCACTACATAAAGAGTTTGGTTGTTAATGGAGGCCTGGTATATCACTGGCTGGCTGCCTGACATAGATAGCACTGCACCATGCCACACCATACCATAACATATAGAACCATTCTGTGCCGTACCAGACCGGACCATGCCAGGCCAGACTACACAGCATGTGACAGTCTGGACCCATGTTGGAAAGGCAGATGCAAAGAGAGCTCTGTTCCTCACATAATTTGCTGTGTGATTTTTAGCAAGATACCAGCCCTTCTCGGCCTCTCTTTGCTTATTTCTCAAGCAGTCATACTAATATCAGGTATCTCTGAAGGTGGACCTGAAGCTCACAGACTTACACAAAGAACCTTACTGTTAGTTCCCAGCACTTGGAAAGAAGCTAGAAGAGCTGGGGGGGGGGGGGTTGTGTGTTTCTTCGCCACCTCACCCCACCCCAGTTTTGTTTATTTTTATTTGTTCTTGGAGGAGTCCAGGCCTGGTTATTTTTGTGATTTTTAAAAATCTACTTCTTAGCTTTTTTGATTGCCTTTGGTTTTGAACTTTGTGAGAGAGAGTGTTAACGGCCCACACTGCAACTGGATATGCAGCTGAGGACAATCTTAGCCTTCTTCCTCTTCCATTCAGGTACTGGGCTGCAGGCATGAGCCACAGGCCCAGCCTTTGATTTTGTTTAGGGGATGAACACGGTTCTTCTTCTTCTTCTTCTTCTTCTTCTTCTTCTTCTTCTTCTTCTTCTTCTTCTTCTTCTTCTTCTTCTTCTTCTTCTTCTTCTTTTCCTCCTCCTCCTCCTCCTCCTCTTCCTCCTTCTCTTCCTCCTTCTCTTCTCTTCCTCCTCCTCTTCCTCCCCCTCTTCCTCCTCCTCTTCCTCCTCCTCTTCCTCCCCCTCTTCTCTTCCTCCTCCTTCTTCCTTCTCCTTCTCCTCCTCTTCCCCATCACCCCTTCATTCACAGTTCTTTTTTGAGACAAAGTCTCTCTGGAGCCCTGGAGCTGTGACTGTCTATGAACTCACTGTGTAGACCAGGTTGGCCTTGAACTCACAGAGATCTTTTGCCCCACTGCACGCACCACCACATCTAGAACAGTTCTAATTTGTAAGAGGATTTACTTAGCATGCTTGCCTGTGTACATTTGTGTGCATTTATGTGCAGGATCCCACAGAGACCTGGAGAGGGCATCAGAATCCCCCCTGGAACTTGAGGTTCAGTCTAAGTGCTAGAAGCTGAACCTAAGTCCTCTGCAAGAGGAAATGCTCTTAATGACCCAGCCATTCTCCAACCCTTAACTAACTCTGTGTGTGTGTGTGTGTGTGTGTGTGTGTGTGAGAGAGAGAGAGAGAGAGAGAGAGAGAGAGAGAGAGAGAGAGAGAGAGAGATCTGTGGAATGAGTATGGAGATTACACAATTTTCCAAAGTCAATTTTCTCTTTCCACTATTTACATGGGTTCTGGAGATCAAACTCTGGCCACCAGTCTTGTATGATAATGACCTTTACTCACTTGGGAGGCAGAGGCAGGCGGATTTCTGAGTTCGAGGCCAGTCTGGTCTACAGAGTGAGTTCCAGGACAGCCAGAGGTACACAGAGAAACTCTGTCTCGGGGAAAAAAAAAAAAAAAAAGACCTTTACTCACTGAGCTATGTACGTGGCCCTGGGTTTTGTTTTCATTTAGTTGTTATTTGTTTTATTTTGCCTTGGCAGACTCTCACACTGTAGCTGAGGCTGGCCTTGAATCTCACTATTTAGCCCTCACTGGCCTCAAAGTCTTCAGCAATTCCCCAGCTGCCGTCTCTTGTGTGCTGGATATTACCGGTATGAACTGCTGTGTCCAGCATTTCTGTCTTGTTTTTGTGATGTTGGGGAATCCAACCCCAGCCACAGGCATAGCAGGCAAGTGTCTTACCATTGAGCTACTTCCTCAGTCCATCATTACTATTGAAGCTTTAACCTGCTATTTGTTGTCCCTTCTGAAAATGACCCACGCAAGAACACTTAAAATCCTATCATTGGAAGACACTAGGCCTAAAAGAAACCACAGAAATTTAGTCAAGAGCCCGGGCTTCAGGCTAAGCCATACCCAGACCTATGAGGCACAGATAGTTCTCTCCTATTTTCTCTCTCCCCCATTTCTTCCTCTCTGTGGTGCTGAGGATGGAACCCCAGAACCCAGGGCTTTTTGCATGTGAGACAACCCTCCGCATCCTGGAAGATCCAGTCATTAAGGTGTCACATTCTTGCAGAAGTGCCACCTCAACCTCCCTCCACAGCAGTTTCCAGATGCAACCGTGACTTTCGTGACTTCCTCCCTGTGTCTAACTGACTCTTCCTGTCTCCTCTTCTGTTCTCTCAAATCTCGTGTTTCTTAACTTCTCCTATTCAAGCCAATCTCAAAACCAGTTTCTACATTCCTGCTTCTTGGTCAGCCCTGGGACCGAAAGTCTTCTACCCTCACTATAGCCACAGTCACCCTGGAAACCAGTTGGGAGACAAGATGCCTAGCTGATGCTGGCATCCTGCTTGCCCTGACTCTCAGAGCATGTGGGGCAATGTGACCCTTCACTGTTCCCTCTACCCATATTATAAAATGTCATACCACTGGGGTCTGCCTCAGAAAGAGGGGAGGTCCCTTACTAACACCACAACACCAAATGCAGAGAGGCCGTGTCTTCGTCCATCACAGCTGGCCAGGCCACACCTCGCTCCATCCACAGTCTAGTTTCTTTAACAGGGATGGGGAGAGGGTAGGGGGGGCTTTTATCCTTAAAAAGCAAAAACTCAGAACTAGCTCTCTGATGAGGCTTTTGTTTGATTTTTTAAAAATAAACATTAGGGTTAGTATTAAAGAGAGTGGAGAAAGACAGAAGAGTGTTGCTAGGTTGTTTGGTTGTTTGTTTTGAGACAGGGTCTCATGGAATCAAGGCTGGCCTCAAACTCACTGAAATCCTGCTTCTGCCTCCCAAGGGTCAGAATTGTAGGACTGCACCAGCATGTACATGGTTTTGATTTCACCAGACACGGTCTTACTATGTAACCAGGTTGGCCTTGAGTTCCCAGATTTACCAGTCTCAGCCTCCTGAATATTGGGATTATAGACATGTCTTACCACACACCTTAATCTGGGTTCAGAGTCCTCTTCCTCCTCCTCTTCTTCCTCCTCCTCCTTCCATAGGGTCTCAGGTAGGCCTTGAACTTGCTATGTAAGCAAGGATGATCTTGTACGATGCCTCCACCTCCCCAGTGCTGGGATTACAGTTGTGTACCACCACACATGGTTTATACAGGGCTGGAGATTGGACCCCGAGCCTAGTGTATGATCTGCATGAACCCTGCCAACAGAGTCAGATTCACTGCCCTGTGCCAACCTCTGACCTTCTGCTCTTGGTGCTTGCTGGATAGCATAGGAGTTGAGCTCCCGGGAGGGAGCCCTATGTCTATCTGTTTACCTAGTATCTGGAAAGTGTTGGCACACCGCTTCAAAGAGGAACGGATGACTTGGCATGCAATCGCTCAACTTTGCCCTAATGAAACTCAGGAGATGTTACTGAGTGCTCCCTGCAGGTGAAGCAACTAAGGTTGATATCTGTGGTTCCAACAAACCCACTGTCCATCACAGGGCAATATACCTTGCACTGTAGCCAGGCAGGTCGGCCTGTGTGGACAGTACTATCAGGCTCCTGGCTCCAGAGCTGCCAATGCTGTGAGAACAGAGAGGAAGGAAATTGGGGTCTCACAGCTTCCTCCCTGCAGCCCGGCTGCTGCCTGCATCCTCTACAAGAGGTCAGGACTTCAGTCAGACAGCTACTCTGGCCCTCAGCATCTTGGGCCTAAGAATACACAGCATTCTCACTAACCACTGGGGTTTTCCTAAACCTACCCAATCTTCCAAAGAAGGCTTTTTACTGAATCTCTTCTCTTCTCAGCTTGCCTGAGACATGTTTCTTCCAAGTCCCCGACGGGGCTGGTCCCAGACCTTCTGAGTGATTGCCAAGACATAAAAAGAGGGCTGGGGATATGGCTCAACAGATAACCAGCATTTACCACAGAAGCTTGAAGACCTGAGCTAGATACCTGGAACCCCCAAGAGAAGGAGAACCGACCCCACTGGGGTCCTCTGACCTTCGCTGTACTCACACTCACGAGTACACAATAATAATAAGTAATTAAATATTAAAGACATAGAACTATGTCAAAGGATGGGCTTAGCAGCCATCTCTGACCACGGCTCCCTAGGAAAGCCTCCTCCACCTGATTGCACTTGGTTTGGAGTGGAGAGTAGAAAAGATGCTTTTTGTTGCTGGTGGTATTCTTGTTGTTGTTGGGTTGTTTGTTTATTGTTGTTGTTGTTTGTTTTTAGGTTTTAGAGACAGGTTTTCTCTGTGTATCTTTCGATGTGGGAACTTACTCTGTAGACCAGGCTGGCCTCGAACTTACAACAATCTGCCTGTCTCTTCCTCCCAAGTGCTGGGATCAAAGATGTGTGCCACCACCACCCTGCTTTTCATATTATTTTTAATTATATTCTGAATAGTTAATATGTTCAAATGGCTCAAAATTTAAAAAAATATATAGATCCATGTGTACACATATGCTTCTCCTACCTGTGCCCAGGATTGGGATGGGATAAAGTGTCCCTTTCATAACTGACCCTGTCACCTGCAGGCAGTTTCAGAGCATGGTTAATCAGGACACCTACACAAATCACCGCAGGTCCCAGCAATTCCTTCTTGCTGAGTTACTGCTAAGGGTTTATAACTCAGCAGCAGTGAAATAGCTCAGTGGGTAAAGACGCTTGCAGCCAAACTTGATACCTGATTACCTGAGTTCAACCCCCAGGACCCACATGGTAGAAAGGAAGAACTGATTCCTGAAATGATTTCTACATGTATGCCATGGTGTATGGGTACAGTCACACACACACACACAGAGAGAGAGAGAGAGAGAGAGAGAGAGAGAGAGAGAGAGAGAGAGAGAGAGAAAATAAATAAATAAATAAATAAATAAGTAAGTTCACAACTTAACAGGCAAGGAAGTTCCACCTCAGACTCAGAGGCCACCAGAGTCTACTCTTTGACTTAAATCAGCGCATCTGGAGATCAAGATGGCCGGCCTCCAAACTGTTTCTCACAAACTCGGACCTTCAGAAAGTAACCATGGGGTAGGAAAGTGATACTTTCCTCACAGTTCAGCAATGCTTCTTCAGATTAAAACAAGGAACAAAAGTAGAGCCTAACTTGGTTGGCAAACTTAATGTTTATCATCTAATAATGCACAAAATAAGTCAATTCTTTTAAAAATAAATAAACTACTTGCTGGGATAAAGGCACATGCCTGCAATCCCAGGACTTGGGAAATGGGAGGATTAGAAGTTCAAGGGCAGCTTCCAGTGTATATCCAGTGTGAGGCAGCTTCCGGTGTGTATCCAGTGTGAGGCAGCTTGGACTATATGCCAGCCTAGCTTTCAAGTTTCAAACTCCTGGACATCCTGAACATCCTGCATCTACCTCCCAAGCATAATGAGAATGTGCCACCACAGCATGCAATGAGGCAAAATCTTATTCAAAAATAATTGAGTCAGGTGTGGTGGCACACACCTTTAATCCCAGCACTTGGGAGGCAGAAACAGGTAGATCTCTGTGTTTGCCAGCCTGGTCTACATATTGAGTTTCTGGCCAGCATGGGCTATGTAAGGAGACCCTGTCTCAATTTACCCCTCCCCCCAAAAAAAACTAATTGAACAGCCTAATTATTTCAGACCTTAATTAGTAAGGCCATCCCCCTAAACACTGGGATGACTGACAGACATCTTTGCCTTCTCTCAATTTCCCCACTAGAGACTGCAAAGTCATAAATATGAGAGGAAGGGGAGGGGGAAAGGAGGGGGCGAGGAAGGGGAGGGGAGGGGGAGGGGAAGGGGAGGGGAGGGGAAGGGGGAGAAGGTGACTCATGATCAGTAGATCAATGACTCTTCACAGTTAATAAAGTTAGATGAGGCCTCTGACACCCTCAAGAAAGACAGTCCAGGGACAAAGTGGTCACAGTATGCATGGGTCAAGAGAGACCCTGAGGACAGTGGCTGTGGGCTTACCCATTACCAGCTGAGAGAAGTTATCAGCCCTGTTCAGCCCTGCTCTTTGACCGATGCCCTCCCGCCCCCTCATTTCCATATCTCCAGCAGCATAGGAGTGTCAGCCTGTCCTCTTCGCAGCCCGGAGCTGGGACTGGTACCTGAGCACTCCGTGCTTGTGAGGGACAAAGGCCACTCTGGCCTCCCAGCAACCACAGAAATAACCTGCCCATTCACTTGAATTATGAAAGAAAAGCTCGGAGAGAGAACGGTGGGTGGAGGCAGCTGGGAGAGCCGAGCTCCAGAGGCACAGGACCTGGAGAGTCACGCTTTCTTTCAATCTACCCACAAGTCCTTAGGCCCCCGAGGGAGAGCCGTAGGCAGTTTTTGTTTGTCTTGAGCAAAGTCTCAAAGTAGTTCAAGGGGCCTCCCACTTGCTTTGTAGTTTAGGAAGATCTTAAACTTCTGATCTTCCCGACTCCACCCCTCCCCACCTGCCTAAACTCTGGGATTACAGGCACATGCCAGTCACCAAACCCTGCTGAGCCTTGGGTCGTTTGTGATGTTCCTTTTAACACAAACAAAAATGCAGCGATCAGATAGCCCAGGTTTGAAAGTTCCCCGGCCACTCTCCACTTCTGCCGTTCCCACTCATCTCCGCATCACCGCATGGAGTCCAACCCAGATCTAAACAGTGCCTTGGAGAGCCACCTGGGTGGGTCCTCCATAACCCTGCCAGTAAAATGGGACCAAATACTCTGGTGACCCCCGCAGGGAGCCATGGGAATCTACTGGCCTGCAGGACCGAATGCCAAGGTGAATGAGCTTAGATGCCGCAGTGGCCGTGGGCAGAGCCTGCAAAGCCTAGAC
Organism: Uromys caudimaculatus; assembly: GCA_028551405.1. Taxonomy (NCBI): domain Eukaryota; kingdom Metazoa; phylum Chordata; class Mammalia; order Rodentia; family Muridae; genus Uromys; species Uromys caudimaculatus. The sequence continues at coordinate 46,841,833 of CM052714.1, read as the reverse complement.
GGGCACTGCGTGTGGTCGTGCCAGGCCGACCTCAGAGGAGCACCAGTTTGCTTCTTTATAAGCTCTGCCTGTCCTCCCACAGCCCGCTCTCTTCCTGTGCCCATTTTGCTGAGCAGGAAACTGAAAAGTGCGGGGTAAAAATGACTTCCCCAGGGTGACAATGCGGAGGCAGGGCTAGCATAAGATCTGCCTGGCACGCACGACACGGCCTCCTCCCCTCTGCAGTCTCCGTCCTGGCTGCTGAGGTCCGGACATCAGACTGGCACAAGTTTCCCCAGAAAGAAACCCCGAGATCCTCGACTCGGCGTTCCCTCTGCATCCCGGGTATGGGACGCAATAGGATTCTGGGGTTCGCTAGAAGTACCGCGACTAGCGCTGCGCTCTTCGCCTCCCAGCCGAGCCCGGGTTCCCGCATCCACGTGATCTAGCGGCGGACACTACTATGCTGCCGGAGACTGTGCAAAGGCTGGAGGGCAGAGTGAAGGGGCGTAACGCGCGCTGGGTGGCCAGTGCAGGGCGGGAGGAGGCAAGGCGGAACCCCCGAGGGGACCAGGGTCTCCGCACATGGGACCCCGGGACACCCTACCTTTCCTGAAGGGCATCGCGCCGGGGACGCTGCGCGGGGGGCTGGCCCGCGACACCCGGACAAGCGGACGTCCAAGTGGCAGCCCCGAGGCTCGGGGCGGCCTGCGAGCGATGGGGCCGGCGAGGGAGGGGAAAGGGACATATTTGGTCACAGCCTGGCACGTCACGGCGCGGAGGAGGCTCCGCCGCGGAGCAGGAAGCGCGGGAGTCGCGTCACCCGTGAGCTCTGGGCGCCTGCGGGCGGCGACCCGGAGGCCGGGGTGGGCGACCTGGTCCCGCCCTGAGCCTAGAGCTGCCTGCTTGTGCAGAGGCCAAGCATGGAAGACAACTACCTGGAAGGAGATGGAAATGAGCTCATCCATCAGTTCCTTCGGGCTGTGTGGTGAAGGAAGCGACTTGGAGGAATTTTATCTTTTTTGCCTTAATAGAGTTGGGACGTTCTAATAGCTGGTTGACTTGTATAGACACTAAATAAAGGCCGAGAAAAACCCATGTTTGACAGTATTCGTGGGAAGTTAGTTTAGCAGCCTTACTGCTCCAGTGTCCAGCCCCCAGCACCTACACCCGGCCCACCTGATGGACATGTTCATCCGTAAGAACACAGGGATGGATGATTTGTTTCTCCAGAGTCTGAAACCGTTCCTCACCCACAGTTTGATAATCTGTCAGGAGAAAGAGTTGCTTAGGGAACGAGAAGGAGGAGGTAGGCATCTTTATTCAGTACATTCTGCCTCTGCGAGGCCGACAACAAGGCAAATGCCTGGATAGTTCATTGACCCGACTGTCCCAAAGCAGGCTCCTCTTTTAAGTTAATTAAGGCTTTCACTAACTAACCAAGCTGGGTATGGTGTCATCAGGTCAGTAATTAATCCCAGTACTTGAAGGTTGGAGGCAGGTTCACTGCCCCTTCTAGGTCGGCCTGGCCTAGTGAGCACAAAGAAAGCCGGGAGTTCAAACCGTCCTTTGAGACACTCCACTTCAGAACCTTCATTTTCTGTTAAATAGTTTGGTATATATACTTTTTCGTTCCTTTTCTTTCCCCTTCCCTCACGTTTCCTTTCTTTCTCCTCCCTCTTCTGTCCACCTCCTTCCTTCCTCCCTCCCTTTCTTTTTCTGTTTTTGTTTCTTTGAGATAGGGTCTCATGTGTCCAGGCTTTGAATACTCTAATAGAATTGGCATTGAACTCTTGCTCCTTCTGTCTGTCACCCCCAAGAGCTAGGATTCCTGGGGTGCACCCCTTTGCCTTGTAGGAAGTGTTATTTTATGTTGCGCTCTGAAGAAATGAGGAGTCACCTGAACTCCTAGTATTTAAAACATCCATTCAGCCGGGCAGTGGTGGCACACGCCTTTAATCCCAGCACTCGGGAGGCAGAGCAGGCAGATTTCTGAGTTCGAGGCCAGCCTAGTCTACAGAGTGAGTTCTAGGACAGCCAGGGCTACACAGAGAAACCCTGTCTCGAAAAAAACAAAACAAAACAAAAGTGTTAAAACATTCATTCAAATGACAAAGAGGCTGGCTCTCCATGCAGTGAACAGTTCTGTCCAGGTGAGCTGGAAATTCCACCAGGCTGGATGGGGAATGGAGTGAGTCTGGGGGGGAGGGGTGTCATGGTCTTCTATGTTTGATGGACTCTAGTCCAAACTCCATCCTTCATTTCGAAGTAAGACAATGCCACCGAGAAAGAACTGGTTTGAGGTGGCATCCCACTGCCTTGTTAGCCGAGTGAGCCAGAGTCAAATTCTTATAACAATGTACCTTCCAAGTGTCCTGTATTATTTTTGACAACTAAATTTTTTACGAAAGCGGTGCACAGCCAGAGGCTTTACCATTGGCTACCTTTATTTACCCAAAATATTCCTGCTGCTATTTGACGCTTAAAAAAATCCATTCATTTATTTACTTACTTCTTTATTTAATGTGTTTTGTGTCATGTATGTCTGTGCACCATGTGTCTGCTTGCTGCCCTTGGAGACCAGAAGGAGCATCAGATCCCCCAGCTATGGTTACTGTGCCCTACTGTGTAGGTGCTGGGAATCAACCCTGGGTCCACTAGAAGAGCAGCAATGCTCTTAACACTGAGCCATCTCCCCAGCTCCCACTTTATGCTTTTGAGCATATGCTCCATTACTTTTAATTAAGCATGCACCCCAAATATGCCCGCCATCTTTACTTCTTGAACAAGGACCTTAGAATATTGAGTATTACTGAATATTAGAGCCAAATACTTTTAATTTTTAAAATTTAAATACAATTACATAATTTCTCCTTTCTTTTTCCTCCCTCCAGTTCCTTCCATGCAGCCAGTATCACAGTATTGCAGAAAACAGACGGTCCCTCTCCCAGAGAAAGTCAAATAGCATCTTGGCTAGGGGGTGGGGCTTTGTGCTCACTTCTCTGTGATGGGATTTTATTCTGATTGAACTCTTGCAGGTCTTGTGTGTGCTGTCTATCTCTGTGAGTTCATACATTCACCAGTCCTGTTGTGTATGGAAAATACTGTTTTCATGAAGCCATCCACCACTTCTGGCTCTTACAGTCCTTCCCCCACTCTTCTGAAGAGATCCCTGAGCCTTGAGGGGAGGGGCATGATATAGAGATCTATCTCACGTAGGGCTAAGTATAGAGTCACTTACACTTCTTTGTTGTTTGGGTTTTTTTTTTTTTTAGTGGGGGGTCTCACTACATAGCCTTGGCTATCCTGGAATCACTACATAGATCAGACTGGCCTCAAACTCATAGCAGTACACCAAGATCAGCTTATGCAGAGCTGGGACTTGAATCCAAGTCTTCATACACTCTCAGCCCCTAAAACATTTCTATATATTCCTAAGCGCCCCATTCCCCTCTTAGAAATAGATCTACTATACTACCAGGCAGTCACTGACAATCGAGACCCCAGGCCAGGTTCCCAACCTTCTGAAGAAAAATGACCATGTAGTAGACAAATGTTACAAAACCAGGCTCAATCAGCATCTGACTTTAAGCACACTGCCAGACATTTAACCTAGCCATTCTCTATAACATTCTCTTCTACATGTTAGATGACAAAGTTCCTGATTCAGGACTGCTTGGAGCTAATAATTCAGACATTACGAAAGCCAAATGGCCCTTCATGGTGTGTTGACAAGAGTAACTCCAAAGCTAATGGTAAATGTCATTGGTTATACATTGATCTGACAGAATTTCTGTTCAGCTCTGGAATTAAGAAAAGAGCAGGCATTAACTGTATATACGTATGTATGTATGTATGTATTTAATTTCATATATATATATACATATATATATATGAAATTAAGTAAGGAAGAGAGGTCCTTAGACTGCTCCAGGTAGTAAATAACCATGGAAGTACCAGCTGGACAGTGTAGGGGTATTAGAGGGGGGATTTAAAAATAATAAGAGAAGACCCTCCCCAACCATAGTTTGGGGATATTGAAGAAGAAGAAGAAGAAGAAGAAGAAGAAGAAGAAGAAGAAGAAGAAGAAGAAGAAGAAGAAGAAGAAGAAGAAGAAGAAGAAGAAGAAGAAGGAGAAGAAGAAGAAGGAGGAGCCAAAAGAATGTGGAAGAGGGTGAGTGAGCATTGTGAAATGCTGCCTTCAGAACACAGTATGGCTGTCACACTAATGAGCTCTCAACAGCTCTGGTTACCTGCACAAGACCTGCCCAAGGTCAAGCGCCAAAATCCTAGCCCAGCTGGGGTAGATGAGATGCTATCCAGGCCCCACTCTGCATGAGGAACTACTGGCAGCTGATAGTAGCTGGTGGGGGGAGAGCCATTGTGTCTGGGCAATGTGCCACTGGTCGGATTCCTAGGCTCCGGGGGATAGCCCACATCTGTGCACACACCAGACACACCGACTGGGTTAGCAGAAAGAAAAAAGAAGTGCAAGCTGAGAGGAGGATGTGTAGAGGGTGTAAGAGGGAAATTAGAGGCTGGAAATAGCACTGGATATGATATTTCATTGTTCGAAAGTTTTAAAAAATGTAAATAACAAGTCACCATGCAACAACGTTAGCAGGTTGGGCTGGAGAAATTAACCAGTGCTTTGCGTGCACATCTGCTTCTCTGTAAATTAGTTGCATTTATTGCACACAGGGAAAGACATAGCGGAGGCAAAAAGAGCAAGGAAAGCTAGAAAGGTCAGCCAGAGCAATGGTTAGATCTGCTTATAGAAAAGACACACTGTGCAGCCAGCTTTTTGGAGTCGTAGAGACTTCACATTTAAAGAGCAGAGCGAATCTCACGCGTCCAAACTGCTAGAACAGTAATGTCGGCGAGGCCACCTGTGCCCGGGGGAAAAGACAATGCCACTTGAAGGCGTGCTGCCCGGAAAGAACTTGACAAATGGTGTTTACAGTCATGCCAGCTGTCCCAGGAGGATTTAACATAACTTCGGGTTTTTATGAGTTTTTTTCTTTTTCTTTTTTGAGACAGGATCTCCAACCTTGGCTAGCCCTGAACTCCCTACAGGATGGAGAGTAGTCTTGAACTTCTGACCTTCTTGCCTCCACTTCCCAAGTGTTGGAATTATAGGTATGGCCTGTATGTCCTACCGTGCCTAGCTGATGTGGTGCTGGGCGTCTACCAACAGAGCTACCTCCTCATCCCCTGTAGACACCTATACAGTGGATAGAAACAGAACAGGAAAAAGGGGGGGGGTTAAAAATGGATTTTAAAACACAATGGATCCGCTCTTATTTCAGAGATGGTGTGTTGGATTTTCCAGATGCCAGGAGTGAAATGCAGGTGACATAGGACACAGAGACCTCAGCCATCTAGCAAAACTGAAAGAACCAACTCTACACTTAAGGCTGCAGTGGCTAAACGGTATCAAAAGCTCATGAGATTTGATTAAAATGTTTTATCTCTTGCTCTATCCTGCGTCAGAGATGCCTGCAAAGAGAAACTCAAGATCAGGTCCTTTAAAATGTTGTACGGAAGGTCCTTCCCCAGGGAACTAGATCTAAAAAGAAGAGGCCAACGTGGAAATAGAGGCAAGAAAGCATAATCAACTTAGGGCTAAGATGGCTCCCGGAGTGAAGGCACTCTCTGCCAAGCTTAACAGCCTGAGTTCAATCCCAGGACCCACATTTCAGAAGGAGAAAACAAACTCCCAAAAGCTGTCCTCTGACTTCCACGCATGTGATGTGAAACGAAGGCCCACATACATAGAAGTAAATAAGTGTAAATTTTAAAAAAGTTACATTCAGTTAAATATGAAGGTACAAGGTCCTCCCCTCCACTGGAAAGTTACTTCAGAAGAATGACCTCTATCCTGAACCCCTCAAGAATGAGGTGATGGAGATTTATTAGCAGCTACATGAGACAGGCACCTTTAAGGGGAGAGTCTTACGGAAACACCTTCAAAGTGACCTCTCCTCTCCCTTCTAGAACTTTATGAATGGGTTGTGTATGCTCCGTCCACCATCTTTAGGATGTGAGCTGAGCATGCCAAAGTGCTCCTTTCTGCCAGATAATTTTTTTTTTTAATTATCTGTGCTAGACCTTAAACTAAAAATGTCCAAAACATGTGTCCAAGATCTTCCCTGGATGAACTCTGACCTTTGGGAGCATGCGCAGGAATGAACTTATCATGAAGTACTTTCTTGGACATGTGGCCCTCTTGTATAATGCCCCGCACTTGCTTTGTTTGAGGAGCGCTGCTGTGGGAAGAATTTGGGTGCTTGCAACTGCGGTGATGAAGCTCTGCGCTTTCTTTCTGCTCCTACTGGCTCGGCTTTCACGAACTGCATTCAGTTACAGAGCTTTTTGAACAAATAGCAAAGAAGATCTTGCCTGAGCAGGTGGTGAGCTCTCAGACCGCTGTTATAACATGGATTCCAGTTTGTCTCGGGAGCCTGGAGCTGAGGTTTATGGGAAGAGATCCAGATTCTTTTCTTTGAGTGACTGTCAGCTCCTCTGACCTTTCCCCCTCTGTGATTATAATGTAAAGCGGATGCGGACTCAGCCTCCTGGACTTGGTTGTTACTAAAGTCAACATTATCTAAGGTCTTTTGATATAGGTAATAGAGTATGTCAAGGGCCAGCAAGATAGCCCAGTGGGTAAATGTACCTGTTGTCATGCCAGCTCTGGCTACCTGAGGTGGATCTCTGCCACATAAAGATGGTGGACAATGCCTCTGTAGGCAAGAGCAACTCAAATCATGAAGTTCGAGATGGGAAAAAGGAGAGAACTGACTCCTACACGTTATTCTCTGACCTCTAAATGTGCGTGTGTGCGTGTGTGTGTGTGCACGCGCGTGTGCGCGAGCACACTCATGCATGCACACACTAAAAGAATGTTTTAAAAAAGAGTATGCCAGACAGACTGTTGTGGCGTATCCACCCTCAGAGACATCCGACTACTTGGACATGGGTTTAAGCCAATAGAAAGTCTTTATTAGCTGACTGGTGACTACACTGGATGTTCAGGATCACAGTGTATGTAGCCTCAAGCCTTTCTCAGAGTGAGCTTTCAACTTAAGTACAAAAATAATAGCCTGGGTTGACATACTTCAGTTAACAAGAACAGTTAGCCAGAAGTGGAGCTGCAGAAGCCAAAAGGTAAGGTTAGTCCATTTAGTGACTTTCTCAGAATTATCTGGACTTTGATGGATTAGGTCTTTGTTTCACTTTTGGCAGGTGGTGCTGTCTACCTGCTGAGTTTTACAGTCTGAATGGTACTTCCATCATGGAGTCAGTTGTGCTAACGTCTGGGGGCCTGTTACACGGACTGCACACATGAGTGTGCCACCCCAGTTGCTGTCGTGGAGCAGGAGCAGGTGTCTGCTGAGATGCGCTGTTCCTTGCAGCTTAGCACTTCTACCCCAGTGACCTCGTCATTCATAGGATACATTGATGACTGACACCCTGTGAAGACATACAGTATTTGGTTGTTCATCCAGGTTCTTAGCCTAGAGCGTCAGGCCGATGGTCATTTCTATCCTCAGATGGGTTGGTACCCTCAGCCAAAACTCCTGGACCAGTAGGGAGAGCAGAGTTGGTCACCAATGATGAATGACTTATCAATCGTGGCTATGCAGGAAGCCTTCACTTAAACACCTTAGGATGGAATTCAGTTCGATTCTCGGTTGGTAAGCCCAGAGGACAGACAAGTTCCTTGCCCACCCACACTTAGCTATCTGTATAAATCCCCTACTGGTTACTCCTAACTCAAACCTTTCCCAATAAAAAGTTATAATACTAAATGGCCATCTTCAGTTCTGTGAGTTATTCTAGTAACTGAACATGGAATAAATGAAGGAGGAGAGGGACTCTTGATCTTTATAACCATGCTGGACAGGAGTATGGATAGGCTAAGTACTCAATGCTTTCCTTTCTGTTCCTCTTCATTTATTTTACTTGTGTTTGTATGTGTGTGGGTGCACGTGCCAGAGACAGACGGAGTCAGAGGATAGCTCTCTCTTCACCTGTGAGGTCAAGCCATCAGCATAGATAGCAAGTGCCTTTACCCACTGAGTTATCTTACCAATGTTCCAAGTACTTTAAAGTATTCATTTTATGTGTATGGGTAGTTTGCCTGAGTGTATGTCTATGTACCATGCTTGTACAATGCCCAAATAGGCCAGAAGAGAGTCACGAGTTAACCCGAGTCTGATGTTACAGATGGTTGCGAGCTGCCATGTAGATTCTGGAAATTGAACACAGGTCCTCTTGAAGAGCAGTCAGTGCTCTTAACCTCTGAGCCATCTCTTCGGGGGGGGGGGGGGGGGGGGGGGGGGGGGGGGGGGGGGGGGGGGGGGGGGGGGGGGGGGGCGGGGGGGGGGG
>CM052714.1:46788424-46833360 GCA_028551405.1 Uromys caudimaculatus | reverse complement strand
AACTGGGAACAGAAGACAAAGAACTCTGCAGCTGGCTGCTTTGTTCCGTTCCACGTTCAAATAACAGAGAGCACCCCTCAGATTTTGGTTGTTGATTAATGATCCTAGAAACATTTGTCCTTTTGCTACCAATTAAAATTGGCCAACAAAGATTACTGGCAGTGTTTAAAAACTCAAAGAGTGCTTCTGGTGTATCTGTGAAGAGAGTAACAAGACACCTGCTAGGAGAAGCTGGCTTGTAAAAACACCCAGTGATGGCTGGGATGGAGCTCTCTTGGCTGAGTGCTTGCCTTATACACACAAAGCCCAGGGTTAGATAACTAGCTCCCTAAACAAACAAAATTAAGAGCAAAGCAGGGTGGCCAGCACCTATGCCACAGGCAGAAACAGGAAGAGCAGAAGGTTAAGGTCACTCTTGGTTACACAGTGAGTTCAAGGACAACCTGGGTTATATGAGACAGTGCCAGAAAGACATAGAGAGAAGGAGGAGGAGGGAAGAAAAAGAAAGTGGTGGGAGGAAGGGAGGGGGAGGGAAGAAGAGAGGGCAGGAGAAAAACTCCCAAAGATGGGATGGCCAAGGAGGGGTGAGTCTGTTGAGCCCTCCAGGACTGAAGAACAGCAGCAGAGGTGTAGCACGTTGCCTCTGCTGATTTTTGAACCTGGAGAACAGATACGAAGTCATTTTTATTGAGACCGTGTCCTTAGGCCTACTGACAATAAAGTATGAGTCAGAGAATGTAATTCCGTCATCACACTGTCAATTGTGCGGCTGCCGCATCTGCCCTGTCTAATGTGTATCGATCAGAAGCTCCTCCCTTGGGTGCTCTTGGCTCATCACAGCAGCATTTAACACCCAACCAAACAGCTAAGCACACCCGTGCTGCTTCTGTCACTACAGAACTGTCACCTTCAGTGAAATGATTTTGTGCCCTGGAGTCTGTCCATTTTTTTATTTGTTTTGAGGCAGGTCTCACATAGTGCAGGCTTCTCAAACTTGCTATGTAGCAAGGATGGCCTTGGCTTTCTGATTCTTCTGCCTCTTAGATGCTGGGATCACAGGCAAGTGTCACCACACCCTGTTTACTTGGTGTTGAGCATCCAGTCTACATATACGAGGCACACACTCTACATCCGAACCACACTCTAAATCCTTAGTGTGTGTGTGTTTCTGCTGTTGTTGTTTTGAGCCAGGGCCTTACACGCAAACTGGACTGGCCCCAGAATTGTAACTGTCCTTCTCCAGCCTTCCAAGTATGACAGGCCACAGTTTCCAGGCCCAGTTCCCATGAGGTCCTTAGGATAAAGGTCTCAATCTGGGTAGAAATGTGTATTACCTCCCTAAAGGGCCGGTTAAACAGAGAGCTGGATCTGCATTCCTGGCCTTCCAACAAGGTTCTAGCTTGTGACATGGCCGTTTCTAGGCCACACTAAGAGAACTGGAGGAAAGCCATGGGTTCACAGTCACTTCTACAAAGCATCCCTCACTTGAGTGGACTCATCCACACAACAGATCCCAGTCCTGAAATTCATTTGGCCAAAACATGAGCAAAAGGAAGAGCACCTCACTTCCTCTACCCTTCTGTCTCCTCTGTTGTCAGCCCAACACCACCCCGGAAGCTGTGTTTCTTGCCACATAATATCCTGTTGGCAAAGTCATATAGTATTCTGGTGGCAAGGGAGTAGGTGTCGAATTCACAAACTCTTACACTTTTGACCTAGAACATTTGCTGTAAGGGATGCAGCCTTCCCCTTCAACTTTTTTTTTTTTTTTTTTTTTTTTTTTTTAGTTTTGAGACAGTCTCTAGCCCGGGCTAGCTTCCAGCTCATTGCTATTTCCTGCACTGAGGTGGCTTCTGATCTTCTTGCCCCCCACCCCCCAAGTGCTGAGATTACAGGCACGGTAACTATGTCTAGTTTATGCTGTGCTGGGGTGCTGGGGATGGAACTCATGGCTTTGTGCATGCTAGGCAAGCACTCTACCAACTGAGCTACAGCCCCGGCCTACTGTCAGACATTATTTTTCCCTCTTATCTCACTAGCCCTTGGCCTCAGACCATCCTAAAGTCAACTCCTTAGTGCTTTCATTATATCTACAAAACTCTTTTAAGTCAGCAGATTTGGGTAACTGTAATCAAGGGCTGGGAATGTGGAGGTCATTAGAATTCTACCTTCTGAGAATGATTTATTAAAGCAATCAGCTATCAGTTGGCAGCTGGTTTACACTGGGAGGGAACAGGCCTTATGCAATGACGGCTTGTGGGCTCTCCATGTCCTCCATCAGCCTGACCTGGCCTGACAATGCTTCACAGATCTCACATCCTTTCTCTCCCAAGTCCTCCCATTTAACTCAAACCCTATGCCAGCTACAGTGGCACATACCTGTAATGACAGCATCCAGGAGGTAAAGTAGGAGGCTCATAAGTTTCAGAGCAGCCTGGGCTACACAGCAAGTTAAGGTTTCTTTGGGATGCATTTCGAGACGCTGTGTGAGTAAACCAATTCATCCATGTTATATCCACCCACTCCTGACAACTTTGACTGGACTCCTTGACTGGTGGGGGTATGACCAATTATCCTTTCTCCTCCCCTCTGACGAAGTTGGAAAAGTCAACCTTTGGTCTCTAGAGACAGATTTAAAAAAAAAAAAAAAAAAAGATTTATTTACTTATGTGTATGTGTGTGCGCGTTCCGTGAGATAATGTGCCTGAGGTGGGTGCTGGGAACTGACTGAATGCCGACCCTGCAGGTGTAGCCCGACCACGGGCTGGTGGGGATGTGTGCCCCTGGACCACCACCCTTGCTTCAGGAAGAAAGAACACTTACAGAAGGCTCTTGGGAACTCTTTAAGGGCTTACCTGGCTTACCCAACCCTCACCAAACCACAAGATGGAACACTGTAAAGATAGGGCCACCATGAGGAGTGGAACACACAGGACTCACGGCTGCACCCCGTCTACTCTAAGGATGCCTGCCTTAGGTCGGAATGTAACCAAGGTTTCTCTTTTTCTTTCCTATTTATTATGTTATATCATGTTCATTAATGTATGTTAATTATCTTACACTAATTAGTAATTATATTAATTATAAATTAACATTTAACTCAGACATAAAAAGTGCACATAGTAATGAGGTCACCTGATGTTTTGACCCCACATACACAGTGTGTGATGCTTAACACGAATGCCTCCTCCTTTTCCGCTTGCCAGTTCCTTGGGGTTTTGTTTTTCTTTTTTGAGAAAATGTTTCCCTGTGTAGCCCAGGCTACCTTGAAATTCCTGGCAATCCTTCTGCCCTGGCCTTCTAAGTGCTAGGATTACAGATAGCCTCTTCAGTATCTGGGTCCACCCCTCTCTTCCTTTGTTTCCTCCGTCCTTCCTTCATTATTTTAAAAATAGGGTCTTGATATGTATCCTTCGCTGGCCTGGAACTCACTATGTAGACCAGGCTGGCCTTGAATTCATAGAGATCTACCTGCCCCTGCCTCCTTGCTGGGATGAAAGGCAAGGGCCTATATGCCCAGCCACTTGTCATCTCTTTGTGGTGAAAACTTTCCTCCTGCTTTATGAAAGGCACGGTCACTGTTATTGCACTGATGTGATGACAGAGCAGAACCTCTGGCTTCTAACTGTCAGTGTCGTGTTGATGACCCCACCCCCCCCCATTCCTTCCCTGCAGCTGAGGAGTATTCAATTGTGAATGTGCCACCACATTCTCTTTATCTGCTCATCAGCTGACGAGCTTTAACATCCACAGGAAATAGGACTGCAGAGAACACGGGCGGGCGTGAGTGTGGTTATCTCTTCTACATGCTGAAGAACAGGAGAGACGGCTCTGTGCTTAAGAGTATTTGCTGTATTCCAGAGGACGCAAGTTCCATTCCCACCATCCACATGATGGCTCACAACTGTCTGTAACTCATAGATGCCGGCAGACATTATACAAAAAATATAAATAAATAAATCTTAAAAAAAAAAAAGAAACACTAAAACACTGATTTCAACTAGCAGTAGTGGCACGTGCCTGTAACCACAGCACTGGAGGTAGAGACAGGAGGATCAAGAGTTCAAGGCCATCCTTGGCTGCCTATTGAGTCCAAGGCTAACCTGGGTTACATGAGATGCTGTCTCAAAAAAACCATTACCAAGACCCAGGTGTGCTGGTACAAGCCTTCCATCCATCACTTGGGAGGCAGACACAGGTGGGTCTCTGTGAGTTTATGACCAACCTGTTCTACATAGTGAGTTCCACGCCAGTCAGGGCTACAGAGTGAGATCCTGTCTTGAAAAAAAAAATTACCAACAACGTAAAACGACAACAAAAATGATGATTTGCACAGGGCACGGTACCCCTGTGATGCTAACACTCTGGACACTGTTGCAGGAAGAGCCCGAAGAGTTTGAGGTTAGTCTGGACTCCATAATGAGTTCCACGCCAGCTTGTCCTTCATAATGTAAGCCTGTCTCAAACATAAATGAAGGCCCGGACTACAGCTTAGTTGTTAAAATGCTTGCCTAGCATGCCCAAGCCCTGAGTTTGACCCCCAATACCACAGAAATGAAACATGGTAGCACCTGCCTGTAACCTAGCACTTGGGAGGTAGAGGCAGGAGGATCAGAAGTTCAAAGGCATCTTTAGCTGCATAAGTCATTTGAGGACAGACTGGGATATCTGAGTCCCTGACTAAAACAGCAGCAGCAACAATAAACAAAATAATACCTGGTACATAAATACGACTTCCATTTTCATTGACTAGATATCCCTGGTAGTGGGAATAGCAGATCCTGTGATAGCTCTGCCCTTAGTTCTTAAGGAACCTGTACATTATGTTTTGCATAATGGCCGACTCATATTCCCACTAAGAGTGCACAGGAGTCTCCTTTTCTCTGTGTCTTCGCTAGCACAAATGCTTCATCTGTATGATAGCAGCCATTGAGACGGGGGGGGGGGGGGGGGGTGTGAGGTGGCGCCCCCTAGTGGCCCTGGATTTCATCCCAGGTGATGTTGAACATGTCACGTCTTGTGGACCTACCCATGTTCTCTTTTGAGAAGTGTCTACTGTGCGCTGTTGCCTGGCTGACTATCTGCTTGCTTTAGATTTCACCTTATACATTCAGATACCTACTTCCTGGTAAGATGTCACTTGCACACACTTCCTTCCATTGCGTAGCCTTGCATTTGGCTGTTGTGCAATGTGACACAGAGACGTTATGGGGTTTCTTTCATAGAATCCCAACAACTTAAAAAGTTATTATTATGGTTGTTGTTGTCATTGTTGGTGGTGGTGGTGGTGATGGTGTGTGTGTGTGTGCGCGTGCGTGCATATGTGTGTATGTGTGTGTAGGTGTGTGAGTGCACACACAGGCGTGTACATGTGAAAGCTGGTACCTATGGAGATCAGGAAAGTATCAGATCTCCTGGAACTGGAGTTACAGGCTGACCAATGTAGGTGCTGGGAGCTCTGCTCCTCTGCAAGAGAATTGAGTGCTCTTAACCATTTCTCCAGTTCTTATTTTAAACACACATACACACACACACAGGGTGTGTGTGTGTGTGTGTGTGTGTGTGTGTGTGTGTGTGTGTGTGTGTGTTTTCCAAGGTGCTAAGAATCCTGGGTCCTGGACTTGAGCTCGCCCACTGAGCTGCAACCCCAGGATACACCCTCTACACTCTTCTGTTTTTTAAATTTTAAGACAGGCAGGCTTTGAACTCCTGATCCTTCTGTCTCAGCTCTCGAGTGCCTGGGATGACGGGTCTGCCCCCTGAAGCCTGTCCCTGACAATTTTTGATTCAGAGGCAAGACTTTGTCCTATTTTCAGAGCTGGTCCTGGCTAGAGGAGGGACTTGACCTGAATATTCAGCCAGACAAGGTCAGAGCAGAATCCCACATCTAGATCTCTTCGTTTGCTGTCACCACAGTGTCCTTCTCCAGGCCACTTTGTCCTCTCTTCCAGCCACAAGTCAAGGTAAAGACGTCACAGTCTTTTGGGATTAGTTCCCCTGGGAACCCAGAGTCTTCATCTTAGCAAATTGAGTCTTAATGACCTATTTACAACTAAGGAGCCCGACTGCCTTTTCCCCAGAAATCAGACTCACCATCTCCAGAGTGGAGCAGTTGATCCTGTCTGCTGCATGGCTTCCTAGAATGGCGTGGAGAGAGTCCAAGGGCATCTGCGGTTCCCTAGGACCCTGCCTCAACACATCAACAAAGAAAAGAAAGAATTCTAGCATCACCCGCCACTTCCATAAGGAAAAGGCGTTCTTTATGATGAAGCCTCACTCCATCCACGGTAAAGAGACCTCAGTGACCAAACTAAGTGACAGATACAAAAACAAACCAATCAGGCATGCAGCTATGTATGTAACGCAGGACTCAGCAGATAGAATCGGGAGGATCAGGAGTTCAAGGCCAGCCTGAGCTACATGACTGTTTCAAAAACAAAACAAAGGAACCAAGTCAGCAGGGGGAAGATGATGACCAAGCCTATTCTGGTAACAATCCCAGTGTAGTGTACTCCAGCAGAGATTCTTAACCTGTTGGTCACTACTCCTTTGGGGTTGGATGACCCTTTCACAGCTGTTGCCTGGGAGCATCAGAAATCACATTACAGTTCATAATTGTAGCAAAAGTACAGTTATAAAGTAACAACAAAAATAATTTCATGGTTGGGGGGTCATTACAACTTGTATACGAATCAGCATTAAAGGGTAGCAGCATGAGGGAGGTATTGCTGGGACCACTGCTGTGGTCACCTCTTCCTAAATTTACCCAAGTATCTTTCACTGTAAGATGCAAAGAACATTTATCACTGACCACATGTCATGAGCAGGTTATTTTTGAAACACTAAAATAGGTCAAATTACAATTTTCATTATGATGGAGGGTGGCCTTTATGTAGACAAATTGCTCAGGATTACTTTCATCCAATTAGTATTCACTTCATTCAAATTCAATACAGTGATTATTTTAAGCCTTTGGGTTGGACTTAAACTCCTTGTTTCTACCTACATGATTAGAAAATGGAGACATTTTAAGGTTAGGGCTATCACTCAGAGGTAGTGTACTCAGTAAGCATGTGTGAAGCACTGGGTTCAACCCCAAGGACATGAAACAACTTTTAAGAGTCATTGTTAAGAGAAACCCTGGTTCTTTAGCCCTGTGTTGTAGTCCATGTCCGAGCATGACAGCAGGAACTTCGGGAGTCCAAGGTCATCCACGGCTTACAGCAAGTTCAGATCAGCCTGGGTTACATGAGACCCCTTGTTAAAACCAAGAAAAGACAAAGGAAGAAAGGAAAGAGATGGGGGGGGGGAGAGACAGAGAGAAAGAGACAGAGAGACAGAGAGCACCTCAGCACCCAGGAGGTGAAGGCAGGGGGATCAGGAGTTCAAAGTCATCCTCAGCTACAAAGCATGTTCATATGAGCCTGGGCTACTGGGACTCTGGATGGATGGATGGATGGATGGATGGATGGATGGATGGATGGATGGATGAACGGACATACAGACAGATGATAGATAGATGGTTAACAAGCTTCCTTTAAGAATTTAAACTACATTTATAAAATTAATTTTTAAAAATACCTTTTCTCAAAGCATTCTTAAATATTTACAGGGAATTTTAACTCCTTATTTTTCTATAGTATTGATCTGGACTTTCCAGCTTTATTGAAAGTCTACATCAATACCCAGTTACACATTTTAAATTACAACCCTGAGGCTTTGCACTGCATACTCAAGTTCACTCTCTCCAACAAGGTCTCACACTGTAGCCCATGCTGGCCTCAAATCTATAGCAATCCTCCTGCCTTAGACTCCTAATTCCCAGGAACCAATATGTCTGGCTAAAATTACAACTTCTTAACTTCTTAAAATGTTACACACACACATAGTATTTGAACTCAGCCCCTTCGGGCAGTGGTGGTGCCTGCCTTTAATCCCAGCACTTGGGAGGCAGAGGCAGGTGGATTTCTGAGTCCGAGGCCAGCCTGGTCTACAGAGTGAGTTCCAGGATAGCCAGGGCTACACAGAGAAACCCTGTCTCAAAAAACCAAAAAAACCCAAAAAACAAAAAACAACAACAACAAAAAAAAACCCCACAACAACAACAACAACAAAAACCCTCAACCCCTAAATATCAAAACTATGAGTTTCCTTCACATTTCTTCCCTAAAGAAAATGTTTCCAGGGTCAAAATCAACTCCTGACACAATAAAGAAACAAGTCTGAGATGGGGATTAGCTTACTGGGTAGAACATGTGGCTAGCATATGCTAGGCCCTCGGTTCAATCCTCAGTACATTAAAAAGAAGAGGAGGAAGATGAGGATGAGAAGGAGGAGGAAGGAGGAGGAGGAAGAGGAGGAGGAGGAGGAAGAAGAGGAGGAGGAGGAAGAGGAGGAGGAGGAAGAGGAAGAGGAGGAGGAGGAAGAGGAGGAGGAGGAAGAGGAAGAGGAGGAGGAGGAAGAGGAGGAGGAGGAAGAGGAAGAGGAGGAGGAGAAGGAAGAACAGGAGGAGGAGGAAGAGGAGGAGGAGGACAAGGAAGACGAGGATGAGGAGGAAATGCAGGTGTGTGGCACGTGGCAGCATCCTGAGGGTAATGGGAGAGTTGAAGGGCACCTGGGGTAACCTAGAACCCTGCCTCAACACACCAACAAAGAAAAGAAAGACTCCTAGCATCACAAGAAAGCCAGGGAGTTCTGTCTCAAGGGCTGGATCTCTTCTATATTAGAAAACCCTGCCTGGACCAGGCTATTTAAGGAGTTCTTGTTATTCACTGCAGAGAGCTCCAGCTACTTCCAGAGCCTCCTGACCTTCATCCATATCCTCAGGCCGGCTGACTTCAAGGTACTAGATCAGGTCTGAGCCAGTGTGGGTTGTGTCTGGATACAGCCTACAGGGGATGAACTGCTGACAGTGGCTCTCTGGAGAGCACATGCATGTTAGGGCTCATATTGAACCCTGCTTGCCACAGGGCTGTTTCAGTGAGTGCACATCAGAAACCCAGTCCCCTCTCTCCAGTAGCTAAAGACCTGTTAATCAAGCCTGGCATAATTAAGTCCTTGCCAAAATTCTAGGTAAGCAGAGTTCTGTCTAAATATTTTCGTGTTCTGATCTGGAATTAGGAGAGTACCCTTCTTCACTGACTGTACTGACTAGAGTAGGGCTGCTTAGACTGTCCCATCCACACTCTGTTTACCTGAGAAATCTTCACACAACTCCAAATAAAAATGACTATATATAAAGTATGGATATAAATCAAATGCTTACTGATAATAAATCATAAGAGACTTAATTCAAAACACCTATAAAACATATATATATGTATATAATTTCAACATTTACTAAAGATGAGAGTAAATTTACGTACTAATGAGACCAGTGTGCTAATCTCAATTTAATTTTACATGAAGAATTAAATATTATCTGAATATTTGATACTGTAGAAATTGGAGCATCTTCAATGCTTTTCAGAGCTAGCCAATATTTTGATTTGATATTAGCCATGTTGAGAAAACTACTCTGCATGAATATATAGTACAAAAGGGTAGAAGAATGCTTAGTGCCATTTCAAAGATGGTTAGAGAGCTGGGAGAGGACGCTCAGAGAGCAAGAGCACTGTCTGCTCCTGCAGAAGACTCAGCTGTAATGTAACGATTATGTTACTGTAAGAGGGGAATTTTCCCATGTACAAGAAACACTGTAACTCATAGCATACAATAATCTCAAGTCTAAGCTACAGTGTTTCAGACAACACTGGACAGCTTGCATGGTACACCTGCATATGCTATACAAACTGAGCACACTGTGTGTTCAGAAGCAAGCGTGCAGGGCAGCTGTGTGCTGCAATACTAGCCTCCTAGAAACTCCTTGGATGGTTACAGGTTTGACTCTGAATAAACTTTTGGTTGTTGCACTTTCAGCCGCCATTTTTCACAGCTCCTTTCTGCAGTTCTTTCATTCAGTTACACAAGCCCATGTAGTCTCAAAGCTTAAGGGATCAGGGCTGGAGAGATGGCTCAGAGGTTAAGAGCATTGGCTGCTCTTCCAGAGGTCCTGAGTTCAATTTTCAGCAACTACATGGTGGCTCACAACTATCTGTAATGAGATCTGGTGACCTCTTATGTCCTGTAGGCATACATGGAGGCTGCATACACAATACATAGTTAATTTTTTTTTAAGTAAAAATTAGATTAGACAGTGAAACGAGATAAAGTTGAGCATGAAGATTGGAGCTAGAAGTATGCAGGGGACTCCAGGAGTGCCCTTCACACCTCTTGTAATCTTTCCTATCATTCATAGGCCAAAGAGCTGGCTTTTCTCCTTCAAGAAACAGTAGGCTGGGGGGGGGGGGGGAAGAAAGAAGACATCTCCCTCGCCCTCCTCTACAATCTCAGGTGCTAGAACATTCCTTCTCAGCCAAAGTAACTACATAGTATCCTCAAGTTCCTCCAGCAGAAGCAGGGCTCCTCACTCTGACTGGCAGTCATCACCAACCAGCTGCACTTACTGTACCAGTGCTCTTAAACTCTCAGCAGCTAGTGAGTTGGTACTGGGCTGAGCTAGCAAATTGCGGAGCGGCTGCGCCAGCTCTGGTCTGCTTGCCTTGGACTTCTTTCTTTCTTTCCAGACAGGGTCTCACTGTGTTGTTGCCTGGCCTGTCCTTGAATTTGTCGCCCCCTATCTCAGGCTCCTAAACAGCTGGGATGACATGAAATGCCATCCCCAGTTTGGACTGCCTGTACAAGAAAAAGAACCTCCTTTGTGTTAAGTAACAGGAAACCGCAACTTTGTTGCATCCTTCGCTGATAACAGAATTTGGTATGTTAGAAGAGTGGAGTCCTGTGAGTTGGTAAAGATGCGTGTTACCAAGCCTGATTACATGAGTTCAAACCCCAGGGCCCACGTGGTGGAAGAAAATAATAGACTTGCTCAGGTTGCCCTTTGACCTCCACATGCACACCATTGCACACAAGTATACACACATGCTCACAAAGCAAGTGAATAAATGTAATGGATGAGTGGCTCCAAAGAATAAGCCCTAAAATGTGAAATTACTATGTGGAGGAGGTAGAGAGGAGGCAGGAAAATCAGGGAATCTGGGCACTTGATGGTAAGTCATTACTTATCACCTGCTAAAAGTCCCAGACACTAAAGGCATTACAGTTTTACTCTAAAAATAGGGAAAACGTACATCACTGCTTTACTATTTATATATTTTTTTGAAACAGCGTCTTGCTATATAGCCCAGGCTAGCCTTCAGTACACAGTAAGCCTGCATCAGTCTCCTATATGCTGGCATCCAATTGTACACCACCAAGCTTGCTTGTCTGCAGTCTAACTGATATGGAGACTTGCAAGGGGGGATGAGAAAGGCCACTTGAAATGCTCTACTATGGAGCCAGTGGGCAGAGTGGACAATAGGTCATTATTCTTTACTTGCTGTCATGGGAATAAACAGGCTCTTAGCTGTGACTGGCTGGATCATGACGGTCTACAAGAGGA
Source organism: Uromys caudimaculatus (assembly GCA_028551405.1). Taxonomy (NCBI): domain Eukaryota; kingdom Metazoa; phylum Chordata; class Mammalia; order Rodentia; family Muridae; genus Uromys; species Uromys caudimaculatus. The sequence continues at coordinate 46,821,860 of CM052714.1, read as the reverse complement.
GCTGGCATAGACCCCAGACAGGCAGGAGTTTGAGTTGAGTGGCATCCTGTGCTGAGACTTTTTTTAAAAAATGTGGATGGATACATGTCTGGTACCCAAGGAGGCCAGAAGAGGATGTTGGATCCTCTGGAACAGGAGCTGTGGGCAGTTATGAGCCTTCACGTGAGTGCTGGTTCTTGAACCTGGCTCCTCTAGAAGAGCAGCCAGTGCTCTTAACAAGCTGAGCCATCTCTCTAGCCCTGGGCTGCTATGTTTTTGTCGTTTCTTCCATATTGGAAGAGACAGTGTTCTGTACAGAGAGATAGGAAGGGGTAGGGCTGTGAAACATCCAACTCAATTTCCATTTTAAACTTTATTCAACTTTACTTCTTTGTTCTTTTGTTTTTGTTTTGTTTACTAGTGTTTTGAGAGTTTCCTATTGCCTAGGCTGACCTCAAACTCACTATGTAATTGAGGATAACCTTGAACTCTGTATTTTATAGATAGACTGAGAGATGCCATCTGTCTGTCTGTCTGTGTGGTGTATGTGCGTGGTGCATTGAGTGCCCCACCTGTCACTCTCCATCTTACTCCCTTGAGATAGGGTCTCTCACTGAACCTAGGGGTGGGCTGGTTGGTAGGAAGATGTAACCACCATCCTCTCTACCGCAGTAAGGTTATAAGTGCACGCACGCATGTGGCCTTGGGAGACTTTTTACTTGGGTGCTGGGGATTCAAACTCAGGTCCTCAAGATTTCACAGCAAGGATGTTTACTCACCAAGCATCAAAATTGTAATCTTTAGCTTTTCTTTTCTTTTTTCTTCCTCATCCTTCCTAGATTTTTGAATACCAGACTATATACACATGCTAGGCCATTGAAATATATCCTCAGTCCTGCATCTCCTAACATTAGATAAAGAAAATTACAAGACTACCCTCCCACCTGATATTTTCATGTTCGTTTAAAAACTGATTCAGTGTCTTAATGGCGACCTCCTCTTCCCCTTTATACCCTGCAAAGATGAAATAGTTCAGCACATATAAGCTTGCTCTGGGCCCTCAAACGGCACAGCAAATGTGGTGGAACTGCTCAGTTAAAAATGCTGTTTCAGTCTTTGGATGCAGGATCTGGATTGCCCTGAAGGTGGTTATTAGCAGGAAGGGACTTGCTATGCAGACTAAGAAGCTGTGTGGGTGACTGGTGGGAAGCATGAAAGGACATGAGGAAGAAGACTTACTTTGGTTTAAAAAGTATGCTTTGTCCAAATACTCACCACAAAGTGCTGCTTCTTGCCTGCAGTCATTGCTATAAAAATAGTATGGTCAGTAAACTGTAGCAGAAGTGGGAATCATACACTACCCAAACTGAATATCATAAGAATCTGTTCATGATGTGGCCCATAGGGAACCTGAGACCCTTTTTTATGAAAGGAGTTGAGACATGGTCTCATAACTAGCCCAGGCTGGCTTTGAGCTCAAGGTCCTTCCATATCTGCCTCAAATGTTGGGATTACAAGCATAAAACACCACCTGAGACTCTATAAAAATGAAAATTATTTATTTTATTTCTTCAGTTAAATCCATTATGGTGGTAAAAACCTGTAATCATAGATAACATGGAGGCTGAGTCAGGAAGATCACAAGTTCAAGGCCAACTTGGGCTATGTCTTAGGGTTTCCATTGTTGTGAAGAGACACCACGACTAAGGGAACTCTAATAAAGGCAAACATTTAATTGGGGCTGGCTTATAGGTTCGGAGGTTTAGTCACTTATCATCATAGCAGGAAGCATGGCAGTGTGCACTCATAAGTGGCGCTGGAGAAGGAGCTGAGAGTTCTACATCCTGATCCGAAGGCAGTCAGAAGACTGGCTCTTCTGCCCTAGGTGGAATTTAAGCAAAGGACTACAAAGCGCACCCCCACAGTGACACATTTCCTCCAACCAAGTCATGCCTCTTAATAGTGCCCTTCCCTGTGTACCAATCCTTTAACCACATCAGTCCATAGGGGCCAAACCTATTCAATCCACTACATGCTATAAGACACTTAAGCAGAAATTAAGCAAAACATATTGCTGGGTGGAGGCATTCTCCTGCAGCCCCAGTTTGTACAGGTGCTGAGGCAGGAGATTTCAATGCCTGAACTGTCATCAGGTTACTTCTGAAATGATTTAACCGAACGTTATTTTGTTTCTTGGTTCCTGACTCTGACCCTTGGGATTGCAAGTTACTGTGAAGTGTGTCTTTGCTACTTTAGTTTTCTTCTTGGGAGAAGGGGGCAAAGTATCAGAGCTCGATTACATTTGTTTCTTAGTTTTCTGAGAGAAAGCAGCCATGTACATAGCTTACAGATTCCAGTCCTATTAGCCTAGTTCCTTTCAGGTAAGATGAGGTTTTAGCAATCCAGGGACACATGAGGATTTACCACAAACCTATCCATGGGTGGTCCTATCTTAGCTTTTCTTGAAATGGCATGCATTCTCTGCTTAGAGAGGAAACTTAAGTGTGTGAGAAAAATACAATAGGATGAGAAGGGAACATAGAATTTACGAAACGGTATTTGAACAGTGTGTGAGAACAGGCGGTTACTAAAGGGAAACAGCCCAAACAATATCAAATCCAAAAGTTACTGTATCCTAAAAACATAGCAAAAGAATCGCAGCTCAGTAACTTTTAAAAGGACATGAATATGACAAACAGTCTTTCTGTTATTATAAGCATGACTCTAAAGCTGCAGGCCCCAGAGAAAGGAGGGGGAAGTGAAACGAGGTCACTTCCCTTAGCCTACAGCAGCATACCACACAGAAAAGGGGGGCTGAGAGCCCACTCTGATTAATAACTCACCCCAACCAACAGCAGCTATTTATGCTCATTCACCAAGATAGGGGACTGTACCAGAAGCTAAACAGTCACAAGTGTATCGAAACAGGGGGCACAATACTCATGGCAGAGAGGGTCAGAATACCTTAGGACCTATTGGTCATCAGGAGTGAGAACTTGAACTCAAGAAAAACCCAGATCCCCCACTACACTCAGCGGGCCCCTAGACTGGAGCCCTCCTCCTTGTTCAAGGAGTTTGTATCTCTTGCCAGTAAACTTCTCTGTAACTCTGCCTTCTGCCCTGTCATTCAGTTCTTTAATTGAGAGAGGAAAAGAACTAGACTACATCAAATTCAAGGCATCCACATTTTTTCTCTAGTCTCTCCCTGACTCCAATTAAAACTAGTTTCAGGGTATGTCACCAGCAAGGCTCACAGTTCACACACACAGCACACAAGACGGTCTCATTAAGTAGACCTGGCTGACCTGGAACTCACAGAGATCTTCCCCCTGCCTACACGCATAAATGTGCACTGCATGCATGCTTGTTGCCTAGGGAGGTCACTAGAGGGTGCTGGGTTGCCTAGAGCTGGAATTACAGATGGTTGTGAGCTACTGTGTGGGTGCAGTTGGGACTGAACCTGGGACCTCTGTAAGAACAAGTAATCTCAGCCACTGAGCCATCTCTCCAGCTCAAAAAAAAAAAAAAAAAAAAAAAATATATATATATATATATATATATATATATATATATATATATATATATAAAATTTATAACAAGGTTTTAAAAAGTGAAAGGGAGGCAGGGTGGAGTGTTCAAAGGACACCAGGCAGAGTGTTGGGAGTAAGATTGTTGGTGATAAGGAAGAGTTACTAATCAGCCCAGCATGGTGGCACATGCCTTTAGAGGCACTCAGATCTCTCACTTCCAGGACAGTCAGAGCTAAAGTGAAAACCAGTCTCAAAGCAAAAACAACCCCCCCCCAAACAAAAACAAAAACAAAACTCAGCTGTTATTGTCATGGACAGACAAACAGACAAGTACATGGGCACCCTCTAGGGAGTCGGGGCCCCAAGGCAGAAGTAGGAGGAGTCTGCAGCCAGGTTGATTCCCTGCAGGAGGCAGGAGAGGGAGTGGGGCGGATGTGAGACCACCAACATTCACTTTGATGTAAACGCATTTCCCAGAGAGACCTTGGCACTGGGAGTTCTGTTAGCTAGGGACTCAGGAGGGTGTGCCTGTGGGTGTCTGTGAAAGGCAAAAAGCTGCTGCAGACATGACCTGAGCAGCTAGATTCCTAAACTACAAAAATCAGTGAGGTAGACTCACGTGGGGCGTCCCACCAAGAGGCGGGAGAGCTATGACCTTAAGAGTAGATATCATTTTATTTCCAAGTAAACATAACTTACTGTGCTTGACATCCTAAATGGTGGTATCTCTGGGAAGGGATTATCTGGCCTCAAAGGAGCAGAATTTATTGTCTTTCACAAGACAACTTGGAAAACACATTGTCTCTGTTGTGGACTGTGAAGTCTCCTGCCTTTCTCTGCTTAGGACTCTACTGGGACTTTCTGCTGGGTGTTTTGAGTGCCCAATTTGATGTTTTGCTGTCTAATATGTATATGTATATATGTGAATATCTATCTCTCTACTTATCATGTATTTTATGTTGGCCTAGTGCATACTCAACAAAAAATGTATACATTCAAAATGATCGACTCTCATAGATCATTTTCCTGACTGAATAAATTAATTCGGTAACACTGGGGATTACCTTTTCTATTTCTTGAATCAATGTTGTCTCTCTCTGGATTTATTCTCTGGGCTGTTCGGGGTTGAAGCCTGGATGTTCAATGAAAGGCTGAGTACAGACTGTCTTCTGAGACACATGCTTAGAAAGAGGCAGGCCCTCGTAACGATGGATTTAGAAAGAGGCAGATATCAGAAGCAATCCAGCAGAAGGTTAAAAGTGGTTACCATTGGGGGAAGTATTGGGTGGGGGGCTTTCTTCATTACATCAAAACCATCGCCTGAGTAGCGTCTCACTAGGTACAGGGTGGAAGAGTGGAAGGGACAATATCCTAGGTGGAAGGAAGTATAAACAAAAATAGCCAGTGGCTTTCCTTACCAGAACTGAAGGTGAGGGTTATTTAATGATGGTTCTTAAAAGCCTTAACCTCCCTTTTAGCCCACCACCCACCAGAGGTAGGGGGAAAGAAAGGTTATGGGGGAAGTGGACCTGTATAGAAAGGTTCTTTAGAGCAATTCCCATCTATGTTGTCTAGAAATTGGCAGTTCAGTTCACAGGTCAGTATCGGCAGCTCAATCCATTTGAAAACATTTCACGGATACACCAGCAGTCCAGTTCGGTAGAGTGGAGATAGCAAACAGGAATCAGCAGTGGTGACACTACCTAGCAGAGACAGCCAGGCCACAGCAGAACCGGCATGAGTCAGCAGGAGGGATTTGGATTGGCAGAGATGCCAGGAGTTCTTGGTTGTGCCTCTCTCAGCAAAGCAAACATCTGTGAAGACGTGTGACCAACAAGCACTGCACAGCTAGTTCTACCAGCAAGCTAAGCTCAGCCTCCATCACTGTCCCTGAGTCCTTTCTATACTCCCTCCAAACATCATGCATACTCCATGTCTTGCCTCAGCACGAGTCTGTCTCAGCTGACATGACTCTGCCAATCGGCAAGATGCAGCAAGAAACTCTAGCACAAATGTAGCTCAACTATGCAATGTAAGGTGGACCAATACATGCATGTTGTTAAAGAATCTTTCCTCACATGTTCGCTTTAGCAGAACCTTTCACCTGTGTCTGCTTCAGCTAAACATTCTTTCACAAGTCTGCCTTAGTCTTTCACCTGTGTCTGCTTCAACGAAATGTGCCTTCACATATTTACCTTAGCAATACACAATCCAACACAACTGACTTTCCAAAGAACCCTTAAGTTTCCACTTCATGAGGGTGTCATGGAACAAGAAGAAAAGCCAAAGGTACTGAGAACCACTCCAGTAAACCTGGAGTTGGTTATGGAGATTTTTATCTATGCTGTTTGAACAGCCCATGCATGACCTGGGCAGAGTAAAAGGGTACAATATTAAAAAATAGGGAGAGCAATGTCTGTTCAGAGAACAGAGATGAGGAGGGTCTACATTCCACTGGGTTAATATGAAAGATGGAAAGGAAAACCAATGTATCTTGATTGCCACTCGGACTGAGATTAAAGGGGAATTCTAGGAAGATTCCTAGGGTTCTCAGAAGAGATGCTTTTCTCCAAATTAGATTTTTATCAGAAAACTTAAACAGAGAAAACTTAGCCAAGTGTGGGGCATGATATACGGCATTAATGAGGGGTTGAAGCCTACTATGTAATGAAACCTCCTTTTGTAAGGAGGCCTGGAGAAAATTCGTCTGAAGGTCAGGAGAGTAGGTTTAAGCACTAAAGGAGGTGAATGGTAACAGACACAGTAACAGGAAGAGAGGTCACACCTCAAGAAGGGAGTGGCCAAGTGTATCGAGTGCCACAAACTGTCTAAAGCGAATGGGCTGTGTTAGACATGGGTCATACCAATCTTAAACAACAACCCAGGGGGCCGAAGAGATTTATTTTGCAATCAAATACAATAGAAGGGACGGAAGTAGAAACTTGAAGGTTCTTTGGAAAGTCAGTTGTATTGGATGGTGTTTTGCTGGGGCAAATATGTGAAGGAACATTTAGCTGAAGTGGACACAGGTGAAAGGCTAAGGCAGGCTCGAGAAGGGAGGCTCTGCTAAAGCAAACAGGTGATGAAGGATTCTTCTCTAGTGGCAAGCACGCATCGGTCAGCCTTACATTGCTTAGTTGAGCTCCATTTGTCAGGACTCCATAAACGCATCCCTCAGTTTCTCGCTGCTTCCTTGGACTAGGGCTGATTGGCAGAGTGACATCAGCTGTGACAGACACTTGTGACAGAATCCTGTGCGAGGCAAGACACATGCTGAGGCAAGACCCGTGGAGGACCTGTGATGTTTGGAGGGTATAAACAGTGACAAGGCTGAGCTTGGCTTGCTGGTAGGGAGAGCTGTGCAAAGCTTGTTGGTCTTGAGTCTTCGCTGATCTTCACTTCGCTGAGAGAGGCACAGCCAAGAACTTCTCGTGTTCCCGCTGGTCCCTCTGCTGACTGGAGCCAAGGCTGAGGCCTGGCTGTCTCCACTAGGTAGTGCCACCACTGCTGATTTGTGTTTGCTCTCCCTACTCAACCGAACTGGACTGCTCGTATATCTGTAAAATGTTTTAACTGCCAATTTCCAGACAACACAGATGCGAGTTGCTCCAAAGAACCTTTCTAAACAGGTCCACTTCCCTCGTATCCTTTCTTTCTCACTACTTCTGGTGGGCAGCGGGCTAGATGGGAGCTTAAATCGTTTAAGAAGCATCATCAAAATGAAGCCTTGAAAAAACTTAAAGTTACAAGGGGCAATAAAAAATGAAAAGATAGAGGCAGGGAATAGATGATTCTGAGAAGGCAAGGGAAGAAAAGACACTATAAAGAGCTAAAACTCAAGATGGTTCTGCTCAATGGTTTCTGCTAAGAATGAGTGAGACTTGGGTATGTTTCTCTACCTGTGTGGTGACAGATAAACAGCCTTAACCACACTGCCTGACAGTCAGAATCCTAACAAACTACAGCCTTTTCTTTACTAACTGCCAAGAGCTAAAAGTAGTTAAGATGTCCTTCAACAGGTGAGTACAGTGCAAGCTGCACAAAGGAACACTGCTCATGAGAAATTGGCTGGGTGTGGAAAGAACTGTTAGCCCAGCACTGGAGGCTAAGGCAGGAGCATCAGGAGTTCAAGGCAGTTTGAGACTCTCACAAAAAGCAAAACCAAAGAGAAACAAGCCACAAAAAGATATGGGTGGATCTTTAAAAAAAAAAACAAAAACCCAGAATCTCACCATATAGTCCAGGCTGTGCTCAAATGCAGCGATGGGGTTACTGATGTGCCAAGCCCCACAGTGCTAAGTGAAAAAAGCCAGTCTGGAGAAAAGGCATGTGCCATGATTCCAATCATACGATGCTCCAGAAAACACAAAGCTATTCATGCTAAACACATCAGTCCTGACCAGGATGGATGTGGGGTTGGGTTCGAAAAGGGAGGTGAAGCACAGACTTTTTAAGGGTAGTGAATTGAATTCTGTATACCATGATGAATACACAGGAGTAAACATTTGTCAGAAGCCATTAAAACTTCACAGGCCGTTCAATGCACTTTAATGTAAGTGAAGGCTGGGGAAACCCCGGCATGGAGTGGAGAACATGACCTAACAAATGCTAGTGTTTTACACATTTAGAAAGAAGACAACCACTGATGGACAAGAACAGGGTCACACCTGGTAACAAGCTGGCACCTTGACTTGATTCCAACCTCCAAAAAAATCACGAGGAAAAAACAACTTTAAAGGTTGACATAACTGCCATTTCCACTTTCCATTAGCTAGTCAGCGAGCAGTTTGAACCCTGCAGTCTTTGTTCCACACTCACCAACATTCTGGTCTCATTTCCCCAACACCACTGTCCTGAGCAACGTAGGTTGCCTAAATGGTTTTGTTTTGTTTTTTGGATTTTTGAGACAGGGTTTCTCTGTGTGGCCCTGCCTGGAACTCACTCTGTAGACCAGGCTGGCCTCGAACTCACACGTGTGGAACTAAAGGTGTGCCTCACCAGCACCTGGGTTGGCTAAATGTTTTACCAAGTAACTGGGGGCCACCAAATTTTCAGTCTGGGGAAGGTGAGTCTGTCAATCTCATTTGCATCTTTTAGGATTTTAAAGTCTGGTTGTCAATCGCTTCTTAAGTCAAAGCAAGGGAAGATTCTTGGTGCTTTTCTCACCTCAAGTGCAAACCTAAAGGGATGATTCTGTCTTAGGGAGGAGGAGTAAAAGAAATTCCCCAAACTCAGGGTTTTCAAGACTACAAACAGATCAAGGACAAATGTCAGGACTGTGAGATGGCTTATTGAGTGAGGGCACTTACAGAGCCTGAGTCTGACTCTTGGTACCCACATGGTAGAAGGGTGAAACAACTTCTATAAATCCTCCTCTCACCTCAAATCTCTGGCTGTAGCATGTAAATGCACCCCTCCACTGTAAACAAAAGAACCTGTGTCACACTGAACCTTACTGGTTAGACTGTCCTGTTGATGACTAGCAAATTTTAAATCATTCCAGTCAGAAATTCATCCCAATGCCCCCTGCTGAGTATAGCAGAACCTAAATGTAATCCTGGCACTTGGGAGCCAAGGGACTAGGAACTCAAGGTCATTTTCAGCTGCAAACTGAGTTCAAGACTAGCCAGGGTTCATGTTCCTACGCACGTGTCTTTAAAAACAGCAAACCTTACCATCCAGTCAAACAAAAGTCCACACAGGAATGCATTCAATAATAGTTAGGGATAATTTATACAGAGGCTAGGGAAAAGATCATGATGTTGTTATATTAACAAAGGAACCTCTTGTGTCATTGGTATCCCCTAGCCACTGCTGAGGATGCCAGGAAAAGCCACTTAGCACAAAGAACCAGTATCGTAAGGCATAATCAGGCAAGCACTCAGGACGGTGGACTGCACCTTCTGTGTATTAGAGACGACACAGAACTAGCCATCACTCAGTAGTTGGGTAGTTGGAAGCCCACGGGGCTATTTATATTAATATGCATGCCTGATTCCATAGGTAAAGCTGCCATAAACTTCACAGCTGCTTTTGACCGTCCCAATTACAAAATTACAAAAGGCCCTAATTACAGAATTCTTTCACCTTTATTATTTAACCCAAACTCATACAATATATACTTTGATCACAAAACTCATCTTAATTAGGTTTTATTATTGTTTTTGTATGCATTCTTCCATTCACTTGTGCGTGCACTAACAGTTTCAGATTTTGTTGGTATATTCCCAAAGTAGCTGGGTACACGCTTATAATGCACCTTCTGGGTTTGAGTTAACTGGTGTTTCTAATCCATCCTAAAGTGATTTCCATACCCATATATTCCACAATCCCATAGCAAACCCTATAGTCTGGCTTATACAGCAAACAGCTCAGGCCAGGTCACATGGGCTCTTGATTCCTCAATCATAATTCAGGCTAAGAGTTTTTCCAGAGTCACTAGACTTCTCTACTAGAGAAAGCAAGCATTTTCACCTCAAGCAGAGCGCCAAGATGACTTCATTATACGCTGTTGGAGCTCCATAATGTGAAGGCTTTATCAGGACGGAGAAGGATGATTTAACACAAACTCCTCCTAAGCCTTTCTAGGCCTTGTAGTGCCAGACATGCTGCGCGGCTAGAAGTCCCAGTAGAAACAATCAACACAGAAGCAGTAGAGAGAAACAACCAGAGAGCACATAGATTTTTAAAGGATTTTTATACTATATTAAAAAAAAACACAAAATAAAAAAGGGATCCATCAACATATATTTTAGAAGTCCATCCAAGAGTTTCAGTGTCCAATAGCCATGGAGGCTGACGCCTGTGTCATTGCTCAGTCTGCAGCTCGTGTAAGATCAAGGAGGTGACTTTAAGTTACAATCAAACTTGCTCTGCTAGATCCAAGACCCTGAACTTATCCAAATTGTAGAAACATGCTTTCACTACCCGTCCACCAAAATACCTCCCATTCAGGTCAACAACAGCTGAAAGGCAAGCCAAAGGACAATCAGTTAATACAGGACTCTTGAAAGACATAGAAACAAATAGTAATTTTAATATTTGTTAAATTCTTTAATAGTACAACAAACCTTTAATTGCTGATTCGACTCTCTCAAATTCTAAAAATATCCGTACTGCTTCATCATCAGGGGCACCAGGAATCTAGAATGGAAAGGAACACAGGGGTAAAGTTGTGTCCATGCAAACACTCCAATTTCAATTATTAATATGTATGTATATTCATGCACACACACGACAAAAGTGGTCAACCAACAAGAAAATAAATTGCTCATATCAAACACTGTACTGTTTTTTTGAGGGTACTGTGTTAGGGGCTGGGAACACATAACTAAAGCTAAGTAATGCAGTCTGGTTTTCTGGAGGAAGCTGCCTATGGTATCTAGCATGTAATCTAGTGTTATACAGTCAGCAGACAGGGTGCCGCCGCCGCCGCCGCCGCCGCCGCCGCCGCCGCCGCCGCCGCCGCCGCAGCAGAGAAGGCTATTGCTACACAGTTGCCCTCACACAGGTCTGCATTTTCACTAGCTTTGTTTAGGGTCCAAGCCTTTCACAATATGGCTTCATGTCATGTATGTAAACACGAGTTCAAGTAATTCCCTGGAGTCCTCACCTAGCCCGAAGCCCCTTCCTCTGCCACCCCCACACTCTATTCAAAGCCTGGGTCACATGTGACAGTAATAAGACCTTCCCCATTTGTTTAGGCTAATGCCATCCTCAAGACCTGTACTCATAGCCAACACTATTAGGTCTACTATTTTGTATTTCCTGGTTATTTGTTATGAGCTGTCTCTTCAACTGAACATATCCTTGAAAACAAAGCACATTTCTGGTATCTTAAATGTTCTCAGTACAGATTGGGCTCCATGTGAGGCACTGAATACTTGCAAAATGATGTAATAAAACATTTGTATTATATTACTAAATAGGATCTATTTTTGTTTTTACATTTAAAACAAACACATAGCTGGGGGTGGTGATGCATGCCTTTAGTCCTGGCATTTAGGAGGCAGAGGCAAGAGATCTCTATGAGCTCAAGGTCAGCTTGTCTACAAGGGAGACCTTGTCTTAAAAACAAAACAAACAAACAAAACCCACCTAGCACTAGGAGGAGTCTAAGTGACGTGCATGGGCTTTCTAGGGAGACAATGTCACTAGACAAATGCCACTGTAGAGGAGGATTTATAACCCGCCAATTACAAGAGAAAATCTCCCTACCTCAAATATCACACATTTCCCAACTTTGCCATATTTTTCACATTCTTCCTTCGTTTCAACTTCCAAGTCTTCATCGACCTCTCCTGCACCGACCATGTTCTAGAGACAGAGAAATAAGGACTAGCATAATTTACAAATGTCTACGGTTTCAGAAATAACACTTTCTTTCATAAAGGCAAATGTTCTCTCTCCTCCCCTACCAGAACTAGAACCTTGCACACCCTGGGAAGTGCTCCAACACTGGGTCCCATCCTAGATGTGGGAAATGTTCTAATCCCAAAACACAGAATGGAAACGTCTGCCTCTGAAGTACTAAAGCTGGCATTTCTGTAAACAGTCAGGAAGCGCTGAAAAGTGTTACAAGAGGATCTGTGCAGAACACCTAAGAGGATGTCTCAGAAATGTCTAACCATTTTAACTAATTAGCACTGAAGTCTCAATGTAATGCCTTACTGAGAGGATAACCTAAACCCATCTGTAAGGATCTACCCAAAGGTATTATTTGCAAAAGTATCACTTTCAGTAATTTTTTCAAAAATTTGGGTTTTTTTTTGTTTTTTTTTTTTATGTATGGGCATTGCTTGAATGTATGTCTGTGTACCATTTGAGTGCCTGGTGCCCTCAAGAGGCCAGAAGAGGGTAGATCCCCGGGAACTGGAGTTATAGACAGCTGTGGACCATCATTTGGGTGCTGGGAAACAAACTCGGGTCCTCTGGAAGAGCATCCCATGCTCTTAACCACTGAGCCATTGCTCCAGCCCATATTTTCAGTATTTTATAGAATACCAGTGGGACTTTGTGAAATCCTGTAAAGATAGGTAGACGGGTGACACAGAATCCAGGGACAGTTTTCTTTTACTTCTTACCCTCAGCAAGACCACTTTAGTAGGGCACTTAAGAATTTCAGTTAATGGATTTGAATCCGACTTCTTGGATGCATCTGTATCAAAACATGAGACACTATGATCGTTAGTTTTAATTGTTCTAATTAAATCTAGACATACAAAATCTAGACATAATTAAACCTAGAGGTCTAGAAAGGCCTCTAAGAATGTCTGTGAGACAGTATCTTAGTTACATTCATTGAAGTGGGAGGATTCTGTAGTTTGGGGGCCTAGACCATACAAGGATGGGAAAAGTAAACCAAGACGAGGTCGTGTGTATTCATTCATTACTCTCCGATCCCAACTACATTCTATGTGACTAGATGCTTCAAGTTCCTGGTCCCTGACTGCCCCTCAGTAACGAACTGTAACCTGGTTTTGGATTGAGCCAAATAAACACTTCCTCTCATAGCTGCTTGTCAGGTTATTTTACCACAGCAACAGGAAATGAAACTAAGAAGTGTTACAAAGTTCCAGTACAAGACTAATTCAATTACAATGTCAATTTTATCACTGTGTCCTAGAGTCGTCTACAAAAGCATCTATGCAAGCAGTCACTATGGTAAAAACATGTTCTTCTTTGATATATGCATTTATGGCATTTTCTCAAAGTTTCCAGCTTCCACCATCACCCACCATCTTTTGCTCATTTCATTTCCTGAAGGGCTGGGAGAGCACACAGTTTATAATATTTACTGATAACCCTTGTCTTCGAGTAATAGTTTAAGTTGCCAGCTCAGACAATTAACTATCTAGCTACTAGCTAAGCTGACTTTAGATACTATTGTAAATTGGGATCACCCTTTATTTAAACTAGCAGCCAGCACTCAGGCAACTGGCTGCTGCTGAGGCTGTGCACCGACAGGACTGTCAAGCTGTTACCATACTTTAGGAAAGGGAACTCAGAGGAGCTGACTCTAGGCCTCATCAAATGAATGATCAGTAAGTGAACCAAAACCACATCTATACTGAAAGGAAAAAAACCCTGAGACTCACTGAAGGTGTGGAGAAAGCAAACACAATCATTAAGCATTTTATCAAGGTATAAAGATTCTTTGCCTAATCAAAGCAGCTGAGAAATTTTGCTCCCACAAGCATACTTCATGTCTGTCTTGGTTGTGAAACATAAAGACAAGTCTCAGGCTTCTTGGTTTCATAAGACAGAAGTGGAAACCATGTCATAACTAGCAGTCACTGCTTCCCGAGGGAGGATGCACCGTCCCCTCTGGAGTGAAGGACCCACACTGCTCTGGGAACTTACCCTGAGACTCGCCCTTCTCTGTCGCATCACCCACAATGATCTTGCCGCCGCGCTTGCTGGTCTTCTCCACAGACAATGCAGTGCTCAGCCCTTGCTCATGTTTCCCCAGTCCCTGACCTTCCCGGAAGCCATACTTCTGCATGATCTTATGAGCCACTGTGCCACTGCGAGGAAAGGAAAAGGATCCTTAGAGCCGATGCCACTGACACCAGAACACACTGATCTATGGCAGCAAAGAAAGAAAGCATCTGAAAACCTTTTCCAGGTGCTAAGGGCGCTAATGGAGCTGGAGTCTTGGTCTGCTGCTTTCTGTAAGAGGGCAGCAGTTTACTCCTGGTGTCCAAAGGTCTCAAGGGTGTCCCTAGTGACACCATCTGCTTGGCTTTGGATCACGAAGCCCAGCTTCCACTAGAGCTGTGCCTATTTATGTTCTGTAATTCCTTTCAGAGTTCCTTTTGAACAAACTATTCCAGGGCAAAGCAAACTACTACAAAGGCTAAACTATACTATATTGGAGCTTTCTTAAGTACAAGTTAAAAATCTAATTCTTGTTTAAATGAAAATCAAACAAAGTGACCATTTTTATGGTGAACAGGAAGGAAAAGACACAGAAGCACTTCCCTGCCCTCTTCCCCTCCAGTGAGGCACTGTCACTGACACACTCTGTCCTCTAAGACAGTGTGCTGGAATTGACATTTGCACTGCTAAATGCAGTCTCCATTAGTAGCAGCCGAAATCATGTGACTGAAGAAAGAACTTCCATTATTTGAAAAGTCCTCCTGCTGTTCACGAGGCCAGCTGTCTACTCCAGCTCTCTCACCGGTACCTCCTGAGGGTCCTCAGAACCTACACTGCAAGCAGCGTTCTGTTTAACAGCAGGGAACAAAAAATGTAGGGCAATGCCACCTGAGCAGTCTTTCACAGCATCAGAACACAAATCAAATTAAATATAGCGGCCCCACACTCCTGCAATCCTAACGTCAGCACTCCAGAGACTGAGTTTGAGGCCAACCTGGGCTATAAGGAGATACTACCTGGGACAAACAAATAAAATCCACCAGTCTTACTAAAATGCCAATCTTAAAACTGATTTTTTTCCTTACTATGACAATTACTCTAGTTTGAATGACAAAAGGTGCTTCTGTTTGTGAGGAGTGGTTAGGGACACAGTGCAGTAGCAAACCTTCCACCACTGAGCTGCGTCTCCAGCCTACAGTTTCTTAAAACCAAAGGTGTAAGACCACAGGCTAAGGCAAATGGCCCATTTCCTCAGGAAAACCCAGTGCCCCTCATCCTTTGGAGATAACATGAACCATCTCTAATTCCTATTTTATTTGCATGTTATGAGAAATGATGTAATTATCAGAAACTTCTCCTACGTAGCAAAATGTGTCTAAATCATCCATGACTTGTATCAGAAGGCTGCTTTGTACAAACCCTCACTGGTTTGGGAAACATTCAGTGTGGTATGAATACTAATCCTTATAGAGCAACATGTAGCCAAACAAGTGTTTCTCTAGAAATCCTAGTGGTTTCATTTTCAAATGAGTTCTACCTATGGGAAAAGCAGCAAACACTTATTATATCTCAGTCTCACAGTGTAGCCCAGGCTAGCCTGAAACTATGACTCCTCCTGCCTCTATCTTCAAGGTGCTGGTATTGCAGGACTGAGCCACACCCCAACCTCTGAATTCTCTCAGCTGGTTAGGACACTTAGCACTTACCCCATGTTAGCAAGGAAGGAGTTGCTGGGGCCTGTTGGAGATCTTGGTCTGTCTGGCTCCTCATACACTGGGGGAGGAATGGCAGCTTTGGAAGACTGTGATCGAGGTCTTGAGTCCTCTTCATAAGGAAAATCTCGGGGTACTGTTGAAGAAAAGTAGAGCAGGCTCACCACAGCTCTGCAAAAACCCCAGAAGCTTCACTAGCTTCTGCTCTCAACCCTGAACTGACTTAACCTACATTTCTGTTATGTTCTTTCTTTCCTAAAGAACACCGCCCCTATTCCCGCACGCAGTCTTCACAGCCACCATGAATTGTTCAGAGATTAGTTTTCAGATTCTCTCATTTATGTCATGCGTATGCCTGAGTGTATGCTGCTGGAAACCTGACCACAACCTCTGGAAGCAGTATACACTCTCCATGGGGGAGCCATCCGTCTCCCCACTCCTAGCATTTTAACAATTAAATAATAAAAGTTATAAAGCTAGCATTCAGAACGGCGCGCCATATTGTTATACACGTGTACTTTGCTATCCTTCTGTCCCTATAACGTTTTTGGGTTACAGGATCTGTGTAGCTTTTTAAAAACCACAAGTGGAAGAGGATTCTTAGTTCTACAGGTCATATCTTCCTAAGTGTCCTTTTCTACATCTTTCTGAAATGCTGCTAACCTGTTAAAGCGCTCACTTAAATGACAACTTGCTTGACTAGGATTTCTGTGTGCTCCAAGGAGATGCAGTGTAACTCTCAAGAGTCCCATAGAATAAGCGTACTTGCTAAAGATGCTACCTTAGCTAGCTGCACAGACCATTAAAACCCATCTTTGAAGTCAGGACCTTATTAACCCTGTACATTAGCATCAACAGGAAGCTTTAAAGATAATCAGGTACATGGACCCTGCTTGCAGAAACTGGGTTATTGTTTGTCAGGTGTTTTGTTTGTACAATATATATTTAATCACATTCTTAAATTATCTTCCTTTAAAACATAATAAATAGTATAATGCATATTAAAGAATATGGGGCTGAAGTGGTGGCTCAACGGTTAAGAGCACTGGCTATCATATAGAGGGCCCAGGTTTAGTTTCCAGCACCGCGTGGTGGCTCATAACCTTCATAAATCCTGTTCCAAGAGACACATGCTGTATTCTAACCTCTACAGGTACCAGGTATATATAGTTCAGGCAAAACACTCATACACATAAAATTAGAATATAATAAATATTGTCAAAAGATTATTGATGGCTTTGTACTGGCTGGTTTTGTGTGTCAACTTGACACACCTGAAATTATCACAGAGAAAGGAGCCTCCCTTGAGAAAAATGCCTTCACGAGTCCAGCTGTAAGGCATTTTCTCAATTAGTGATTAAGTGGGGAGGGCCCATTGTGTGTGGTGCCATCCCTGGGCTGGTAGTCCTGGATTCTATAAGCAAGCAAGCTGAGCAAATGTCTCCATGGCCTCTGCATCAGCTCCTGCTTCCTGACCTGCTTGAGTTCCAGTCCTGACTTCCTTTGGTGATGAACAGCAGCATGGAAGTATAAGCTGAATAAACCCTTTCCTCTCCAACTTGCCCCTTGGTCATGATGTCTGTGCAGGAATAGAAGCCCTGACTGAGACAGGCTTTTAATTTTGTTTTATTTTTGTTTTAGGTGTGAGTGTTTTCCCTGCATGCATCCCTATGTACCATGCGCATGCATGTCTGGTGCCCATGAAGAACAGAAGAAGGTGTTAGATTCCCTAGAACTGGAGTTACAGATGGCTGTCATCCACTATGTGAGTGCTAGGAATTGAACCTGGGTCTTCTGGAAGAGCAGCCAGTGTTCTTAACCACTGAGTTATCTCTGCAGGCCCAGCCATTTATTTTTTATTAAGTTTAGGCATGGCCCTGCACAAAGCTCAGAACAAAGCCCAATTGTAACTTCCAGGTTTTAAAAGAGCTCCAGGAGAGAACTGACAGTGGGTCAATATGTTTAGCAAAAGTAGACAAATACCGCTCAGTCACGCTCTAAACCTCAGTTACAAAATCTGTTGTCTATTTGAGACTTGTGAGACAGGCAAAACACTCATATACATAAAATTAGAATAAATATTTTCAAAAGATTATTGATGGCTTTTAGTTTTGTTTCATTGAGTGTATTGCCTGCATATAACCCTCTAGCACAAGCTAGCCTGGAAAAATCACTATATAGCACAGGCTATCCTTGAATTTGAGTACTTCCTGCCATTGTCCTTCATGCTAGTCAAGGGGCATGAGCTACTATTTATTATTGCTTTTATTTACTTCAAATGAACCTATCGCAAACATGAAACCTTGATGAAAATAACAAAAATGAAGTTATTTTTTCTTGTATAAAAATCTCCACTTCAGGCTGGGCACTTAATCCCAGCACTCAGGAGGCAGAGGCAGGCAGATCTCTAAGTTCAACACCAGTCTGGTGTACAAACTAAGTTCCAGGACAGACAGGGCTATACAGAGAAACCCTGTCTTGAACCTTACCCTGCAATGGAAAAAACAAAAAGCAAAAACAAAACAACAACAACAACAACAAAAAAAACCCACCACCACCACCACCAACAAAACCCAAACCAACTCTATATTTCTGAGTCTGGTATTTAAAAGTCTCCGGTGTGGGGTGGGGCATGGTGGTACATGCTTCTAATCCCAGCATTCAGAAGGCAGAGGTCACATCCAGGCCAGCCAGTGCTACACAGTTGAGACCTTGTTGCAAAGCAAACAGAACAAAGCAAAGCATCCCAAGTGTAGCACACAGCAAGGGCCACTGTGACTTCAGGGGTGAGAACCAGGCTATTTTGCTCTAAACCCAGGAAACTAGAGATTCAAGCTTAGGATCTTCACTGTCCATAGATATATGTGTGAGAATAAGATAATAAAGGAGAGAGATGTACATACACTCTTTGTCTTTCTCTACAAGAGAAGTCGGTGGGGCGATGGCAGCTCCTCCCATACCTGTGAAGACACAAGGACTGTGGTTAGCAGCATATTTTAAGGAAAAAGCCAAAATTAGCACACCAATTCCGCACCTGTGTAGTTATGGCTTTATTCTGGCTTCAAAAACCTTGGAAAGTAGTTACAGCTTCCTGTTTCCAATTGAGAAACAGTTAGAGAGTGAATCTGAAGAAATGGAATAAATCCCAAAGCCACTGCCCCACCAAGTGCGTGCCTGACACCTCTTGGGAGTATGAGTCCCAGCTCGTAGGATAGATATTTTAGGCTGTGCCACCATTCCTGCTCATGTCTGCTGGTCAGATAATGTGGACACAAACTGAAAGACATGATAGCTAGGACATCATGAACAGACTGTAAGGAATTCTTCATTATATGAATCCCAAAACACACAGTGTCCTGGTCATATCTCTAGCATTAGCACTCCGGGAGGTCACAGAGAGCTGTGACTTCCAGCAGCAGGAGACCCTGTCTCAAGAGTCCCATCCAGGTGTATTGTGACTTCATCTGTGGAATAGTAAGATCAAATGAAATTGATTATAAAACCATGCTGTATCAGCCCAAAATGTTTCACAAAAGAAATTAAAGCCAGTAGAGACGCAATATGATGAACTGGATGACATACATTAACAAGAAATATAAACCTAAAGAAAATCTTAAATTTCTTAAGAGATATTTTTAATAGAAAAAATTTAATTTAAAAAGTCATTTTCTGTTTTGTTTGTCCACACTGGCCTTGAGCTTGTGCTCCTGTTCCCACTTACAAAGTGCCAGGACAACAGGCACACACCACTGTGCCCACCAGTAAGAGTCCAAGTTATAGGTTAAGCATAGTAAGAGAATAACAAGTCACTAACAATTATATCAATGTACCAATAAAAAGTCTGCCAATGTAGCTCCTCTCAGAATATTCTACTGGAATATTCTGTATTTTCAGACTTCAGTAGAATATGAGTGACTAAAGACTTGAAAAATTTAAAGCCATTGAGAGAAGGTGGGATTACTGTGTACATCACAGGTAGAATGCTGCTGGTTCTCTGTCAGTTGCAAGTTCAAACACAAAGCTTCTTACTGAAGTTGCATATTTCCTGTTATTGTTTAAGGGAGGAAACTTTCTTAATATACAGAAAGTATACCTTACAAAAAAAGACAGCAGTCACTTTATGGGCTGGGAAGATGAAACTTGAAAGTATTCAACACAGAGAAAATGTTAATAAAATCAAACAGTGGCTAATACCATGCATCGAGGACACACAGTACCGGACACACAGTACCGAACACACAGTACCAGACACACAGTACCGAAACGCGGTGCATTCAGTAAACAGTGTCATCATTCTAAGTAAGAAAAGCAACGGAACTGTGCTGGCGCACCTATAACCTTAGCATTCAGGAGGCTGAGGCAGGAGGATAGTTGTGAGTTTAAGATATGACTGAGTTATAGTTTCAGGGCTCTTTAATAAGATTGTCTCTACCACCACTACCAACTCCACCACCAAACTAAAAAGCCAACAACCAAAAAACAACAATACAACTACATTTAAGCTCACTCTCCCATCTAAGTACTTAGATTTTTAAATCATAAACTTATTCTTTTCCACTTAGCAGATATTTTCAAAATTTAAATTATACCCTACAACAGGCATTAACATATGTCTGGGGAGACTATTACTGTCATAAAACACAATTACACAACAGAAGTTACCAAGTGTCATGACACATAATCTTTAGGTTTTGTGTTCAAGACAACAAATTACAATGAAGGCTAAAGACAAATAAAAATCAAGGGTAAAACCAAAGTGGGCCTGTAATATCCAGTATCAGGTCCCCTGTCCCTGAGACTCCCACTACAAGCTAACAGATGCTGCTCGGAGCTGTTAAGGTAGCAGACAAGTAGAAGATTCTGCCAGCTAAGCCAGCCAAGTGAAGTCCCAGCAAGCACACCACATGCAGCCAAAAGATTATTCTGTTCTTTTAAGTGCCATTAGCTACTGCTTGTAATTGCTGCTAAGAATGTAATTTAAACCCAGCTAACCCCCTTCTCACACAATTGTCATAGAGGGGATGGTCCACAGCCCCCAGTGTGGACTCTCTTCTCCTCCCTGCTCTCAGGCAGCAGGTGAACACGAAAGAGGTCGATGGATGCTCAGATGCAGCCGAGTTAGTGGCAAATGTGCTCTGGATGTGGTGTCTCCCCCTCCACCCAGGGCTGGACAGAAATGCCCTGGGTTTGAGAAGAGGCAAAAGATGACCAGGCCTCAAGTAAAGAAAAGAGCAGAAGTAGACCTAATGCTGTTTTCAAAGTGGAGAACAGATGTCTCGCTGTGTTTATAAAGTTCAGAGTGGCGTATAGATTAAACAGCATAACCAAAGCTGCCACGGAAAGTGGACTGGTGGGAATCTAGAGCACCAGCCCAACCCAATTACCCAAACCACTGTGAAATAAACCATGTTCACAGGGAAGGGAAAGCAAAGCCCGGGACAGCGCTGAGTCTAGGGCGAGTCTGTCTACGCTCACGCCTTACTTCTTTTCCTCCGCTCTCGCTCATAATCTTCATCCTCATCAGAATCTGGGTCTGGTCGTCTTGAAAACCCACTGGCTTCGTGTCTGTCTTTACGCCTCCTGTAATGACAAAGTAACAAATAGTCATCACAGATAAATTAGTATAGAACATAAAGCTTAAATGTCATTGTGACTTCCTCTTGGCAAAACAAGACAAGACAAAAAAACAAACAAAAAACCCAAAGAGGAAAAAAGAAAAATGTTAAGTATAAATTGTGAATTTTTATATATATTCTGGGAATGGATACAACAGAAAAATTTAAAAGAAAAAAAAAATGAACAACTTTAATGGATACATGTGTATAATTCCTAAGAAAAAAATTTTGACATTTAACTTTTGATATTATGGCATATGATTTCAGGAACTGGGAAGGGAGAAGGAGAAAAAAACTACAGTCAGGATCTAATATATGAGAGAATTAATTAAACTAAATTTAAAAATTAAGAAATAAGTCCTATTACTTACAATTTTAAAATATAAGTAAATCATAAGTAAACTTAAAAACACATGTAATTTCACCTGGCTCAAAAACATGAAAAGAAGCCAGGTGTAGTGGCCCAAGCGTTTAATCCTACCACTCAGGAGGCAGAGGCAGGTGGATCTCTGAGTTTGAGGCCAGGCAGGCCTACAGAGTGATTTCCAGGACAGCCAGAGCTACACAGAGAAATCCTGTCTCAAAAACAAAAACAAACAAAAAACAGTAAAGGAATAGCATTGAAATACTGTAAATGTGATTCTAGCAGTCATAAACCCTGGAACAAATGTCAACAATGGTTTCTGTTGTTTTGATTTTGAAAGGGCTGGCCTTGAACACTCTGTAGGTGGGAGTACAGGCATGTACCACCACACCCGGAAACCAGTGGGTTTTCTAAGTTATTCTTCTAATTCATGCAACGTCTACAGTTTAGGTTTTCAGAGTCTATAAATAAATTTTCTCAAGTGTGCTATCAATGTGGGATGAAACCAAAACCAAGTGAACTCTTGTTGACTGAAACCATAACCCCAGGCCTAGAGACAATCCTAAAATCCACTCATTGTAATGCGCACTGACTGAAGACATTGGCTCCCATATCAAGATGAAGCTTACTTTTCTCTTTCCTCTATTTCCTTCTGTCTTTCCAGCTCCCGCTGCCTCTGCCGTTCTTCTCTCTGGCGCTTCACCACTTTCTCATAATCGTTAGGGAACATAGGGTCATATTCATCAGCTAAGGGGATCAGAACTTCCCCTGCAGAAAATCCACTGGGCACAGGGTCCTGAGGAAGTAAAAACACCTAAGTGAGTACCACCTCACATCCTGCAGGGTTATCACAGAAGCTAAGGTCACAGGCTGAGGCAAGAGAGGCCTTCCAGATTATCTAAGGATCCTGTTTCCTGTTGAGTCAACATGTGCCTAGGAGGCCCCCCTCACCACATGGCAGCACAACTGTACAGAAAAGCACTGACAAACAGCATCTCTTATATGAGGTTTAAACGGTCACAGTCATCATCTGAATGATATCTGTAAAACATATATGTGAAAACGGATTATCATTTTCCAGACTTCCCTGCTCCCTCCAGATAGTGTCCCACAGAGCCACAAACTAGACACATAGCCAAAGATGACTTGAACAACTCCCAAGCCTTCTGCTTCCCTGGAGCTGGTCCTATTAATGACAGTACAGCATTATGCCCAATTTTTTATTTTTAATGCCTTTCTCTAAAATGAGTTCTAATACTGTTAACAGACAATTAGGAACAACCACATAGTTTACCTTAGATGAATTAAGTTACAGGTAATCCACTGGAGACAATCCACTGAAGCCATTAAAAAGGACCACATAGGGGCTGGAGATGTGCATCAATAATTAACTGCACCAACTGCTTTTCCAGAGGACTCAAGTTTCATTCCCATCACCCATATGGTGGCTCCCAACTGTCCCACCTCCGTCTTAGGGGATGCATCCACACAGGCAACAGGCATACATGGAGTGCACTGAAGCCTGTGGGCAAAACACTCACACATATGCAAGTATATTTAAATGACCATGTAGTTCTACAGTTTTGACAAGGATGGATGGACAATCACTAAAAACAAATTAGATAGCAGAAGGCTGAGAAGTTATAGAAAGATATTCTAAAATTATATAATTTTGTAATGCTGGAGGGTACATATGATTGAAAAGATATGCTTTGTGTCTTTACCCATCTTTTATTCCCAACGTTTCCATGATAAAGACTGTCAGAGGGTAAGAGTGCTTTCTGTTCTATCAGAGCACAGACGGGAGCTTGATTCTCAGCACCCACACAAGGTTCACAAATGCCTAGCTCCAGCCCTAAGAGATCTAAAGTCCCTGGCTTCTATGGGTTCTCTCTCTCTCTCTCTCTCTCTCTCTCTCACACACACACACACACACACACACACACACACACACACACACACACACACACACGAGGTAAGTCTTATAAAAGGAGGAACATACATGTAAAATAAAGAGACGTGGAAATGCCTCAAACCATAGGTAGGTTCAGGCTTACCTTCAGCCCAGCTGCTACATGAGGCGGCGTGTCTACGATCTGCCGGTCATCTGAGGAGCCTCCTCGCTTCAGGTCGATGACGGGAGCGAGCACTGTACTTTGCTTTGTCCTTTGGCTCTGACATCAGAAAAAAGAAAAATACACCAAACTTCCAAATTAAAATTCATGCTACTTGCAACAAAGACACTTTTTCTGATCTCTGTAACAAACCTTTGGCTCTGATAACATCAGCCTTAAAACAGTAGGAGTCTAACACAATCAGTGTTCTGTTTTCTGAGGGGTCTTATGGAACCCAGGCTGGCCTCCAGGGCCCTATGCAGCTGATGATGAACTCGGATCCTGGTCTTTCCCCTCCATATTGCTGAGTGCTGGCTGATCAACAGACACAGGGGATTTAACACAGGACTTCCTGCACTCTACCAGCTGAGCTACATCTTCATCCCTTTTTTTCACAGATTTCCTCAACTTTTCTATAAAGCTTATAGTAAATGTGACCATTTTATGGCTAGCCTTAAACTTAGAGATCCACCTCTCTGTTTCCAGGGGGCCAGCCCTATCCTACTTCTTTTAGAATGATTACCCCAACCAAATGAAAATTATTCAGTATGTATACATATATTTATATATGTACGTGTGTATGCACGCATGCTTGGGTGTGCATGCATGTGAGAGAGCTGGGACTCTGGAGATCAAACTCGGGTCAGCAGGCTTCACTCACTGAGCCAGCTCACCATGCCTGCCAGTTTCCCCATCTTCAGCAGCCCCCTTCTCTAACACCATCTCCATCTTGTTTTTCCTCTGCGACACTATTATTACAAATGCTGCTTATTCTATACGTCTCCTTAACTTATACCTCTCCGTTCTAGCAGATCCAAAACCTGCTCAGAGTGCAATTAAAGCTTATAGACAAGAATATCTCACAGCAAGCTGGTGAACACCAAATTCTCAGCTTGCTAAGATGCCATGGCAGATCATATGGACTGACAGTGATCATGAAAGTTTAACTGAAGTGGCACAAACTTTCATTCTTATCGAGAAGTCTGAGCTCTCCAGAGTTTACCGGTGCTTTAAGCAACAACATATTGTCCAGGTGTCAAGTACAAAATCATAATATAAACCCTAAGTTTCCACAATGGGGGTAATGACAATCACTTATTCGCTCATTTTAAAATTTAATTTGTATTTTCAAAAATGAAATACAAATGAAACCATACCTTCACCTTTCAGATACAGGTGTATTTTTGTTTTTTGGTTTTTTGTTTTGTTTTGTTTTTTGGTTTTTTTGGTTTTTCAAGACACGGTTTCTCTGTGTAGCCCTGGCTGTCCTGGAACTCACTCTATAGACCAGGCTGGCCTCAAACTCAGAAATCCACCTGCCTCTGCCTCCCAAGTGCTGGGATTAAAGGCGTGTGTCACCACTGCCCGGCTCTACAAAGTATTTTTACAAGTTTGGTTAGTACTCTGAGAAATTCTCTGAAAAGCCCAAGAGAAACAATGTAGCTTCACTTCCTCAAAAGAAATCAACCACACAGAGAATCCTCAAAATTCATATCAGAAGGTTAGCAGATGATATCTTAAAGTAATGTTCCATCTTGACTGATTAAAATCTATTTGCAATCTCAAGATATTTGCTAATAGCTGACATTAAAATATCTGCATAGCTGGGTATGGTGGTGATCCCAGAACTTGGTAGGCAGAGGAAGGCAGATCTCTGTGAATCTGAGGCCATCTTGGTCAACACAGACAGCTCAAAGCCATGTATTGAGATCTTAGGTTGAAAACGAACACAGAAACAAAGAAAAAGTTGCACTATTTCAAAGACAAGGCATGTCTAACAGATATACAACACAGACGAGCAATTCCCACCTATAACTATAAATGCTGGGGTATCAGAGCCTTTCCTGTGCACACTGTGGCTTTCATTATTCTGCAAAGCTCAATTCCAAGCTTCCTGCAATAAACTAGCTGGGACCCAGCCTAGACCAGGGGTACCAGAATATTAGGACTATGGGTACAAAAGCAGTTCTCAGTCAGTCTCTGACACACTCCAGTCTAAAGCCAGTCTCATGGCTGAGTTGAAAATACTGCCTTTCTTCATTCCTACTCAATGAAGTAGTCCTGCTGTTTCCAAGAGTCAGGAGAAGTAAAGTAATTAACTCTCCACCACTCTCCCCATTCACTCTTTTATATTTAACCAACAAGGGGGCAAAAGAGCAAGCTTAAACCAAACTGTTCTCAAGAAACCCAGTAGACTTTGCCACTCCTGCTCTGGGTCTGTTTTTACCTTGGCTTGAGTGAGAGCTGCCTTCTTCACCTGGAGCTGGGACTGCAGAAGCTTGAAGTTTTTGGACCAGCCTTCAGTTTTTGAGTCACTGGTCTCCACTCCCAGGTCATCATATAGGGACATCTTTTTGGTTTAATGCTGAAAGACAAGCAAGGGCAGAGATTAAATAATGCAAAACAGAACCAAGTTATGAACAGCTCTGTGTTTAAACAGCGGCATCATGGACTCTGCTGTCACAAATGCAAACTATACCTAGGCACTATTGAAAAACAGTCCTCTAGAGTAAAATCTTTCAGTTATAGAAGAGGTAATGAAGTAAGGTGGACGCTCTCTCTGTGGGCATTATTAACTACACAGATCCAGGTGTTAAAGATAAAGCTCAATGGGTAAGAGTACTGGTTGCTCTTCCAAAAGTCTTGAATTCAGTTCTAACAACCACCTGTAATGGTGGCTCAGAACCATCTATGAGTCCCAGAAGGGACAAAAAGAAACCCTGTCTCAAACAACAACAAAAAACCCAAAACAAACAAACAAACAAACAAAACTCCCAAACCAAAATAAGCCCTCACAGGTGTGGCCAGCCATTGGGTTCTAGTAAAGTCCAGATGTATCCAAGCTGACAACCAAGACAACCATCACTAGTCTTCAAGTCTACCCATGTTAGCTTGATCCACAACGCAATCATATCTTCTACTCAGGACTTAATGATGACGTTTTACAGAATCACTAATTGCCCTCCATCTGCAGCTATGCCAATGCTGACAGTTTAAATTTACCATCCATATACCAAGATGCCATAGGCCACAGCCTATCCAAAGCAAACTAGAGTAATTTGTAACATAAGCAGAAGTAAAGCAAATCTCTCTACTGTTCTGAAAGACTTGTAGAATGACCCACCAGAGCGAACTGTTCCCTGTTGGAAAGATGTGTGAAAAATTCATGCTGGGGAGGGGGTGTGTAAACAACAAATCAGGGGGTCAATGAGAACCCATATGGCAGGAGAAAAATGACTCCCATAGGCTGTCCTGGGATTTCCACTTGTGGCTTGTCCTTGAACTCCTAATCTCCTGCCTGCACCTTCCAAACACTGGCGTTCCAGGCATATGCCGCCCTGGGCTAGGTTCCTCGTATTTACTAAAATTTGATATCTCAAAATGCTTACAGCTCATCCCAGTACAAATGTGTTCACATGATTTAAAAGAGCCACCTGTTGCAGAGAAGACAGGTCTCACCTACTCTGAGAACAAGCAGAATTATCTAGGAAAGTATACTTTCCATCCTTATATACTCTTACCAATAAGAATTTATATCAATGGTCCTCCCCTCCTGACTTCTCAATGGATGGTCAGGATGCTCACTCCTCTAAATCCCTCTTCATCCCTTGTCACCGCCTTAAACTGCAGAACACTCTACAGCGCTTCTCTGCTGTTGCTGTCCCACTTCCTCATTGGTGCAGCCTTTCCACTTCTGCACTTGTAATAAAACTCCTCTACACTGAATCAACATCGGCTCCTCTTCCAGGTCTTTCCAGCTTGTAATCTGGTTCTTCAGATCAATCCAGGCCTGGGTTTTCGAACCTGCTTCTTAGAGATCTAACCCCTGGAGAAGTACCTCACTGAGCTTGCAGCACAGCACAACTGGTCCAAGCAGAAGCAGCTCAAAAGCTAGCGGAGGGGCATGAACGCTGAAACTCCTCTTAACAGAGGCCTGAGCATGCCCGAGATTGCAACTGTCTCTCCCTGTCCAGGTGAGACAACGTCCTCAACCCTTACTTCAGGAGCTCTGGAAGGAAACAAGTTTGGGTGTTTGTTTTGCTTTTTTGGCCGCTCCATTCCTGAGTCCCGACGCACTCTGGGTTACTGGGGTCTAGCGACCCAACAACTCGGTCTGGACAAGGGCCATGAAGAGGAGAAAGGTACGTTCTTTTACTGTCAAGAAGATCGGGACAAGGGGAGAGGAGATCTAGGCGGCCCGGTCGAGCACGGCAGGCTAAAGGAGCCACCGTGGAGGGCTGGGAACCCCCGGGCAGCTCGGGGTGCCGCGCCCGCATCCCCGCGCCCCTCACGGCGCGGCCTAGAGCCGCGGCCTCGCGTCCAGCGCATCCGTGAAGGCGCGCTCACCCGAGTCTCCGTTCCGGATCAGACCGCCTGCCAGAGACGCCGCGGCGCCACTCACCCGGCCTTCCGAGACGAATCTGCCCATGGGCCACGGCGGCGGCAGCCCGGAGCCCGGCCGCCCTGCGCGGAAGCCCGCCCACCGCCGGAGCCCGCCGCAGCGCCGAGCCTCCACGGAGTCCGCAAAGTGATGCACCGCGCGGGGTAAGCGCGGAGGCTGCCGGGAGTACACGTCTGCGCCTGCGTGTGATTCGCGGAAGCAAAGCTGCACTGCCCGGCTCGCACTGCACCCTGCTGACCGGAGGACTACACTGCATCTTGTCTCTGCCGGCCAAGAGATGGCGCCATTGGCACAAGGTTTCGCGATTCCATATGCCTTCTGACCTTTGAGTAGGAGCCATGAGAATCCCCTACTAAGGCTCTTTATTCATTCCCAACCACTCCCTTATATACGAAAAGGTGGAAATAAATCTCTGCAGGCGAGATATTGCAGAATAGCATTTAAAAACACACTGACCTAGGTCTTCAGAGAAAGAACGTAAACACTATAAACCTTGCTCACTTGGAATAAAAATGAAGCAAACGACAAAAGAAAAGTCAAAGAAACCAGGGCTTTGTGTAAACGTGTTTTCTCCACATCTTTAGTTGCATGTAAAAATTATTTCAAGCTATAGTTGGGCGGTCCTGACCCACGCCTTTAATCTCAGCCCTTGAGAGGCAGAGACAGACAGATCTCTGGGTCCAAAGCCAGCCTAGTCTACACAATGAGTTCCAGGACAGCCAGGATTACACAGAAGCCTATTTCGAAAAACAACAATAACAACAACCCCACCCACCAAAAGAAAAAAAAAAAAGGAAAAAGGAAAAAGAAAAAAATTAAAGCTAATAAAACTGTATTAGTCAGGGCTCTCTATAGTCAGAGAACTTATGGAATGTCTCTATATATGAAATGAATTTACTGCAATGATTTACAGTCTGTAGTCCAACTAACCCAACAATGGGCAGCTGTGAATGGGAAGCTCAAGAATCTAGTAGTTGCTCAGTCCCACGAGGTAGGTTGTTTCATCTGATCTTCTGTATAAGCTGCAATCTGAAGAAGTAGCTTCCAACAGATGTGCTGGCAAATAAGTGCTAGCAGGTGAAAAAGAGTGAGTGAATCTTCTTTCTTCCAATGTCCTTATGTCCTCAAGTTCCACACCTGGATCTGAAACTTGCTTAGACCCAGGCTGACCTTGAACTCAGAGAACGACTTGCCTCAGTCTCCTGGGATTAAGGGTGTGTACTACATTGCTTGGGCCTAAGCTTTTCATAACACTATGTCTCATGACCTCCATGTCAAGATCCAGGTCAGAAGCCTGTGTCTTCCAGCCTCAAGATCCAGATCACAAATGTGCCCTCCATTTCTGGATTGTAGTTCATTCCAGATGTAGTCAAGTTGACAACCTGGAATAGCCATCACAAAAACTGTGGAGGATTAGGTGGAATTAACACAAGTGAACACACCAACATTATAATCTGATTTACAAGAAAGTGTTCAAAGAATTCTGAAAGTTTGAAAATGCGCCTAGTGGTGGCGCACGCCTTTAATCCCAGCACTTGGGAGGCAGAGGCAGGTGGATCTCTGAGTTCAAGGCCAGCCTGGTCTACAGAGTGAGTTCCAGGACAGCCAGGGCCACACAGAGAAATCCTGTCTTGAAAAACAAAAACAAAAACAAAAAACAAAAAACAAAAACAAAAAACAAAAAAAAAAGAAAGAAAAAAAGAAAATGCAAGATAGGAAAAAATACCAGTTTATGGCAGATAAACATAAAGAAATCAGATAGCAGCACTATGTGCTGGTTGATTTCTGGACAAAAGTTTAAAATTACATTTTATAACACAATTCCTGTTGAAGGAAAAAATAAGAAAAATCTATGCATCAAATAACAGAATCTCATTTATCATAGTAAACACTATAGAAAATAAATAGGGAAAAGGAATTAATACACACAGAGAGAGACACACACACTAGTTGATTATAACTGTGTGTACTGTGTATAATGATATTTTTGTTGTTGTTTTGAGACAGTTTTTTTTTTTTTTTTAGGTAGTCCTGGCTGTCCTGGAACTTACTACATAGACCAGGCTGGCCTTGAACTCACAGAAATCCTCTTGCCTCTATCTCCCAAGGGCTGGGATTAAAGGTGTGTGCCACCATCCCCAGCTAGTATACCATTGATGTCATAAAGGATAATTTTCGTTTCCTGGTGTATTCTTTTTTTAAAAAAATATTTATTTATTTTATGTATGTGAGTACACTGTCACTCTCTTCAGACACACCAGAAGAGGGCATCAGATCCCCTTACAGATGGCTGTGAGCCACCATGTGGTTGCTGGGAATTGAACTCAGGAGCTCTGGAAGAGCAGTCAGTGCTCTTAACTGCTCAGCCATCTCTCCAGCCTCCTTATTCCATTTTTTTATGACAAGGAAAACAAAATATAAAATAAATCATAAGAATGCTATCTACTATCTCAAACCGTTTTTGAATGATGTACAAAATGCTCACAAAGCATAGAAAAAGCAATTTCAAAAAATATGAAGAATTAGCTTCAACGTGTCCTTTGTAAATTCTGTTGCAGCAAATGCAACATCGGCTTCTTCTGAACCAATGTCATTGAATTATATACTATTGTATATGTAATAAACATATGTATATTGCTCAGACATGTGTTTATTGGCTTTTAATGAGATCACTGCCAATACACACATTATTTTCCTTACCTTCATCTTTACATTAAGCCAATGTCTGTCATGCAGCCATCAAATCTTACAGTAAATCACACAGGTTTGTAGTCCAGTTTAGACTCTAGCTTTTTAGAGTCAGCCACTTTTCTGACTGCTTTCATGAAGTCTTCCTGAATTCCAAAATCATGATCAGCATGAATTGCAAACATACCTGCTTCGTACAAACGTTTCTCTGGTGTGTGCCACAGAACCAGCTGAAAGCTTTACAATTGCTTCAGAATCTACTTCACCTTGCTTATTAATAGCATGTGGATTTTTCAACATATCAAATTGTGCTTGTTCATTTGGAAAATCCATATGTATTTTTTGACCTAATCTGCCTGGTCGCAGCAAAGCAGGATCCAGTGTATCTGGTCTCTTTATAGCCAAGATCATTTTAACTCTATGCAGAGTATCAAATCCATCCATTTGATTTAATAACGTCATTAAACTTCTCTAAATAGCTCAGCTGATGTACCCTCAAAGAAACAACTGCCACCAACAGCATCTATTTCATCCATAAAAAAGATACATGGATGGTGATCCCTGGCTAAATCAAACATTTCTCAAGTCAAACAAACATTTTCACCAATGAACTAGTCCACAATAGAACTAGATACAATGGCTTTTAGGAAGTTGCAGTCTGGCTTGAGGGCAGCAGGTCAAGCCAAGAGTATTTCCCCAGTGCCTGGGGGTCTGAATAGCAAACAGCCCCTTGGAGGTATTATTCCTACACACTGGAATAATACCTTGGTTTATAGTCCTATTACTTCTATTAATTTCCAAATCTGTTCTGACAGCCCTCCAATCTCGGAATAAGAAACAGTTCCAGTATCCTCGTGAGACATATAAACCAAGGATCCACCTCTCCTGACAAATATCTCCTGATGGTTAGTGTAGTCATGTTCAAAGCGACTCTTCTTCCTGGCTTCAGCCGACTTCTATCCAGTCACCCACGACAACCTACAACGTATCTTGGCCCATTTGTTGCTTTAACGATGAAATTTTCTTCTGTTAACTGTTTAAGCTCTTCATCCACAATCTGTCCTACACTTGGTAGTGCCTTCAGATCGGTTTCAGACTTTCATACTGCCTGGTAAGTTCTAATTGTTCCCTTAGCCTCTTCTGGCGGGAGTCCTGAAGCGCCTTATGCTTCGAGGCAGCAGTGATGAGAAGCCATCGCTCATCCTGCTTTGTATTTTATTTTATTTATTTATTTTTGGTTTTTCGAGACAGGGTTTCTCTGTGTAGCCCTGGCTGTCCTGGAACTCACTTTGTAGACCAGGCTGGCCTCGAACTCAGAAATCCGCCTATCTCTGCCTCCCAAGTGCTGGGATTAAAGGCGTGCGCCACCACTGCCCGGCTGTATTTTAATTTTTTATCATTATTTTTTACATCTGGACTACAGTTTCCCCTCCCTCCTCTCTTCCCAGTCCCCCATCCCCCGCCCCGACACACCGCCTTTCTACCCCCCCCCCCCAGTACATTTCAGAAAATGGCAGACCTCCTGCTTTTTATTTTTGAGACAGGGTCTCCCATTGAGCCTGGGGCTCACGGTTTGTGCTAAGCCGGATGGCCAGTTCCTGTACTAGGGTTGGACATGTATGACCACGCCCAGATTTTCCCATGAGGACATGGATCCAAACCTAAATCCTGATGTTTGTGCATCAGATGTTCTATGCACAGATCCATCTCCCCAGCCCCTTCTCTCATTTACCTTCAAACACGTTCGTCCATTTTCCAGCATTTTAAAAAGCGCTATTACTATATTATTTTTCAAGCATATCTCTCTCTCTCTCTCTCTCTCTCTCTCTCTCTCTCTCTCTCTCTCTCTCTCTGTGTGTGTATGTGTGTGTGCGCGCGCGTTATTTTTAGACTTTGTGTGTATGACTGTTTTGCTCGCGTGTGTGTCTGTGCACCATGTGGAGGCCTAGAAGCTAGGGAAGCCAGAAAAGGGCGACAGATTTCTGGGACTGGAGTTAGAGTCAGTTGTGGGATGGAGCCCAAGTCCTCTAGAAGGGCAGTCAGTGCTCTTAACCACTGAGCCCTCTTCTCCAACCCCCTTCCAAGTCAGTTTATACATTCATTACCCATCTGGGATGCTTATAATAGCAAAAATGTAAAGGCAAACTGAATATCCCGCAATGAAGACTCACAAAAATCTAATTTTATTGGATGAAAATAATTTAATTGAGGGGTCCTGCTTTTGTTTTAAAACTACAGAAAACATATTTAAACTATATTTGCCAATTTTGCTTCTTTTCTAGCTAGCTGGATTTATAAGGATTTTTTTTCTTGCTTTTTACTTGCCTTTATTGTTTTCAAACAAAAATAGTGAAATGATCAACTTTTAAGGATATAGAATTCTCTGGAATTAAGTTAAGCTTACCTCTTAGATAATGCTTCTTTTGCTTGTTTAACAATATTTTCATCAATTTTTAATTACACTGATTGGTTGAAATTTAGTCTTCTCAAGTAAGATTTTGTGTCCTGCTCTAGATGCATTTTTCCCCTTATGGTTTTGAAGTTGAGAGCCTAGGAGATTGCCCTATCACCTACACCTACTCCTACACCTACACCTACACCTACACCTACACCTACACCTACACCTACTCCTACACCTACACCTACACCTAC
>CM052714.1:46759448-46788324 GCA_028551405.1 Uromys caudimaculatus | reverse complement strand
CCATGTGCTATTTTTCTTTCCTTTTCTTTTTAAAAAATATTATTCTCTAATATATTACATCCTGATCACAGTTTCCCCTCCAACCCCTCTTCCCCAGATCCATACCACCTCAGTTTCCCTTCAGAAAAGAGCAAGTCTCCTAGGTATCAACTGAACACCTCATAACAAATTATAGCAAGACTAAGCACATCCCTTCATGTCAAGGCTGGATGAGGCAACTCAGTAGAAGGAAAAGGGTCCCAAAAGCAGGCAAAAGAGTCAGAGACAGCCCCTACTCCCACTGTTAGGAGTCCCACAAGAACACCAAGGTACACAACCATCATATAGATGTAGAGGACCTAGCTCAGACTCATGCAGGCTGCCTGATTGTCGCTTCAGTCTCTAAGCACCTATGAGCCCTGCTTAGTTGAGTCTCTGGGCCGTGTTATTGTGGAGTTCCCCACCCTACTGGCTCCTCCAATCCTTCTTTCTTCCTCTCTTCTGTAGTACTCCTGAGGTCCACCTAACGTTTGACTGTGGGTCCCTGCATCTGCTCCCATCTCTTGCTGGGTGAAGACTCTCTGAGAACGATTGTACTAGGTGCAGGTCTACAAGTACAGTAGAACTTCACTGAAAATCCTTTTGTTGACTTTTTTTTTCCAGTTACGTTTGTTTCTGTCCTAGGTCTCCGGACTATCCAGCCTCTGGGTCCTGGTCATACAGACTGTCAGGGATGGGCTCCATTTCATGGTATGGGTCTCAAACTGGACCAATCATTGTTTGGCCACTCCTACAAGTTCTGTGCCTTATGTGAAGCTATTTTTTAATTCCAAGCTTCTGTATGCATACACTTAAAGTGAC
The DNA here is from genome assembly GCA_028551405.1 of Uromys caudimaculatus. Taxonomy (NCBI): domain Eukaryota; kingdom Metazoa; phylum Chordata; class Mammalia; order Rodentia; family Muridae; genus Uromys; species Uromys caudimaculatus. Next base: position 46,787,484 of record CM052714.1, on the reverse strand, counting down.
ATGATAAATGTCTTCATCCTTTCAATCATGAGGTTCCCACCCCTCAAACAGCAACAGAAGGCACTTGGTCTTGGTGCTGTCTGCTTGGAGGTCTGTCATCCTTCCCATAGTGTCCTTTACTTCATCCGCAGTGCACACGAGCAAGTCTTTGATGGGGAGTACAGCTCTGAGTGTCGACCTTCATGTGGTCCCTAGAGTGTGTGATCAGGTCATCAAAGCCATGTAAGCCAAGGTGGGGCACAATCGGGAAATTGGGTTTATCTGTAATCTGAGGGTTTCGAGGGATTAGTAACCCTTTGAGTCACACACTTCTCACTCTCTGGGGCAGAAATGATGCAAGATGGCATGGCTTGGCTCAGGCATTAAAATGTGGTTAGGATGGTAGAAGGGGATTGCAGCTAGAAACCTTAGCATCGGCCACCATATTTATTCCCAATCAAGCGGGAATCATGCCCACTTTTCATAATGGAAAAGTGAAAACTCCCTGAGGTTATTCAAATGGTGAGTACAGAGTTGTAATGAGAACCAAGCTCTGCCTGGCAGAAGTTGGTGTGGTTTGTCTGTACATTCAGCTGTCTTATGAGAAGACAATTTAATGAGGAGCATGGCAGTGTTGCTCTCTCCCAGGAGTGTTTCTGACCTTGAAAAGTTTAGTTTTCAGTTTAGAGTCTCACTGGAACGCTCTCCTTATCCCCATTTTAACAAATGAGACCATCTATCGGGCACCAAACCCCAGAAGGAAAGAGTTACACATTTACTTTAATTTATTTCTTCTAAGGACTGTTACTCATTCACAAATGAAGAAAGGACAACTTTGGGAAGTTTTGGCCAAAGTTCTTAAATGACCAAATCCACAGGTCCTGGGTTTGACTCCTTTCCCCACCAATGAGAGATGGCCGTGTTCATCTGCTTTCTGTTACTATAAACAAATACCTGAGATAATAAGCTTAAAAAGAAAAAAGGTTTGCTTTGGGTCACAGGGTTGAAGGTCTTGGTTTACAGCTGGTTGGCTCTAGTGATTTAGAGGTGTAGTAAGACATATTGGTGGGTGCTTGATAGAGGAGGTCTGTTCACTTCCTGGCATGGGATGGGTGACGTAGATCAATGTTGGATGTCTTCCTCCACCACTCTTCACTTTTTCCTTCCTTCCTTCCTTCCTTCCTTCCTTCCTTCCTTCCTTCCTTCCTTCCTTCCTTCCTTCCTTTCTTTCTTTCTTTTTTTTTTGAGACAGGATGTCTCACTGACCTGGAACTACCAGAGAACCCCTGCTAGCACAGGTATAACAAGCACAGACCACCACACTAGGCTTTTTATTTGGGTCTAGGGATTTAAATTAGGGCCTTTCTGCCTGTGCAGTAAGCATGTTACCTACACAGTCATCTCCTAGCTCTACGTATCTCTGTTACTAACAATGTTCAAGCATGAGTCTAAAATGCTGATACATTGGGCTCAGAGATGGCTCAAAGATGCAGCACTAGCTATGCCAGCATGATGACCAGAGTTCACCCATGTAAAAGCTCACTGGGTATGGTGGTCTGCTTATGATCCTAGCACTCAGGAGGAGACGGAATCCCTGGGATAAGCCAGCTAGCTGGACCATACTAATCAAAAGCGTCAGGTTCAGTGAAAGACTTAATAATTAAAGAGGATTACAATCAAGCAATACAGTCAACCTCTGGCAGCCACATTCCCACACACACATGCCACCCAACATATAATCACATGCACACACACACACACACACACACACACACACACACAAGCAAAAATCTTAGATTTTTATTGAATTCCATCTTAGAATTCTGAAGTCCAATTTTGTAGAAACTCAAAACAGACTAAAAGTAAAATTCAGAAGTTAAAAACTTGGTTTAGCTTTGACCATCATATCCAAAGCTTTGCAGTTATCTAAGGTGGTTGTAGTTGTTATTTATTTATTTATTCACTTAGACATAAGGTGTCTTTTTGTAATCATGGCTCTTCTGGAGCTCACTAAATAGACCAGGCTGGCTTTGAACTCACAGAGACCCACCTGCCTCTGCTACCCAGGTGCTGGGGTTAAAGCTGTGCACCACCATGCCCAGATAATTCTATATACCATTTGAAATCATTCCTCGCAATCAATTTTTCCCCTTTAAGTTGTTTCCATTAGCTTCTTTTTTTTTTTTTTTTTTTTTTTTTTTTTTGGTTTTTCGAGACAGGGTTTCTCTGTGTAGCCCTGGCTGTCCTGGAACTCACTCTGTAGACCAGGCTGGCCTCGAACTCAGAAATCCACCTGCCTCTGCCTCCCAAGTGCTGGGATTAAAGGCGTGCGCCACCACCACCCGGCTATCCATTAGCTTCATAGTCACTGCGACAGGAAAATGAGCTAATGCTGTCCTCATTCCATGGTTCCCTGTAGGCAAGTAAGGGACCCTTTCTGTCTACTTCAGAGGAGGAAACCACCCAGCTTCCTTCAGAGAAGCAAGCTTACTATATGGATGCTTGCTTGAAATAGACGGCAGGGTCCTTACAGCTGCACCCAGGATGGCCTTGAAGGACAATGAAGGAAGTCTTTCACATGGGCAGATTGAAAGAAGCTGTGATTTGTGTGGACAGGAGACATGGCCTGAGGCTAGAATAGACTCCTACTCATCAGTGTAGAAGACTTGACTGACTGGTTAGGGATATGAAAAAAATTATTGGAATACTGGGGATGAATAGGTCTCGTAGACACGAAGCATGAACACCTTTGTGGCTCATGCCTTTGATTCCAGAAAGCTTCCACCATGAAAGAGACACTAAAACAATTCAGCAGAAAACACCATGGTGTGTAGACATCAGTCGGTCCTGGCTGTGGATCACCGAAGTGCTGGCATGTAGTCACTGAGTGAAAGGGCAAGCACAGCAGACATGGCGGCCACCCAGGAGCCCAGGGGTAGAGTCCCACCTACCTAGGCTGATTGTACCTCATCCTGAACCACTTAGCAGCTCCTGACCAAAGGGATCTAGAATAGTTTGCCAAAGGCGTCATTACAATCCCAACTTGGAAGTGATTCTCTGTAGTATTGTCTTATGTATGCTGCAGATGGCAGGGTCACAGGGGTATGGCTACCCAAGCCTGATGCATTCTAGAGACTAGACATAGAGCTTTTGGGGTTTGGTATCTGCCTGTGGTTCAGTCTTGCTCTAGCCCAACCATTCCTCCCTTTAGAATAAATTGATTTTTTTCCCTCTGTGTTGTTCCATATTGGCAGCACGACACTTTAAACTGTTGCATTTGTTTAGTTAGTTATTATGTGGAGTGTGTGTGTGTGTGTGTATGTGTTTGTGTGTGTGTGTGCATGCCTGTGTGCATGTGTGTATGTGTGTGTTTGTATGTGTGTGTGTGTGTGTGTGTGTGCGTGTGTGTGTGCGTGTGTGCGTGTGCGTGTGCGTGTATAAGGCCAGAAATCTGACTCTGGCACCTTTCTCAATTATTCTTTGCCTCACCATTCGGCACAGAGTCTCTCACTGAGTCTGGAGTGTCTGCGTCAGCCAGCCTGGCTCCCCCACGGCCCGGGAGCAACCCGTCTGCTTCCTTAGCCTCGGTGTCACAGAGGCACACTATGACTGCCAGCTTCTCATGTCAGGCCTGCACGCCTATGCAAACGCATTCCTAACTGAACTACAACCCCAGCCCAGTCAGCAAGACTGTTTTTTTAACGCCAAAGGTAGAGGTTTTAGAAATATTGAAAACTAAACACAAGAGAGATGGGGACTCTCATTTTTGCACTATCCTGGTAGTCAGATACAAGTCGTTAAATTGCTGTTTTACTACAAAATGGTCTATGCAAATGGGCATGGGGCACACAAGGGGTTCTGTGGGCTGCAGGAACCCCAAATAAGTCAGATGGGTGATTGAAGTGGCTATGTCTACACACTGAAAGACACCAAAGCTTACACCACACATATCTTCAGGGATGGCCACCAGCTGCAATTTTACTTCTTTTTTTTTTTTCTTCTAAAAAAAAATTGCTATATGAAGATTATTTAGAATGAACATATGAACATATATTGAACATAACTTTTTTATTCTTCTCTCGTACTTTACATCCTGACTGTAGTTTCCTCTCCCTCGTCTCCTCCCCGCCCCTCCCCCACCTTCCCTCTCCCTCAGATCCACTTCCCTCCTCCGTTTCCCTGATTGAACATAACTGTAATATATATCTTTTTAAATTTAACTAATATTCATACCCATAAAGATATGTGAGTGGGGAACTGATGTAAAAAGCTGCTAGCTCAGTCAGGTCATTTTATCTTAAATATTTACAAGCCTGATTCTGCAGCTAACCTGCTAGCTCTTTAGAAATCTTTTTTAGGTGTGTTATACTTCTGAGCTAGTTTACCTTTCTCTTGAGCTCCTCCAGACCCAGGAGGGCTCCTCTGACCTAGAACCCTGTGTCACCTACACCCTGCCAGCTACTCCTCTGTGATTCCTAGAAGCCCAGAGACAGAATCCTTATCTCTCTTTTTAAAAATTATTTTTAATTAATTTATTTCATTTATATGAGTACATTGAAGCTGTCTTCAGACACACACCAGAAGTGTGCATCAGATCCCATTACAGATGGTTGTGAGCCACCATGTGGTTGCTGAGAATTGAACTCATGGCCTCTGGAAGAGCAGTCGGTGCTCTTAACTGCTGAGCAATCTCTCCAGCCCAAATCCCTATCTCTTATCTGGAGCTTCTTCCACGAAGCTCTTCCAAGCCAAAAGAGCACCCAAAGGGTGAGCCAGCCCAAAGGGTGAGCCAGCCCAAAGGGTGATCCAACAAAGAGAGAGCTGCGAAGGTCCAGTTGCTATAAAAGAAGTCTCTAGCTCCTCCCCTACACCCTTGGGAGGCTGAGCCATGTCACCATCATGGTGGAGTGCCCCAAGCCAAGTTAGTAGGGGCCTCTCCCAATCCCCAACCATTTCACCTTTACAGTGGGGCAGCTCAAGGCCATCCAGCTGACTTTGCTTCAGGTCAAAGAACAAAGACCTCAAGACCTCTCCCAAGCAATTTACCTTAAAATAGGCAAGAGCATCCCATTCTTTACCATTCATATTTAAGGAGACCTTTAGAAGCATACCCAAATCAATATCTTCCCAGGCTTTCATGTTTTGCTAACAGTTAGGTTTTCCACAGACCATAACCAAATGTCATGCAACACATAGTTTTATCTTAATTTGTGAAACTGGCAAATGCTGGGACTAAAACTTGCCACATTTGTCAATCCTGGTAAAGATCCCTCAGTGGTTCAGCATGGGCTAGATTCCGTAAGATTCTGTCTACCTTTGGGCTCCCGATTTACAAAGGAACAAGGAACAAGAGAAGGGTTTAGAAGAGGATTTTTGGGCACCTAGGAGTATAAGGCAAGGTCCATCAGTGGTCAGTGTTATCTTGTGTTGACCACCAGGCCTTCGTATCAAGCCTCATTCAGCAACAAAACAATAGTGAGCCCATGTTGGATGGGTAGAGCATCCTCTCCCTTGGACAGCTAGCTTGATCTTGGAATGCCTTTCAGAGCCATCTGGAGGTAGCTGTCCTTGTTTTAGCCTTGCTTTCTTCTCACAAGTTACAGATGCCTCATGGGATTTAACTTTTAGTGTCACAGCTCTGCCCCTCGCTCACACACAGCATTTTCATTGGACATTCGTCCCAGAGTTTCCTCTAGCCATCATGGCAATATTAAACATCTTATTTTGCCTCTTCGGAGCTCATTTTCCACTGTGAATTTTCACTGTGGAAGGTCATTTATGTCCAAGGTTTAGAATTTTGTGCACATGTAGTCTTTAGCTTCTTACAAAAATGTCTTTTGTCAACAGAATGGCTGAAGTCATTGTTTGCTATTTGTCACAGGCCAAAATATAAGCTCATCATTGAGAGATTTCTATGATCTCATTGAGGTGCAGAATACAATCTCAGTCCTTTTGTCTAGGCTGCATTTTCCAAATGACCATGCCTTGCAGGCCACTTTCATATTTAAAAACACCTTTTCTTCCATTTTTGGAAAAGTTTCCAGTTTAATTTTAGAGGTTTTAAAGTTTCTTAGACCATATTAATTATGTATATGACAAACTTCATTATATGTTCATACATATACATCATATGCTTTTGATTTTACGTCCTATTCCACTTAGGCTTTTGTCTCCCCCCAAGCCCATCTCTATTTTCATATCTTTTTGTGTGTGGTGCAATGAGTTTCATTAGGATGCTTACAGGAGAGTGTGTGGATGGCTGTTTACAGGAGCATGAATACCTTACTGAAGAAAATTTCCTGAAGAAAATGCTTCTCAATTCTCCATCAACTATGAACTGCCTATACATGCCCAAGAAGAGCCAGAGCCCCAGTCACCCCTCTCCGCTCCATGACAGGGTGTTGACTATTCTAATCTTACATAGGAAAACATAGCTGCTATGAGCTCAAGGATGTAACAGTCAGGCCATGCCCAGAAGGCAGAATTCCACAACACCCTCCTTCCAATGCTCACATTCTTCCTGCCCTCTTTTCTCGGATTTTCTGGTGCTTTTGAGGAAGTGACATAGCTATTTCATTGTTGACTGGACACTGAACAGTCACTTATTCTCAGGGCTTTGACAGACTGAGTCTCTGAAGTTAGCATTGCCCACTACAGAGGAAGAGCGCCTCTCCTCTGAGCAAATATAAATATAATATTTAGAAGTCACCTTGATATCCATTTTGAGGAGGGGCAGTAGCTTCCACACTAGGGTCTGTAACTTCCCCAACCATGGCTTTAAAACACTTTATTAAGCCAGATTGTTCTGTTGTGTAAACTGAGAATCAGGGTGAAGAGCCTGGAGTCCAGATAAATTGATGTCTTGCAAAGTGATGTCCTCAGGGCAAAGGGAAAGGCTTTGTTTTAGTTTCTCTCACCCCCATCTGCCAGTGAAATTCAAGGTAGGACAATGAAGGTGTGACTGACATCAGCTTCTACCCATCATGCACCAGAGAGGATGGCCTTATCAAAACATCTGTCAGTGTGACCTTCAGAGAAACAGTAAGCTCGGGTGAATTTCTTGACTTTTCCCCTTAACAGATATTTTCTTTCCCCCTCTTTGCTTCCTATCTCTCATTTCCTTTCTACTTAGAGATTTTCCTTGAACGAAAATAAAGGTCACTTCTATTACAAAGAAAAGTTGAAGACCAGAGTTTAATATTTGTCTCTCTTGGAGTGTTGGTTTTCTGTGCTCCAGAGAGGACTTTTGTTTCTCTAGACGCAAACATTGTTCCAGAAAAGAAAGGGAGACTGAAACATCTTCACATCAGATGGGGGCTGTCGGAAACCACGAGATGGCTTGACTGTGCCATCGAGAAGGAAAGAAGGTCTTGGAATTGAGCAGCCCCCATAGAGTCACACGGTGTTAAGGTGGAAAGCAGCTGTAGGCCCTACTGCCTTATTCAGTGTGAGATCATTTCTATCATACCCATGGTACTGGAACTTCACTGTGCTGTTCTTTAATGTGGTTTGTCCTCTCCAAAACTCAAGTCAAAATTTGGTTGTCATTGTGGTGGTGGTGGCTCTGGGAGAGGGGAACCTTTGAGAGACCGTTAGTTATGATGGTTAGACCGTTAATTATGACTAATGCCATTCTCATGGGAACCGTTGTCATAAAGTAGGCTGCCCCTCTCTTTCTGTCAGCTCCAAAAGTATCTGCTTGCCCTTCCTTTTTCTTCCATGACTAGAAGCAACATGAAGTATTCGTGAGAAGCTTAAAACACTTTGGTGTCACTGTTTAGAATTTTCCAGCCTCCTAAATCTAAAATGATTTAGAAAAGATTTTTCATTTTGGGGTGGTGGAGAAGAGACTGTTGAGACAGGGTCTCACATAGCGTAGGCTAGCCCTCTGGCTGTGCCTCTCAGCTGCTAGAATAACAGGCATGCACCAGACTCATGGGGTAATCTCTATTATATTTTCCAGGGTTATTTTGTTGTTATAGCAACAGAAAATGGAAGAAGACAAGGTACTTGTTAATTTCATCTCACTCCTTTCTGACTACTGAAACTTTTGGGAAATAAAAGGAACGTGAAGATTAAAGTATCATCTATACTGGTGGTAAACCTAGATTGGAATGCATGGTGGATCTGAGGCATAAATGACTAGAGGCTTGACTTTTATGTGGGGAGTTGGAGAAGGGAAGGGACTATTGTCCAGCTACTCTACGGAGGAAGAGCAGAGAGCCTACACCACCCTTTTTACATTCATTCTCTTGAGAGCAGAAATATAGGCCGGTGCTCACTAGACTTAGCCCATCAACTGCTTCTCAGAGGAAGACTAGAGAGAGGATAAAGAAGATGACAATTTCTGTTTAATACTCTCAGCAGCTAGGATTCAATACACATATATTGTCTATACCTACATTTGTATTTCTTGCTCGACATAATCGATTGTTAGGAACGTGGCCCTAAAGAATTGTGCTTAAAGAGCTGAGAGTATAACACTGCTATAAACAGTGCGTCAAATCTAGAACTAGGAGTTGATGAGGGCTGTGGACATGGCTCAGTGGAAGAACACTCACCAAGCATGTGCAAGGCCCTGAGTTCCATGCCAGCTTGGGAATAGACTCATGCTTGTAATTCTAGAAATAGAGAGACTGAGGCAAGAGGGATCTTGAGTTCAATGCTAGGGTCTTCCTGTCATGACCCTGCCACAACAAAGGTAGGGGAAGGGCAGCCACATATTCTAATGTTTTTTTCTTTTCCTTGGTACTGGGAGAGGGAGGACTCCCTAAGGAGCCCTGGTCAGCCTGGTGTTTACTATGTAGACCAAGCTAGCTTCAAAGTTGCTACGGCTCCCCTGACTCTGACTCCTAGATGATAGGATTATGGGCCTACAACAATATGCATGGTTTCATTCTTTAAATCCATTCTGAATTTTACATTAATATCTTTAAAAATTATTTTATTATTTTTAATGTGTGGGCTTTGATCTTCTGGGATTAGAGTTACAGATGATCGTGAGCTTCCATGTGGGTGCTGGGAATTAAACCTGGGTCCTCTAGAAGAGAGGTGGGTGCTTTTAACCCCTGAGCCAATTCTCTAGCCCCAGATCTTTACAATTTTAGTTAATTTTATTCTCCTTTGTGTACCTACTAAGCCCAGAATCACTGTCCCTAGAATCGCCTTTCTCCCCTTCCCAGCGCACACACTTTCCTGCAACCACAACTAGTCTGGGGGACCAAGGCCTTTGGCACTGCTGGCTGCCTCTTGAGAGAAGACTGGGCATATTCAGGATGGTAGGATGGTAACTGTGACTGCACCAGAGAGCAACAGGAAAGGAGCTCTGGCTTGGGGAAATTCCGATTCATTGGCTATTTATGGCCAATCACACGTTCATTGAGAACGTGAATGAATAAGACTGGGAGTTATGGGCAGAGCCTTGGAATGTTTGTTCATAAGAAGCCTCTACTTCTTTCCCTTCAACTCATTCAAGCTACCATATCTAATGACTTCCTTGTCTTGTGAAGCCCTCCTATATCCTTCCATAAATCCGCTCTCCTTTAAGTGGGTTTGTGTTAAATAGAACAACATAATTTAACATGCCTTGTCTTTGAAAAGGCTTCATTAGTAGCTCCAACTTAATATTCTAAAAGTCAAACCATATGTGCCTGCTACTCTCACGTTCTGGGGTGTGTGTGTGTGTGTGTGTGTGTGTGTGTGTGTGTGTGTGTGTATGTGTGTGGGTCTGTATGTATGTGTATTTGTGTGTATGTGAGTGTACATGCCTGTGCAGGCCAGAAGACAATCTCAGGTCCCATCTTCTGGGATGTGTCATCCACCTTGATTTTTAATACAGGGTCTCTCGTTGACCTGAAGCTCACCCAGGAGGTCAGGTTGGCAGGTCACGTGGGTTCTCGCGACCCAACTCAGGTCCTCATGCCTGTACAGTGAGAACTTCACCGACTGAGCCATATCTCTACTCTCATTTCTTCATCTCAAATATCAGTTACTAAGTAAGACTTAAGTCATCCATTCAATGGAGACTCATTTTAAAATTATCTACAAGTATTTGAGAACTTGATGATGCCTCAGCCCTGGGTCATGTAGATTGAGTCTGAAACTCCATGTACAGAGCTTAGTGTAAAAAGAAACTAAGTTCGAGGCCAGCCTGGTCTACAGAGTGAGTTCCAGGACAGCCAGGGCTACACAGAGAAACCCTGTCTTGAAAAAACAAAAAAAAAAACAAAACAAAAAAAAAAAAAAAAAAAAAAAAGAAAGAAAGAAAGAAAGAAACTAAGGTTACCCAGAAAATTCTAAGAATTAACCACAACTGAAAAAAAAAAAAACCTAGCACATGACATACTTCATGCCCTGACATACTCAATAACATAAAGCAAAATTCATTCTTTGCCATACACCTTGACTGCCAATGGTTTCAACTTCAAGAATACCAAATACAGAAACATAATGATTTGGTAGTGTGGGGTCATCAATTGCAGAAGATGCCCCACTCTAAGGGGAAGACTGTGAATGTGATATGTATATATATCTGTCTGTCCATCTATATGATAGGTGTGAAATCTGTACCATCTGCTTAGGTTTGCTGTTCACCAAAATCTGCTCTGAAAAAATACATTCTTTTTCCCCCCTAAGACAGGGTTTCTCTGTGCAGCTTTGTCTGTCCTGGAACTTGCTCTATAGACCAGGCTGGCCTTGAACTCAGAGATCCACATTCTGCTACTTCCCGAGTGCTGGGATTAGAGGTGTGACCCAAACCACCTGACTGTGAACTTTACTTGTAAAAGCCTGTCTAGTCCTTTAACTCCTTCCTCTTCCTGTTTATGTATTCTCTGCTCCACTACAGGCACAATGCCTCCTCTGAGGTAGTTAGTCAATCCAAACAGCGTCTCCATTCAGATGCCAGTCGCTGTGGCCCCAAACAGAAATCTGGTTCTATAGTCCCCTCATGACCACAGACCAGCTTCTACTCAGCTTCTACTCGGGAAGCAGCAGTATCTAAAAAAAAAGTCACCATGGGCTGGGGAGATGGCTCGGCACTTAAGAACACTGGCTGATCTTACAGAGGACACAGGTTCCATTCTTAACACCCACTTGGCAGCTCCTAACCTTCTGTATCTCTAGTTCCAGGGAATCCAGCACCCTCTTCTGGCCTCTGAAGACATGTGGTATATAGACATACATGCAGGAAAAACACCCATACACATGAAAAATGCAAAAAAGTATTTTACTTATGTGTATGTGTGTGTATGCATGTGGGATGTGCACCTGAGTGTCGGTACCCATGGAAACCAGTGGCGTCAGATCTCCATGGAGCTTGAGTTACAGGCAGTTGTGAGCTTCCCTACATGAGTGCTGGAGTCTGAACTTGGGTCCTATGAAGAGCAGAAAGCTCTCATGTCTCCAGCCCCAGCATCATCTTTCATTGGTGAGTCAGGCAATTAAAAAAAAAAGAAATCAGAATTGATTCTTCTATTTTCCTTACACAAACACTCCATCTGATCAGCGAAGCAAGTAACTGGAATGTAGTGTGTGTGTGTGTGTGTGTGTGTGTGTGTGTGTGTGTGTGTGTGTGTGTGGTGTTGGGTTAAGAACCTGTGCCTCAAAGATGCTAGGCAAGCACTCTATCACTGAGCTACACCTCCAGCCCTCCTTGCTTGCTGAACTGTTAAAACAGAGCCTCAAGTGGCTACCACTCAGCATCTCCCAGCTTCGTCAGATTCCATGTGACCCTTGTTGTAGTCAGGAAACTGGAATGGCCTGACTGTGTTCTTCCTCAGCTTTCAGCTACCTGCAGCTTCCCAACACAGAATAAAACCCAGACTCCTGACCTGCCTGTAAACCTTAAGACAATTTAGTCCTGTGCGAATTTCCAACCTGCATCTCTCCCCTTTGTGCCTGTCGTCTCTACCCCACAGGCCTGTTCTTGCAACATTAGTTACAGTGATCTCTTCAGCTTAGAGGTGCTCTTCCCTTGGAGAAGAATATTCTCTGTTCTATGGCAGAGTACAATGCCTCCAATGAGTGTTTATCCAACATACATACAGTAGTATCTCCATTTTGTTTTTAAGAGGGATCTCATGTATCCCATGCTGGCCTTGAACTCATTATGTAGCAGAGGATGACTGGTTCAACATTGCCTTTATAATCCTAGACCTATGTCAACTTTTACTCAGGTCTCTCTGTTTCTATCTCCAGATTGCTGTGATTACAAGATTGTGCTGCCATGCCTAGTTTTATGAAGCTCTGGCGATGGAATCCAGGCTTTGTGCATGTGAAATGAGCCCTCTGTCCAGGGTTACATCTCTGGCCCAGAATTACCAAGTGTCAATATCAAAAACAGAACTCTTGGTTGTATGTCTTTCTCATAAACCCGGCCCAGCTTCTATTGCCCTCCAGCTTAGCAATCAGAAACATCTTTCATTTCTACTCAAACACACCTTGCCTGGGTGACTTTTCCGATTTCAAGGGCAACCTCTCCACCCTGTCTCTGGCATGGTTTGCCTTCTTTCACTACTGTTTCTGTGATCCATATCACCATGGAACATTAGGCTGCCTGTTCGTTTCATTGCATCTTCTGTTAGCCTCACCCCAACTGAAGTGTCACACTGATAACATCAAGGAGTTTGTGTGTATTTTCCCCAACTTTTACCAGCACTTAACATGCACCTGGAACATAGTAGCTACTTGATAAATAGTAGGGTGTCACAAGACTCCAAAAATGAGCAGAAAATATTCTATATAAAGCAGGTAGGCCCGTCAACAACATGGGGAATGGAGATCGTGACAACAGAGATTATTTTCAGCAAACAACAGTTAGATGAGACAGTTAATTAGAAGTGTGTCCTTTCAGCCAGGTGTGGTGGCACACACCTTTAATAACAGCACTCAGGAGGCACAGACAGGCAGATCTCTGTGAGTAGGAGGCCAGCCTGGTCTACAATACAAGTTTCAGTACAGCTAGGGCTTGCTCTGTTAAACAGAGAGACCCTGTCTCAAAAAAAAGGGTCCTTTCTGAACTGAATGCTATGATATACACCTCTAATCCTGAGAGACCAGATCTTGGGTTCAGACTCCATCTTAGAGAGCCTGACTTCAGGTTGAACTTGAGTTAACCAACAAACCAGCACCTTATACCAGTCTCCAGGTTACTCCCCAACAAACTGGGCCTAGCACTAGTTTCTAGGTTACTCCCTAACAAGCTTGACCCTGGTCCTTCACTCCCTAACAACCACCAATCAGGAGGAAAGCAGAAGCTAAGTTTATGGCTTGGCTCCCAGCACCAACCAATTATTTTAAAAGGTGACAACATTTCATAACAGTCCCCCAATCAGATGTCTGCCAGGCTAGACACCCCCTTGCTTGTTTGCTTGCCTCTGTAAATGCTTGCTTGAATTTAAACTCTGGGCTTCACCTTTGTGTCCTGCTGCATCAGGGTCCATGGTGAACACAAGTTGGAGCTTGATTAAAAAGACCCTAGTGAGATTGTGTCATCAGAATCAGCTCCTGGGTGGGTGGTCTTTGGGGTTCACAAATGTTTTGAACGGGCACAACAATCCCAGCTCTCAGGAGGTTAGAGGCAAGAGGATCAAGAATTCCAGGTTACCTGCAGCTACATAGCAAGTTCAAAGCTAGCCTATCCACATTAAAACCTACCATGAAAGAAAACAGAAAAAGAAAGATAGAAAGAGAGGAAGAAAGAAAGAAAGGGAGGGAGGGAAGGAGGGAAGGAGGCAGTCTTTTCTCTACCATGGATAAATTCACCCAGGCTCAGTCTTTTGTGTATCAAATAAAACATATCTCATAGTGGGTTGGGCAGGGAAAATGCAGTTATCCAACCAGAAAAGTTTTCAGCTTCTCAGAAAAAATGAATACCATCAATTGGGGTATTTATGCCATCCTGCCATGACTGATGAAGCAGATAGTGGATTCTGAGAACTGAACCCTGCGTCCGCCGTGTTGCTACTGGGCTTAGAGTTTCTGAGAGATGACTTCTTCTCGGCCTTTAATCTTCTAGGTTTTGCTAGGACATAATCCTCTGGCATCATTACTGAGAAGAATTCCATGTTTTGTTCTTGATTTTGGCTTGTTTCCTCAAGGTTTAACATCAGAAGTAGGAAAAAGACAGGGGAAACAGAACCAATGGAGAGGGACAAAGTTGCTCAGAACTAGAATGAACAAGAGATTGTGTGACAGTCCTCTCTTGTCTCTCTTTTTTCAGAAAGTTGTTTCATATGTTCAGAACACAAGGCTAGCGTGCTCCACTCCTGTAGCCCCATCTGCTCTGTAGGAGAGGAAGGTCCAGAGTCAAAGAGCCATTTCTCCATAAGAAAAAGTATTTACATCAGCGGACCCAATTGCTGATTTATGGTTGAGCCTATGACTATCCAACTTGATTCAAGTTTCTACCTAATCTTTGTTTTGTTTTTTTAATTTTAAAAAAATAAAGAGCATCAACATTTTTTTCAATTTCACATATTCGGGTGTTTTGTTTGCATGTCTATCTGTGTACAACACGAGTGCCTGGTGCCTATGCTGCTCAGAAGAGGGATAACATTTGAGTCAAGTTACAGATGATCATGAGCCAAAGTGAAGAAACCAAAATGTTTATACAGAAGCCCTCTCAAGTGGTTCTCCATTAATTCAACAGGTATTACGTGCTAGGTCCTACACTCAGAACTGAGACTAAAATGGTAACAATAAGAGACAGATTCTTTTTCTAAAGACACACAGAGCACAGTTGGAATTCTTGAGCAGGCACAGACTAATGGAGGGTACAGTTTTAAGTTGGTAAATGTCTTGAGAGTGATGTCATGGTAGCCGGTTTGAGGGGGGTGTTTTTAGACACCACTCCTCACAAGCTGGATGAGAGTAGGTATTTCACAACCATAATAAAATGTAATGTCTCCACCAGCAAATGTTGTGACAATGTGTTAGTCAGACATGGTTGCTAGGTGAAAGTCAGTAAGGTAACACATTCAAAATGCATGGCACAGAGCCTATGCCGTAATAACCATTTATTCAAGGTAGTGGTTATTTCAGTACTAGAGATATGCTAAGGCAACAGCTCAGAGAAGAGAATACCTCTAGATAATGGGATCTGATGAGATATTATTTTTTAAAAATATCTAGTATATGGATTGGCCCTTAAAGAGTAATAGGGGAGTTTATCCTCATACCACATAAAGACCCAAAAAGAAAGAGAATTATAGACCATTTCCCCCTATGAACATAAATGCAAAATTTCTCAGTAAAATACTTGCAAACTGAATCCAAGAACATTGAAATATCATCCATCGTGATCAAGTAGACTTCATCCCAGAGATGGGCAGATGGTTCAACATATGTAAATTGTTAAGTATAATTCACCATATAAACAAACTGAAAGAAGAAGAAAGACTACATCATCATCTCATTAGATACAGAGAAAGGTTTTTTTGACAAAATCCAACACCCCTTCATGATAAAAGTCCTGGAGAGATTGAGGATACAAGGGAAATATCTCAACATAATAAAGGCAGATTACATCAAGTCCATAGCCAATGTCAACTTTAATGAAAAGGAACTCAAAGCAGTTCCATTAAAATCAGAAACAAAGAAGGCAACATTCCCTATCTCCATACCTATTCAACAAGATGACAAAAGGAGACCAAGAGGATACAAATTAGAAGGAAAGAAAGAAGTCGAGGCATCTTTATCTGTAGATGGTGTGAGAGTAAACATAAGTGACTCAAAAAAAAAAAATATCCACCAGGAACTTCTATAGCTGATAAACACTTTCAGCAAAATAGATGGATACAAAATTATCTCACAAAATCAGTAGCCCTGGTATTTAAAATGACAAAAGGCCTGCGAAAGAAATCAGGGAAATACTACCTTTCACAATAGCTTCAAATAATATAAACTATCTTGGGGTAACTCTAACGAAGTAAGTGAAAGACTTGCACAATAAAAACTTTAAGACACTGAAGAAAGAAATTGAAGATATCAGGATATGGAAGGATCTCTGAAGGTAAGACTGGTAGGATTAATATAGTAAAAATCTCCATTCTACCAAAAGCGATCTACAGATTCAATGCAATCCCCATCAAACTTCCAACGCAATTATTCACAGATCTTAAAAGGACAATTTCTAGCTTCATATGGAAATTCACACACACCAAAAGTACAATGAAAACAGGATAGCAAAAACCATCCTGAATAGTAAAAGAACTACTAAGGTATCTGAACTACTGCAGAGCTATAGTAATAAAATACAACATGGTATTGGTACAAAACCAGACACACTGATTAATGAAATTGAAGACCTGGGCATAAATCTACACACCTATAAACACCTGATTTTGTAATAAAGAAACAAGAAAAACACACTGGAGAAAAAGACTTTCTTCAACAAATAGTGCTGGTCAAATTAGATATCTGGATGTAGAAGAATCCATATAGATCCTGTATTAGTCATGGTTCTCTAGAATCACAGAACTTATATGTAGTCTCTATATAGTAAGGGAATTTGTTAATGACTTACAGTCTGTAGTCAAACCCCCCAACAATGGTCAGCAGTAGCTGTAAATGAAAACCCAAGGATCTAGCAGTCCCTTGGTCCTACAAGGCTCGCAGGCGAAGAAGATTGAATCTTCCTCCTTCCAATGTCCTTTTGTAGATCTCCAGCAGCAGGTGCGTCCCAGATTAGAGGTGTGCATACCAACACACCTGAAACTTGAGTCTTCCAGACTCAAGATCTAGATCACAGGTGAGCCTTCTAATTCTGGATTGTAATTCACTCCAGATATAGTCAAGTTGACAATCAGAAATAGCTACTGCAGATCCATACTTTTGACCCTGTTCAATACTTAAGTCCACATGGATCAAAGACATTAGCATAAAACCAGATACACTGAACCTGAGAGAAGAGAAAGTGGGAAATAGCCTTGAATGGATTGACACAGGATAAGAATTTCTGAAGAGAACACAGATACCAGAACTAAGATCAAATTAATAAATGGAGCCTTGGAATAGTTTGAATATACTTCGCCCAAGGAGTGGCACTATTAGGAGATGTGGTTGTGTTGGAGTAGGTGTGGCCTTGTTGGAGTAGGTGTGCCACTGTGGGAATGGGCTTTAATACCCTTATACTAGCTGCCTGGAAGTCAGTCTTCTCCTAGCTGCCTTTGGAACAAGAGACGGAACTCTCAGCTCCTATAGCCCTATATCTGCCTGGATGCTGCCATGTTCCCACCTTGATAATAATGGACTGAATCTCTAAACCTGTAAGACAGGCCCAATTAAATGTTGCCTTTATAAGAGTTGCCTTGGTCATGGTATCTGTTCACAGCAGTAAAACCCTAACTAAGACACTACCAAAAGGTAAATACCAACTCAGCCACAAACCCTTGGATAGACAATGCTATCCTGGCTGCAAGACATTCAGTGGCGTCACAAATCTTGTGGGAGTGACCAACCAATGTCTGATTTGTCTCAATACCCACTCCGTGAGATGGAACCCATGCACAACACTGCTTGGGTGACCAAGAATCTAAAATGAGACTTTCCAGAGTAAAACCAAATACTACTGTTCTAAAACAAGACAATACAAAACAATAACAACAATTTAGCAATGAAGCAACTCCTAGTGTCACTCCTGCTGTTCCTATAGATCAATAACTTGCTAAACCATCATCAGAGAAGCTTCCTCCTGCAGCAGATGGGAACAAATACAGAGACCCACAGACAGGTATTATGCAAAGAATGAGAGACCTTGGATCCTAGGTGGGGCGGTCTCTGGATGGCCTTTCCTTCAGTCTCTGTTCCATTTTTTGTCTCTGTTCATCCCATCTGCAGACACCAAACCCCCACACTATTGCTGATGCCAAGAAGCGCTTGCTGACAGGAGCCTGATATGGCTGTTCCCTGAGAGGTTCTACCAGCACCTGACCAATGCAAATGCAGAAAATCACAGCCAACCATCGGATTGGGCATGAGGACCTCAATGGAAGAGCTGGGGGAAGGACTGAAGGAGCTGAAGGGGATTGCAACCCCATATGAAGAACAATATCAACTAACTGGATCATCCAGAGCTCTCAGGGACTAAACTACCAAGCAAAGAGTATACATGAAGGGATCCATGGCTCCAGATACATATGTAGCAGAGGATGGCCTTATCTGACATCAATGGGAGGGGAAGGAGGCTTGGATGCCCCAGTGTAGGGGGATGATAGAGAGGTGAGGTGGGAGTGGGTAAGTGGGTGGAGGAGGACCCTCATAGAGGCAAAGGGGAGGAGGGAGAGAGAGGATGGAATGGAAGGTTTGTGGAGGGGTAACCAGAAAGGGGGATATCATTTAAAATGTAAATGAATATAATGATTAATAATAATAATAACAACAATAATAATAATACAAGAATGAGAGACTTTGAAACACTCATTCCTAAATGGGATATTCTCCATCAAGTCCATTTGCTTGGGGCTTATGGAACCCAGTAGAAGAGATGGAAAGAGTGTAAGAGACAGTGGCACAGGTTCCTTCCAGCCTGGGCTGGTGCCCTGAGCAGACCTTGGGCGTGAACTCCTCAGCCAGTTCCACAACACCCAGAGGAAGCTCCACTCCCAGGTGCTCTAACACGCCCAGGATCACAGGATCCCAGTTATCCCAGGAGCTTGGTCAAACCAGGATCTCAGGGTCGCAGAGGCAACTTGACTCCCAGGAACTCTGTCACACCCAGGATCTCAGAATCACAGGATCACAGGATCACAGAATCACAGGACCCCAGAGAGAGCTGGTCTCTGAGGAGTTCTGACACAACCAGGATCACAGGAAGAACAAGCTCCAGTTAGATAAAGGAAGGGCAGGTAGCACTAGAGATAACCAGATGGCAGGAGGCAAGTGCAAGAACATAAGCAACAGAAACCAAGGTTACCTGGCATTATCAGAATCCAATTCTCTCACCATAGCAAGTCCTGGATACACCATCACACCGGAAAAGCAAGATTCGGAAAGTCTAAAATCACTCCTCATGATGATAGAGGACTTTAAAAAGAACATAAATAACTCCCTTAAAGAAATATAGGAGAACACAGGTAAACAGATAGAAGCCCTTACAGAGAAAACACAAAAATCCCTTAAAGAATTACAGGAAAACACAACCAAACAGGTGAAGGAATTGAACAAAACCATCCAGGATCTAAAAATGGAAACAGAAACAATAAAGAATTCACAAAGAGAGACAATCCGGGAGTTAGAAAACCTAGGAAAGAGATCAGGAGTCATAGAAGCAAGCATCACCAACAGAATACAAGAGATAGAAGAGAGAATCTCAGGTGCAGAAGATACCATAGAAAACATTGACACAACAGTCAAAGAAAATGCAAAAAAGCTCCTAACACAAAACATTCAGGAAATCCAGGACACAATGAGAAGACCAAAACTAAGGATAATAGGTATAGAAGAGAGTGAAGATTCCCAACTTAAAGGGCCAGTAAATATCTTCAACAAAATTATAGAATAAAACTTTCCTAATCTAAAGAAAGAGATGCCCATGAACATACAGGAAACCTACGGAACTCCAAATAGAGTGAACCAGAAAAGAAATTTCTCCTTTCACATAATAATCAAAACACCAAATGTACTAAACAAAGAAAAAATATTAAAAGCAGTAAGGGGAAAAGGTCAAGTAACATATAAAGGCAGACCTATCAGAATTACACCAGACTTCTCACCAGAGACTATGAAAGCTAGAAGATCCTGGACAGATGTCATACAGACCCTAAAAGAACACAACTGCCAGCCCAGGCTACTATACCCAGCAAAACTCTCAATTACCATAGATGGAGAAAACAAGATATTCCATGACAAAACCAAATTTACACAATATCTTTCCACAATTCCAGCCCTACAAAGGATAATAGATGGAAAACACCAACACAAGGAGGGAAACTACACCCTAGAAAAAGCAAGAAAGTAATCTTCTTTCAACAAACCCAAAAGAAGATAGCCCCACAAACATAAAAATAACATCTAAAATAACAGGAAGCAACAATCACTTTTCCTTAATATCTCTTAACATCAATGGCCTCAGTTCCCCAATAAAAAGCCATAGACTAACAGACTGGATACATAAACAGGACCCAGCATTTTGCTGCATACAGGAAAGACACTTCAGTGACAAAGACAGACAACTACCTCAAAGTAAAAGATTGGAAAACAATTTTTTCAAGCAAATGGTGCCAAGAAACAAGCTGGAGTAGCCATTTCTAATATCAAATAAAATCAACTTTTAACCAAAAACTATCAAGATAAGGAAGGACACTTCATACTGGTCAAATAGAAATATTTAAGGAGTAACTTCAGCAAGTGTTATAGGTATCTATCTGATGAATCTTATTGTAATGGCCTTGGGAAACACAAAGGAATGTTGCTCTTTGCTCAGAGCGAAGCTAACATAGCTTCAAGGGAGAACATTGGAGGTATTTGAATTTTATGTTCACATTAGGGAGGTGAGTCCTGTATATTTTAGACTAGTATTTATTTTCTCTCAATTTAGTCAGAAATTGTCAACTTATTTCTAGTTGAGTGTGACAGTAGTAAGGTTTTCAAAACCTACTGAAAACAAGTAATATTAAATGTGTGATTTATGAGATTAGGTTGTGTGCTATTTTAACTAAAGTCAACTTTCCTTTGTCACTTCAAAGGAGAAAAAATGAATGCCCTATAAAACTGTAAAAGTTGATCTGTCAGAAATAATTTCCAATTGCATAATGTTTTTAAAAATGATTTAATCATATTTGTAATGTGAAAGTATACGATGATGATAATATTGGCTTCTAAAGTTTTAGCCAAAAAAATAGCATTTTAATTATTATAGAAATGTCTACAAGTAATTTCATAATTTATCAATTCTGTATTTAATTTTGACAAGTTTCTCATAATTCACCATTGTATATAATACTGTGATAGATATCCCACAGTACATACATATTTTTGTCAACATGAATTCCTAGAAATAAGTTTACTAAGCCGGGCAGTGGTGGCGCACGCCTTTAATCCCAGCACTTGGGAGGCAGAGGCAGGTGGATTTCTGAGTTCGAGGCCAGCCTGGTCTACAGAGTGAGTTCTAGGACAGCCAGGGCTACACAGAGAAACCCTGTCTCGAAAAAACAAAAAAACAAAAAACAAAAAAAAAGTTTACTAGATAAAATTTCATGCACAATTTATACTTTAAAAAAAAGAATTTAAGAAGCAGAGGGGATGGAGAACCCCAAGGAAACAAGATCTTCTAAGTCACATGATCAAAGCAAGTGTGAAGATGAGGCAGCATGCACCCAGCCTCCATGGGTCTGCACCAGGTCCTTCGCATGTGCACTATGGCTTCCAGTTCAATGTTTCCATGGGATTCCAGAGGGTGCGAATGAGGTGGACCCTGATTCTGTACCTTCTCCTGGGCTCTCTTCCTTCCATTTGTCTTGTCCAATTCCAATATGTTAGTTTTTGTTACAGCATAGCATAGCATCATCCTTCAGAGGCCTATTTGTTTTCTAATGAATGACAGAAAAGGAGTGGATCTGGAAGGGAAGGGGTGGGAAGGGGAACTCGGAGGAATAGAGGGAGGGGAAACCACAATCAGGACAATCTCCACATGATGGAAAAATCTATTGTCGATAAAAGGAAAACGTTTTAAAGAAAAGTAATTAGGGAGTAAATATGCTTATTAAAAAGTGTATTATATGAATGTGTGGAAATGTCGTAATGAAATCCAGTCTTTGTATAATTATTATACACTAACTTTTTAAAAAAGAGTGAACTTGGATTACAGACTCTTCAAAGACAACCAAAAAAAAAGGAGGAGTGCATTGGGGGGAATAGTGGTTGAACAGGAAGTGTAGAGGAAAAGTGGGGAAGCCATGTTGAACAGGGTGGTTTGAGGCAGAATATAAGAACTTGTAAATATCAGGCCAAAGAAGCTGGGATTAATTTCAATGCAATTTTGGCCATTTCTAGATTAACTTGGAAAAAGAGGGAGAAATGTGTTCTTCAGGAAGACTTGCCTGGAAGTAATAGATGAGACTGGAGGAGGTGCTAGGCACTTGCTTAGCATATGCCGGCCCTGCTTTTGATTACCAGCACTGGAAAACCCATAGAGGATGGCAGAATGTTTGAGTCAATGAAGTTAGACAGAAAGCTATAGTTACATCGACGTCTAGACAAAAGGTGACAGACATGACTTCACCTTCCTCCAAAAACCCACAGACCAGTGCTTCAGAACCTCACAATCTTTGCCTGCAGAAGTCCCTAGAGTTCATCACTGCTGGCTTAAGAGACTGAGCTATACTGTTGTCCACCCTTGAGCTAGAGCCAGGTCAGAGGAGGTCAGGGAGCCTTTCCTGATACCTCCGTGGCAAAGACTCAATAGAAAGTGGGATCATGGATTGGGAGGTGCATCAGCCAATGCAGTACTTGCAACAAAAGCATGAAGACCTAGGTTTGATCCCCAGCAGCAACATCAGTGGTACCCTATAATCATAGTACTAGGAAGACAGACAGGACTTGATAGCCAAATAGTTGAGCAAAATTTGGCAAGTCCCAGGCTTAGTGAGGGACCGTGTCTCAAACTCTGATGAATGATTGAGGAAGAAACTCAACAGCAACTTCCTCTGGTCCTCAGGCACCTGCAAACACCTGCACTCATGTACACACACACACATACACACACACACACACACACACACACACACGCACGCACACACGCAAATGCACATGCAAACACACAGGCACAGGCACATACACACATAAACACACATGCATACACACATACACACATGCACACACAGTCACATACACACAGGCACACACACAGTTACACACACACATACACACATGCACACACACAATAGGAACCTGTCTACTAGTTAGCATAAGCTGCAAATGATAGCAAAGTTGATGTTTGGTTTTCAGTATGGGGACTGAGTTTGTGAGTCTGACAAGCTATTGGTCTCTCGGTACTTTATTAGGGGAGTAACCCACCAGTCAGATAGCCCCTTCTGGAGCTCAGAACTTGCACAGAGGACAGCTCCTTTGTGCATCGTGGATTCTGGTTTTCCACAGGACCCTGTCTGGTAAAACCTAGTGGAAATTACAAGATGAGAAGTTCAGCCCCGTGCCACAATAACAGGATGCACCTGTAGACTTCACAGAATTAGCTGCCGTCTTCTCTTAACGCCAATTTGAGAGAAAGATGCCTGTTTGTCTGCTGCCAAATAGGGCAGAATCTGACGTGTTCCCATATATCTGCAAATGATGGAAGTTATCAACCGCAGTGACACTGTCTTTCTAGAGGTCACCTGACAAAGACTGAGACTTGCTTGCCCCCCTTCTCTCTTGTTGACTCCTTTGGGACTTACCCATTTGGAATGTGTTGCAGTTAATAGGGACATGTCTGGCCCTGCCTCTCCATCTCTACGGTGAGATTGCCAGCTCTTTGAGAGCAGGAATCCTTTTCAATTCATTTTTGCTTACACACTCTGCTGTAGGGCCCACTTTCTAGATCCTTGACTAGTATTTTATGGAACTGAATCCTAGAAAAGCACATGAACTGTGTAAAGGTGACATAGTGGGCACTTAAATAGACATCCAAGCCTGTGTCTGAGCAATACAGACTCAGTGACCCATAGGCTAAAAACCACCTCTAACTCACCCAGAAATGCAATAAATATATAAATTTGGGTTCCCTGAGCTACTAGCCATCCTCCAAGAAAACAAGGCCCATTTCCTCCTCAGCGCTCTCCTTTTTGACTTTCACTCCTCACCTCCATTTTCTTCTCCTCTCTTTGTACCTACCCTTTCCAGTCCTCTCTCCTATCCCTACCCTCTGTATTCTTCCTCCCTTTCTCCTCCCCCTTCTCTCTCCTCTTCTTTCTCTTCCCGTCCTCTCCCCTTCCCTCCTTTCCATTCCTCCTTCTCTACTTTTCCTCGCCCCTCCCCCACACCCACACCCCTCCCCTCCTCTCCCCTCTCCTCTTCTAATTCTAAGACCGCAGATGAGCACATGGCTCTTCAGAGAAGGGAGTGAAATGATGGGGTGAGGGAGCATTCATGTGGTGTTCATGTGGGGAGGACAGGCAAGTCCGATAGTGCCAAGGATCAGTGAGCAGCTGCTTCCCTTTTCAAGGGCTGGTTTCTTTTTCTCCTTGAGTAGATTACAGGCAGCGATGAGGCCTTAACTCCGTCACCTCAGAGCCCAGTGTAACAGCTTGTTCAATCGCTGGTACTCAGTCAACACAAGCTCGCGGCCTGCTTGACAGAAATGAAACGCTTTGACCCGAGTTTCAGTTCTTTCTTTCTGTAGACTTCTTCTCAAGACGTGGGTAGACAATTAATAGACAGGAGTAACCGAGAGGAGGGGAGGGGAGGGGAGGGGAGGGGAGGAGACGAGAGGAGACGAGACGAGAGGAGATGAGACTGAGAGGAGACGAGAGGAGAGAGATAATGAGACTCTAAGCTACACACCTCCCTCTTATGCCTGGCACAGAGAAAGCTGTGCTCAGAATTCTAACACACCCTCAAAACCATTTCAACTGCAGAATGTATAAGAAAAACTAAATTTAATTTAAAAAGAAAGTCTTTTGAAGTATTGACAAAAAGGGTTACTACCACAAAAGGAACTATAGACAATTACTGTCAAATGATTTTTAGGATTATTTATTAACTAATTAATTAATTATTTTATCGAGACAGGGTTTTTCTGTGTAGCCTTGGCTGCCCTGGAACTCATTCTGTAGACCAGGCTAGCCTTGAACTCAGAACTCAGAGATCTACCTGCCTCTCCCTCTGGGATTAAAGGCATGTGTCACCACCAACTCAGTTTTGTTTTTTCTGGGGTTTTTTTGTTTTGTTTTTAGGATTTCTTTTACTCTCTTGATTGTGCCTCCCAAATTGCCCTAGTCTTTCTACTCCATCTCAACTATCCATCCACCATATTCCTTTTTCTTTTTCTCTTTATTAACTCACTTTCTATGCATATTAGTATGTGGAGTGCACACATGTGTACATGATTGTACGTGTGTGGGTATCTGAGCTCCTCGGTGTGTGCACATGAATGACTAACATCGGGTATCTTCCTTGGTCACTTTCTACTTCATTTTCTGAGGCAAGTCTCTTGCTGAACCCAGAGTTCCCCTGATTCAGTTCTGGGGATCCCTTCCCCATCCACCGAATGTTGAAGTTAAAAGAAGTCACTGTGCTGCCTTTTCCCTTGGGTTTTGGAGGTTTGCAGTCTAGTCTTCACTCCTGTGTGGCCAGTGCTTTATTCACTAAGACTTCTCCCAGCCCTTTAGCATCTTCTCTATAGCAGAAATTTTCTCACTCTTTGCATCTCTAACTGGTGAAGCCTTGCCTACCAGGTTAAACATGTCAGCAAGACAAAGAGTCAGAGATATGCCAGAGATCAGAGCCTGATACATGCTAATCAAGTATGCTATTACTGAACTATGCCCCATCCTGAACCATGTCTTAACAGTTGAAAGTAATGGTAAAATAATCCAACTGATACCTGTTTTAAAAGATAATTATCTATTTTTACTTACTTATGTTTATTTTATGATCATTGTTTTTTTTTTTTTTTTTTGCCTGTATGTATGTCTGTGTGAGTGTGTCAGAACCCCTGGAACTGAAATTACAGATATTTGTGAGCTGCCATGTAGGTGCTGGGGATTGAATCTTGGTCCTTTGGAAAAGTAGCCAGTGCTTTTAACCACTGAACCATCTCTCCAGCCCAATTATCTTTATTTTGCTGTGTGTATGTATATAAATGCATCGTGTGTGTGTGTGTGTGTGTGTGTGTGTGTGTGTGTGTGTGTGTGTGTAGGTGTGTAGTAGTAGTAGTAGTAGTAGTAGTAGTAGTAGTAGTAGTATCCTTGGTGATAAAAGGAGGGAGTCAGGTGCCCTAGAACTTGAGTCATGGTTGTAACCTTCTGCATGATTACTGGAAACCAAACACAAGTCCGCAAGAAGAGCCACTAGTACTCTTAGCTCCTGAGCCATCCTCCAGCCCCTTAGGAGATGCCTTTGAATAGTAGCTAATGGGTACCAAAATACGGTTAGAGAGAAGAAAGTAGTTCTACTTTCTATGGCATGGGAGGATAGCTGTAGTCTACATCAGCTTACGGGAGACAGATCTGAATGCTCCCAATAAACAGGAATGAAACATTCAAGGAGGTGGAGATGCTGTCACCAGACTACATCATGACACACTGCGACATAGTCCTGAAGTGTAATACTGCACCTCATAAGTGAGTACAAACATCATTATTAAAAAAAAAAAAAAAAAAAGAATGCTTTGGATCTGGAGGTGTATGGCTCACTGATGGAGCATGCACCTAACATTGATGGAACATGTATCTAGTACTTGTGAAGCCCTGGATTCCATCCCCAGCCACAAATCAAACAACAACAAAAAGCCCGACTTTTTAAAAATGTTAAAGAAAAACATTAGAGTAGTTTTTGATCTTTTAAAATAGGACAAAGGGCCTTCCAGAACCAGAGGAAATAAAAGGAAAGTTAACCTGTAGAATTGAAGATAAAATCACAGTAATAGGATTTTAAAACAGAGAGCAAAGATGCCTAGTTCTACAAAATACCTGTGTCAAAACAGTTTATATGAATATTTTAAACTGACCCACAAAAAAAATTAATGGAAATGTAATTTGGGTATGGCAGCATATGCCTTTAGTCCCAGTGCTCGGGAGGCAGAGGCAGTAGATCTCTGTGAGTTCAAGGCCAGCCTGGTCTACATAAGAAGTTCTGGGACAACCAAGGCTTCATAGAGAGACCTAACTCAAAAAATATGAATTGGAATATTAAAAATGCTTCAAATGTGAAGAAAAAAGGAGTCCAGTAGAGTTTCCATCTTGGTAACATTTTGTGTGAAGGATGAAACTATCTGCAATTGAAAAGAATGAATAAAAGGCGTTTTCACCACATGAGAACCTGCCACCTCTGAGCTTTGCTTCCTTAGCCTGTGCATGCCTTTGGGCTTCCTTTGATCCTTCGTGCATATTCTGTTTATCTTACTTTCCTGGGCTCCTCTATGCTCTCCAGGCTGGTGGTGTTTCTGAAGTTACCTTGACAAAGCAGGAAGGCCAGGAAAAGGAAGTGAAAGGAGACCTGACTTCGCTCCTCGCTCCTCACCTTTCTTTCTCAGTTCATGTCCATCTTCCTCTCCAGTCTTGACTCTGGTCAACAAAACCCTTGTGTTAAAAGTTAGTGAGGTGGGGACGGGGTGACTAGGAATCAAATGTCAGTGTAGATTGTAAGAAGATCATCTTCAAAGACCTTCCCATACAGTGAGGAGGAGAGAAATGCTGACGATGGAGACCATTAACTCCTTCCTGTAAGTGGAGTTGATCTATCTCTCTACGTCCACTTAATAACCGTGTGGTTAACTCAAGCTAGTGAATTTGACCTCTGCTAATGCCCTCAACTTCAGTTCTCTACTCCCATATTCATTTTTTCCTGTGCAAATACTCTGCCAGCAAGCCTCTATGTTACTTGCATTTATAATAAACTTATTCAGTTGTTTATTGTTTCGTGTCTTGGGAAGTGTTTAACATCTCTCAGTCTTCATTTCTATTGAAATTTTACTCTTCCCAGCATATCATACCAGGTTTGGCATTCCTGGGTATCTTAGGATTACTATTGCCGTGATGAAACACCATGACCAAAAACAACTTGAGAAGAAAGGATTTATTTCACTCACAGTTTCATGTAACAGTTCATCTTCAAACACAATGACAGCAGAAACTCAATCAGGGCGGGAAGCTAGAGGCAGGAGTTGATGCAGAGGCCATGGAGAAGCGATTCCTGGCTTGCTCATTATGGCCACCTCAGTCTGCTTTTTTTTTTTTTTTTTTTTTTTTTTTTTTTTTTATAGCACTCAGGACCACCAGCCCAAGGATGGCAACACCCGTAGTAGGCTAGGCCTTCCCCCATCAATCACTGATTAAGAAAGTACCCTACAACCAGATCTTATGGAGGCATTTTCTCAATTGAGGATCCCCCCCCCCTTCAGATA
>CM052714.1:46690395-46759348 GCA_028551405.1 Uromys caudimaculatus | reverse complement strand
GGCTTGTACCTGCAGGACCTACCTAAAAAGGCTACATTCACCCTTCAAGGACAGCACTTATGTCTTTCCTGAACATAGTCATCCATAACGTTCCCCTTGCTAAGCGTCTCCTGTGCTTCTTCACCATGATCACTGGGCAACTACCACCTTCTACTGTTAGAAAGAGCAAAGGTTCACCTCTAACCTAAAAGGAGGCAATCTGGGTCAGATAGTTGATGTCTGATATGACGTGCAGTGTCTTCTGAGAAGTACCAAACATTTCTGATAAGAGAGTTGAGCAACTTCCTGATGTGAGACTCAGCTTCATACAGTTGACCAACCGCCTGTCCTGAAGGGACATTAGCGACCCTTAGACAAATGTTTCTTAAATTAATCTATTTGGGTCATCTAGACTACCTTTTCTTCCTTAAAAGTCTTTGCCAGGGAAGAAATATTTAAAGTGGACTTAATGGAAAATAACTATTTCCAGCAGATTTGAAACAAAATTTGGACATGTGCTCACAAGCATTTGTCTGAAATGGCTTGAAATGTATGCTTGTTATATATTCATACTCATGTGTCTTAATGCATCGTGGTTTAATATCTGTATATGTTATGAAATCAGTGCTGATTTCAAAAATATGTTGGATGTAGCCTGTCTCCAGAGCCCACAGCATGGTACCTTTATCCTAAGATCCTCAGACTCTTAAGAGTTCAAAGTGCCCGTGACACTCCTGTAAATGGCATAGATTTACTGATTATATGCTGGCATGCATTTTTCCCTCAAGGGAGGAAATTAAGATTTCACCAGATCTTATTTGCAAAACAAGATGATCAGCAATTAGGCTAGAGGTAAAAAGTCATATCAAGAGATGATGACAGGACAGCTTGGTGACACTATGAGAGAATACAAAAGGTTCTGAAAAGCCTCCTGGGAGAAGTTCTACTCAAAATCTTCCACTGCAAACACATCTGGGCAACAGTTCGTCTTCTCCATTTGTGGATCCCACACCCATGGAACAACAAAGCGTGCATCAGAATTATTCAAAACCACCTTTCAGTGGACTGAACCAATACAGAGGTGTTTGCTTATCATCATCCTCTGAGCATTCAGCATAGCCTTGAACTCAGTTACACTTCTAAGAGGGCTCTAGGGTCAGGCCAATTTAGATGGAATGCCTGTCTTTGGCTAATGCTGCCCTTCTACCCCCTTTCATGACCTTGCTTCTCAGTCTTTGTTGAGTCCTCTGGGGGAGACTCCCCATAGAGGACTCAGTTTACAAAACCCTAAGTGAGACCACTGCCAAGAAGTGCTTGCTCACCCCTCCTGCCACCGCAGGGAATCCCCCTTTCCTTGTACAGGCAAAGCACACGAAAGGACTCATAAGTGGAGCCCGATCCTTCTCATCAAACACTGCCCACACCTCCCAGTAATTGAACTTGAAAAAAAAAAAAACTGGTTTGAAAAATTACCGCAAACTATATTGTCATCAAAAAACACTTCCTATATGAGATCACAGAACAGAGTAGGCACAACTTCCTGCTGAGCAGATTAGCCTAATGCTTAAATAGACGACTCCTGGCTGTCATTGACATTGTATACAAGCCAAGATGACAGCCTGAGAGGACCAAGCCCTTGTTCTGGCATTCTCCCAGGAGGATGCAAAAAAGGGGCTGACCCAACATACTGCAGAGAATTTCATTCAGTTCCCTCCTCCATTCTGATTCCACGTGCCAGGAAGATGGAGCCACGCTTGCTGATGCTGGCATTTCTCTCATTCACCATAGTACCCAGCTGTTGGGCAGGTAAGAGGCCAGGGGCTGCCCTGGGAATCCTGGGAAGACTAATGGAATCTTGGGAAGACTAATGGAATCTTGGTAAGCCTCCATTTTCTCAGCTACACAACCAGAGGGAGCAATGAGGTAGAAAACTCTGAAGAGGGAGTTGAATCATGGGTTCTACCTCTTGGCTGTGGTCCACCAGGACCTCTTTTTGTGCCTCAGTGGTCTCTAATCTATCAACCTTTCTTAAAATAGCAGTAAGGAATTTCTCATTCATAGTCCTTTTTAAGTTTCATCCCAAGGAATGGCTTGGTTTTGCTGTCTTGGGAAGTTTCTTGTAAATGTCATTTTATGACTATTTCAGAAAGCATAAATATACTTATTTTCAGAGCATGAGTTTCCTCTGCTCCTCTGGGTGTAGCTTCTGTGTATATATATTGTGTATATGTATGTGAATTGTGAATTCCATCATCATGGATTTTGTCAGGTATTATTTTAAGAAATAAAAGCCACTACCAACTCAGACATCAAACAACTCTTTTTAATTGAGAGTGAATTTCCTAATACCATTTTTTTTCTTGCTAATGCAGAAAGAGAAATAAGGTTTGTGGATATATATATATATATATATATATATATATATATATATATATATATATAATATAATAGACCTGATTTCAGGTCTATAAGATAGATGATAGATAAATGGATGGATGGAGAGAGAGAGAGAGAGAGAGAGAGAGAGAGAGAGAGAGAGAGAGAGAGATGAGAGAGAGAGAGAGATATGATATAAGAGAGAGAGAGAGATTGGAGTGTCTCACTATGTAGTCTGGGGTTGCCTGGAATATGCCATGTAAACTAGTTTGGCCTCAAACTCATAAAGATCCACCTGCTTCTGTGCATACTACCACACTAGGCTGAAAATATTTTTTGAAAGCCCACAATTTCATATTCTTAATTTCTAGGAATTTTTTTCTTAAACCACTCCAGCAAAAAATGTATTGAGAAGAGTAAAATTATGACCTAAACACAAAGCTTGGTTGCTGACTTGGGGACAAGTGATCACATTGTGTTGGGCTACTTAGGAGCATCTTGGCTTTGGAGTTAAGATGTTTATGATTTTAGGAGGCTTTTAATGTGATTTCTCCCTCAGCAGCATCTTTCCCTCAATGGTGTCTTTGCCAGGTCAGTCCAAGTCAGAGCAACTCTTTACAGTCACACATATTCTCTCTGAGGAAAGCCTTTTAAGTAAACTTGTGTTATGAGCTGTAGTTGACTTTTATAGGGCTCATTTACTTGGTTTTGAAAAAT
This sequence comes from Uromys caudimaculatus, assembly GCA_028551405.1. Taxonomy (NCBI): domain Eukaryota; kingdom Metazoa; phylum Chordata; class Mammalia; order Rodentia; family Muridae; genus Uromys; species Uromys caudimaculatus. Next base: position 46,756,276 of record CM052714.1, on the reverse strand, counting down.
ATATGTCCACTACTTCTCACGCAAATGTATATGTAGAAATGACAGTGATACAGGTTGGAGTGTTCTTGGAGCTACAGGGGTGTGGGGCTGTCAGAAAAGGCTTCATGAAGATGGCATGTCTGTGGAGCCCTGGAGACTGGTAAATTTCCATAAGGAAGATTTTAAATGAGAAGGCACATGGATCAAGACATAGAAGTGCCTGAGGAATCGATAAGCGTGTTCTCTGAATATGGGGCTATTGAATAAAGAACAGAAAGATGGGAACGGGGCCAAAGGAATTAAAGCTCTGGACAGGAAGCCCAATCTTTTTCTTTTCCTGTGTTGTTGGGAATAGAAATCTAAGGTCTTGGGCACAGTAAGCAAGCACTCCAACCCTGAGCTGCGTTCCTAGCCCACAACTTAAAGTGCTTTAGTTGCATTTGGTAGGCAACAGAAAACTACTTGAAAATCTCAGGGAATGCCATTTATAGAGTACACTTGGTGAACCAGATGTATAAATTTTATTACAACTTCTAACCACTTCACAGTGTGCATGTCATCAATCAGTAGAAGTAGCCCCAAAATCAGAATATCAGTATTGCAAGGCTTACATCCCTTTTGTCTTTTCTATTGGAAACAAGACTCTGGCTGATAATAGAAAGAGATCAGGTGCAAGGAGATGTGTCAAGAGGCAACTTGCTTCCCAGTGGGAAGGAAAGAAATGGCCAGGCTTGTTGAGGTCAGCAAGTAGCTCAGAAGCTACCCCAGGGCAAGAGATAATCTCATTTCAGCTTTCTTTATCCTCCAGGAAGAATCCAGCTTAAGCAATTAGTGAGGCTGGAGAGATGGCTCATTATTGGTTTAGAGCACTCATTACTCTTGCAAAGGACCCCAGGACCCAACATGGTGGCTTAGAGCTATCTGTAACTTCAGGGGACCTGACAACTTCTGGCCTCCATAGGCACCACATACATGGCAAATAGACATAGATGTGGATCAGACACCAATACATATAAAAAATAAATAAATATTAAATTTTAAGAAAGTCTAAAAAAAAAACCAAGTTTTTCTATTCCTCAGGGGACAAGAAGTCTTTAATGAAATAAGACAGACTGTCAACAGATGCGATTTCTAGCTGATTCATAAGGCAGATTTTCATTCTGAAAATTTCCAAAGCCACCATTTAAAATTGTGATGTGGTACAAGGGATGTGTTAGTCAACCTGGGTGTTTTTAGTCTCTATATCACTGGGCCTTGGGATGTGGTTAAAAGAGAATTCTCCCTGATGTTGCCAACACAGCAGCAGCTAACTGAAGCCACCTTTCTTAGAACTGTGGAAATTCTGAGCTGTCTCTTGATCATCTATCATTCTAGGAATTCTGTAATCAAATCCTTATCCCTCTAGAGTCAAAAGACAAAAAGGTGTGGAAACACATTAAGGCAATACGTTTGTCTAATTATCCCTTCTGGTAAAGGCTACTGCCCACACTAGAGTTTCCCATCTTCAGCTCTGTTACTAAAATACACGCTTCACAGTGCTCCTTCAGTTTCTTCATAGTATTATAGCTACTGTGGTTTTGCTCATCATCCAAAATAGACCCTGGAGACATGGGGCTTTGGTAAGCACTGGGAATACTTAATAAAGCAGTCAAGACATCTGTTTCTAAGGGTCTTAAATAGACAGCTTGATAGGTAATCCATGTCTGTGCTCCATTTAGCTTTGAACATTAAAGAAACCACAGTAATCTATCACATCCACTTATGTGTCAGCTGTCCACACTGTGAAAGATTAGCTTCTTGTCTCAACACCTCCGTCACTCGGTCCTTCCCAAAGACAAAGATTTTTATGTTCATGTATGCACATGTGTGTTCATTTGGGTACCTGTGCAGATGAATGTGTGTGGAGACCCAAAGTCAACTTAGGCAATAATCCTTAAGTGCCATTCACATAAGTTTGTTTTCTTATTGTTTGAGGTTTTTGTTGTTGTTGTCTAGGGATGGAGTTTCATGCTGGTCTGGGACTACATAGTTAGGCTAACCTGGTTGGTCAGAGAGTTTCAAGAATCTGCCTATTTCTGCTTTCCTATGGCTGATACTAAAGGTATGCACTGCTTTTTAAAAATATATATTATTTTAGATGTATCCGTGTTTTGCCTGCATGTATATATGTACACCACATGTGTGCCTGGTGCTCTCAGCAGTCATAAGAGGGCATTGGATTGCCTCGAACTGGAACTACAGATAGTTTTGAACTCCCATGTGGGTGCTGGGAAGTGAACCTGGGTCCTCTGCCGAAGCAACAAGTGCTTTTAACCTCGAACTATCTTTCCAACTGCGTACTGATTTATGTGGGTGCTAGGGATCAGAACTGAGGCCCTTCTACTTACGCAGCTAGCACTTTACCTACCAAGGCATCTCCCCAGCCCTGGACACACAACACACACACACACACACACACACAGAGTCAAAAACTTTGAGAATTCCAGATACGTTTGTGTAATTTCTTGTGGAAACCATTCCTGTGGTAGCAATGAGCACCATGAGGATAGGCTGCACCCCAACACAGCGGCTGTTCATGTTAACTCTGTTTTCCGTATTGTCCAATGTCGGCCATACATTTTACAGATAAAGATTGAATTCCCTTAAGAAATAGAGCATGCCACCAGTGATCAGTGAGGAATAGGGCTAGGAGGCAAATGAACTTTTAAAGGAGTGTAGTTTGAAACAAGACATCTTAATGATGTTAGAAAAACCAAAGGCAAGACCTAGCAAGTCACAGCTTTCAGTAATTTTCTCTCTGCAACAGGAGAAGGTTGTTGCAGAGATCTTGAAATCCCCTTCCAAGTCCATGATTATATGTCAAGAATTCTGGAAATAATAAAAAAGAAGACCTACGCGTGCGCACACACACACACACACACACACACACACACACACACACACAAATCCTAGGGTACTTTTGGAAACAAGAAAAGTTCCCAATCAAAGACATGATGCCTGGTACCTGTGGATTGAAAGGTCACCAGGTATCAGCAGACCAAACCTGATAGCTGGGTTCTAGGTTATTTCCCACTCTCAAGAGTGCAATGCTCTGCACTGCAGCGTGATTACTAATTCTGTACTGCTCGAGTTGTGGGTGTAGGGTAAAAACACCACTGTGTTTTGGTGAAGTCTTCTCCTGTTCGCTTGCTTGCTGTGGAGATTTCTTCCTTCAAACTACGTCCATGTTTCTCAAAACGAGTGGGAACCTATCTCTTTCTTCTCTTTATCTTGAACCATTCCCTCTGAGGAAAAAAAGAGAGCCTTCATGCAATATATTACTTCAAAAAGTTATAAATCCTAGACCTGAGATGCCTCTGTGATTAAGAGTGCATACTACTTTTGTGGAGTTTGGTTGGTAGTACCCATGCTGGGAGTCTTACACCTGCCTGTTTGGATCCAGTGACCTCTTCTGGCCTGCATGTACATATAGACACACACATACATAAGAATAATTCTTTTTAAATGTGTTCTAAGTCCTTTCTCTCTAAATGGGTTTCAAATAAATGCTGGACTTGAACTCAGGCCTCTCCTTCGTTGTTGTTGTTGTTGTTGTTGTTGTTGTTGTTGTTGTTGTTGTTCCTTGCTGTCCTGGAACTCATCCTGTAGACTAGGCTGATCACCACCACCTCAGAGATCTACCTCAGAGATCCACCTGTCTCTGTCTCCTGAGTGCTGGGATGAAGGTCATGCATCACTAGTGTCCGGTAAACCCAGGCCTCTTGATGACTTGATTACATCTCTTGTAAGCCTTTATCCTGATTCTCAGAAGTAATATCTCTTTATCCAAGCAGCAACCGTTCATCCCTAGAATTCTAAGGATAGGAAAAGGTACAGCCCTTGTTCTCCAACATGAGATTAAACATCTGCTGAGTGATTCCAATCAGGAAGCCTGCCAAGGGAAAGCCGACATCTGCCAATGAGTCAACATCCTGTTCCCTTCCCAAATCTCAGCCACATTTTCAAGGAAATCACCCATTTGCAGGGAAAACAGCCATCAAGTGGTCTCTGAAAATGCTGGGTGTTTTCTACTCTAATGTTGCTCATATCAGTTTTGACTACTTGATTTTATGGTCATCCTGGGCTTTGCCTTGATCAACAAAAACCCCACAGGTCTCACTGGGGACTGTCTGTGGAACCATGTCCCCAGTGCCAGCTGCAATTACAATGTGCATCTGGAATGCCTGTAGAAGTGATGGCTGGAACTTCTTCAGACCAGTGAAGTCACTCTCAGGGGAGAAGAACCAGACGTACCAATGGCATTATTTTTATGTCCCTCCAAACAATGAAGATGAAGTGAGGCGTGAAATCCATCTAATACAGTGGAGAAGTAAAATAATGGAATAATCCTGGAGGCAGGCATGGTGTGCAGAGCTGTGGCCCTTGTGCTTGGGGGACTGGTGCAGGACAATTGTGAGTTTGAGGCCAGCACAGAGCTCCATAGTGAGACTATTTTAAAAGGAACAAACAAGAAGAGGAGGAGGAAGGGGAGGGCGAAGGGGGAGGAAGAGAAACACAAACATTTCCCATGTTGGTCTAATTCCATTGCTTCATTTTTATTCTTTGAGAATAGAGGAGCATTTCTCAAACTTTACAAGACCCTTGGGGATTTTGTTATAAAGCGTTCTGTTTGGAGAGGGATTTGGTAGCTTGAAATTCTAGTTCAACCAATATGAGATGTGCGTTGTCAGTTCATGGGCCCAGTTCTGAGCAGAAGGCTATCATGTAACCAAAAAATAAATAAACAAACAAATAAAAATGCACACTAACTATCTACATAGAGCTTGTGGCTAACATGGGAAACAACTCCAGAGAAGATCAAATATTGATCAAAGGTTGCACAGTCTATATAGCACAGCCTATGAATATTATAAGTGGTCAGAGTACAGAGAGCAGCCTACTGCCTGGGTTATTGAAGAAGATGCTCTGAGAAGGGCTATTGGAGAACCTAGCTCTGAAGGGTGCTTAAGAATTACAAAGAATCTTAGAGGACAGTATTATGTGATGATTCTGCTGAAACTGTACACATGGACCGTTGTCCATTCGCAGCCAACTGAAGACTGAGGAGCTGAACAGAACAACCAAGCCGATGAACTATAGCTGTCATATTCATGTGTGTGTGTGTGTGTGTGTGTGTGTGTGTGTGTGTGTGTGTGTGTGTGTGTGTACATGTGTGTGTATATATGTAGTGTGTGTATATATACATGCATAGAGATATGTGTCTCAACAAAATGAGTTTCAAGGGCATAGTGTTTCTCTGCTAAAAATTAATACTTTCCCCACATAAAAAAAGCTGAACATGGTGGCACATGTTTGTAATCCCATTGCTGGGAAAGCAGAGATGGGCAGATCACTGGAGCTTACTGGTCTACCAGCCAAATCGGTGAGCTCTAGGCTGATGGGAAACCCTATCCCAAGAGGATAGATTGATGGTGCACACACAGACACACACGCATAGATGTACCCACGTGGACATGTGCAATAATAATAATAATAATAATAATAATAATAATAATAATAATAATAATTTTGCTCAGACATAAGACTGTGCATGATCCTCACCCTACTTAAGTCCTCCAGTGCCCACAGGCATTAGTTGTCTCTTGTAGATTTCTTTGACATGATGGATGACTGAGGAGCCTTGCCAGTACCACATAACACCCTGGATATAGTCAAAGAATTTTTGAGTTTTTTTCTATCCCTACAGCTGTGTTTTTAACTCTGATGCAGCTCTGTCAACCTCATACCACAAGGCCAGAATCCCGTGGCTTCTAACAGGACAGCCTATTTCTACCCTACCAGTTCACTAGGCTTTGACCAGCAACTCTCAAGGTAGCACTAGGCATCCCATATGCAGGAGGCTTAGGCTCACATGACTGGACTACCAACAATAAATAATTTCACCCAAAGAAGCGCTGGTTTATTTATTTATTTATTTATTTATTTATTTATTTATTTATTTATTTAAAGGTTTGATTTTTTTCTTGTATGTGTGGGTGCATGGATATTTGGCCTGCATGTGTGTATGTGTACTCTGGGCATGCTTGGTGCCCAAGGAGGCCAGATTAAGGCATTGGATCCCCTGAAACTGGAATTATGGAAGGTTGTGAGCCACTGTGTGGGTACTAGGACTCAAACTCAGGTCCTCTGCAAGAGTAACAAGTGCTCTTAACTGCTGAGGTCTCCTTCCAGTTCCAGAAGAAGCATTTTAAACAGTGATAATAATAACAAGAGCTTGTGCTCACTGTCTATGTGCAGTCTCTTAGTATTGTGTTAAATCAGTATCTCTTGGTTCAGTTTTCAAAATGAGGTAGTTGTGTTAGGCACTGTGGTCTATGTCTTTATGCTCAACACTTGAGAAACTAAGGCAGCAGCTCTCTAAGTTTTGTGCCAGCCTCCTCTACACAGAGCAGTGTTCTCAACCCTCTTAGTGCTGTGGCTCTCTAATACAGTTCCTCACGCTCTGGTGACTCCAACCGTAAAATTATTTTTGTTGCTACCTCATATCTGTAATTTTGTTACTTTTATGAATTGTAGTGTAAATATCCATGTTTCCCGATTGTCTTAGGCAACCCACAGATTGAGAACCGCTGATATAGAGAGCTCCAAGCCAGTTAGGGCCACATAGCGAGCCCTGGAAATAAAATAAAAAGCAGTTCTTATCTTCACTTTATGGTTGACCAATTGAGTCTTCGGTCAGTTAAATCAGTAGCTGGTGTAACATGACTAAGGAAGGCTCTAGAATCTGAGCTTACAGTATGTCTACCCACCATCCTGAACCACAGTCACCTTACACAGACAGCAGCAGCTCCACAGTCTACCCAAATAGCCCACCTGTTGAATCTCTTGTCTTTATTGTGTGTGTGTGTGTGTGTGTGTGTGTGTGTGTGTGTGTGTGTGTGTGTACACATGTGTGTGGGGGTCAGAGGTTCACATTCCATCTTCTCTTATCTCCTCACCTTATCCTTTTTGAGACTGAGTCTCTCACTGAACCTGGAGCTTACCTATTCCGTTAGACCCCTGCTCAGAAAGCTGCAGTGATCCTTTCTTCCCCAGCCCCTCTGCTGGGGCTACGAGGATACATCATCGTGCGCTGAGTTTTACCTGGATGGTAGGGATCCAAGCCTGAGCCCTCCTGTTCTCCCAGCACTTTATACCCCAGCATAGCCTCAGCCTTTTTCCTCCTCCTCCTCCTCCTCCTCCTCCTCCTCCTCCTCCTCCTCCTCCTCCTCCTCCTCCTCTTCTTCTTCTTCTTCTGAATGTATGTGGCCCAGGGTGGCTTAGAAATTCATGATGTGATTAAGACCAGCCTCAAAGTCCTGCTGCCTCCAGCCTCACTTGCACTTATCTGGAGTTCAAGTGTGTGCCTCTCTTTCAGTCTGATAGGAGCTCCTCAGGACCCTTCTAGTCTTAGATCCTGAATTCTCTGAATCCTTCTGTTACCTTCAAAGAGCAGCCTGGGGTGTTTTCCTTGCATCTGATAGCGTTTCAAAGAAGGCATTGCGGCCGAGTCTGTGCTGGTAGCGAACAAAGCAGAGGAAATTCTGAGCACCTTAGGCCATGAGTCATCCTACCTTGTTCAGGAATTGCCATCTCTGCCTACAGAATCACCCACTGTTTTCTGTGTGGGACCAAAATAGATACCTCCTTCAGAAACGTGTGTGTGTGTGTGTGTGTGTGTGTGTGTGTGTATGCTCTCAGTAATAAAAAACAAAAGGCAAAGATGGATATGTGCTTCCAATGGCAGACTAAGAAGCCACTTACAAGTAAACGTGACAGGTGAGAGGAACAGTGGCAAGGAACATCCATCCTACCCTTCTGGCAGGACTTCTTGTTATTTCTATGTCTGTTGCTTTGTCAGCTTGTCTTCTCATTAATTCATTCACGATCTATTGAGCAACTTCTCGCAAGGTTAGAGAGGCAGAGAAGAATAAGACCCAACTCTTGACCTCCAGGGGCTTATTGGTTATGAGGAGAGAAATACTGCCTGGACACCTGCCACTCAAGCCAAGGGCTGAGAGTCAAGTAAGACTACAGAGCTGGTGGACACACAGGCCACTGTCCACTACTCCTGCAAGCTAGGAACCGCCTCCCATTACACGGACATGTAGAAGAGAGAGAAGGGCTCAGAGCATTGTTTTGTCAGCGTGAATGACTAGAATTATTAGAATCTAACACTTTCCAGTTTGAATTTAGAACAATTCACACAGAGGTTATGTGCTTTGTTTGGCTCAAGCAATACCTTGCAGGGACATTTCAGGTAGGATCTATTTGGGGTCCTACAGTAACAGACTGTTTCCACGGGCTCAGGAATCCTAGAGGCACGATCTATAGGCCAACTACCACATGTCTGAGTACATTTGAAGTTTTCTTTGGTCCTCAATATCTATGACCTCTTCAAGGAAAAAAGGCAAAGAGGAGGAAGGGAGGGCAGGAGGGAAGGAACCTCATTAATCCAGTTCACACCCTTAGTAAGTTTCCTTCTCTTCCCTAGCCCTCCCCTCCCCTCCCCTGCCCTGCCCTTCTCCTCCCCTGCCCTCCCCCTCCCCTGCCCTCCCCCTCTCCTCCCCTGCCCTGTCCTCCCCCTCCCCTGCTCTTCCCCCTCCCCTGTCCTCCCCTCTCCCCCCTACCCCCCTACCCCCCCCCTCCTGTTACCTTCTCTTTTTCATCTCCTGTAATTCTAAGGATCTAACCCAGGATCTTACCATGCTAAGCTAGGTAAGCATTCTACCACTGAGCTCTTGTTTTTTGAGACAAGGACTGTAACTCAGGCTGACCTTGAACTTCCCACACAGTCCAGGATGGCCTTAAACTCATCATCTTCTTTCCTCAGCATCCCCCAAGTGCTGGGATTACAGTGTATATTATCACACTAGACTTTGGTTTTTGTTTTCTGTGATGCTGAGGACTAAGCCCAGGATTCAATTCACAGTAGACAAACACTTTACCTCTAAGCTGGGTTCCCAGTTCTTACTATACTGTATAAAACAAAAAGGGGGGTGGGCTTTAAAGATGCATTAATAAATTATAAGAATAATACATAATAAAATGATATATAAAAAAACACGATGTATATATGTAAATGAAAGCAGCCCTAAAATCAAACAGGCTCACAATGTCCCCAGGGAAAAGGTCAGTTTATCATGTTGCGGGTAATAACAAAAGAAATGCTTCTAAAAGTTTCTTTTGAATTCCCCGACGTCTACACTGACATCAGCCTCTTCCTGCCCAGCACCCTGAGAGTTTCCAGGGAGTTTTGGGGCCAGTGACTTGACACCGGGTTGTATGTTTAACACTTGCTGACTGTGGGCAGGTTGTGGTGGCTTTCCCTGCCAAGCCTGTCACTCAGCTGAGTATCATCGTGGTATGTGCTTCCTGTCCTTGTGGTAGTGACTCCTCTGTTCAGAGCTTGATTTAGAACAAAAAAAGAACCTTTGTAAAGAGAAAACTCCTTACTTAAAGGAAAGTAAACTGAACTTTTAAAGAGTCTTTTTAGAATAAAAGTGCCGAGTCCTCAGGCGTCGGCTGGTAGGCCTGAGGGGAGATACGCCTTGAGGGCTCACTTCCAGGTTTCCCTCTCTGGTCCCAGGCATCACTTTCCCTTTCTCACTGTCTGCTCAGAGCTTGCTTCTCTGAGGTAATTTTTAGCTGCTGATGCTGAGGAACTATTGACTAGAGCATGTTATCCTGTTCCTTAGGGAATACAATCGCCGCCATTGATAACCTAGGCTGTCTAGCCAGTGAGTTCACGGGGTCTGCCTGTCTCCACCTCCCGTATCCTCCCGTGTCGGGTTTTTTTTTGTTTGTTTGTTTGTTTGTTTGTTTGTTTGTTTGTTTGTTTTTATACTTTATTTACATTTCCAATGTTTCCCCCTTTCTAGGTCTCCTCTTTGGAGACCACCTATCCCTTCCCCCTCCCCCATCTCTATGAGGGAATTCCACCTCCCACCCACCCGCCCGCCCACTCCCATATTCCCACCTTGACATTCCCCTTTACTGGGGCCTCTCCTCCCCCTGACGGCCAACAAGGCCCTCCTCTGCCACATATGTGGTCCGAACAGTTTTTGAGTGCTCACAGCCATACAGAGTTTATAGAGTACCGGGGAAATGAACTCAGGTTCCCAAGCTTGCATGGCAAACCCATGAAGCCATCTCCCAGCCTTGGTTTCATATATTCCAATATACATTCATATTATAATATACAGTATAAGGGCTTATTCTAGGGTATTGGCAGTGCTCAGCATAGTTGTTCCTGGGTGCCTCAGATTTTCGTGACTTTTTCTGTGTTTTCTGTTTCTAATCTTTTTTTTTTGGTTATTTTATTTAATTACATTTCAAATGTTATCCCCCTTTCTGGTTTCCCCTCTGCAACCCCCCTAACCCATCCTCCTCCCCCTGCTTCTAGAAAGGTGCTCTCCCCCCACTCCCACCTCACTGCCCTAGCATTCCCCTACACTGAGGCATCAAGCGTTTACAGGACCAAGGGCCTCCCCTCCCATTGATGCTAGATAAAGGAATCCTCTGCTACATATGCAGCCGGAGCCATGGGGCCATCCATGTGTACTCTTTGGTTGGTGGTTTAGTCCCTGGGAGCTCGGGGGTGGGGGGTGGGGGTGGGGGTCTGGTTGGTTGATACAGTTGTTCTTCCTATGGGGTTGCAAACCCCTTCAGCTCCTTCAGTCCTTGCCCTAACTTCTCCACTGGGGACCCCGTGTTCAGTCTGATGGCTGTAACTTAAATAGCTGTCCCACACCATGGTTACATCTCTAATTGTGTTTTATTTATCTGTTTGTTTATTTTAATTATTTATTTATGTATTTTATGTATATGCACACTCTATGTGCAGGTATGCATGTATGAGAGAAGAGGGCATCAGACAACAGAGGGCATCTGATCCCATTACAGATGATTGTGAGCCACCATGTGGTCACTGGGAACTGACTTCAGGACCTCTCTGGAAGAGCAGCCAGTGCTCTTAACAGTTGGACCTTCTCCCCAGCCCATATTTGTTTGTTTGTTTACTTGTGTATTTATTTATTTATAGACAGGGTCCAGCTATCCTGAACTGATTCACTATATAGATAGGCTGGCCTCAATCTCATGGTAATCATATCCCGCGACCTGAGTATTGGGCCTACAGGGGAGATCCCACAGATATCCACTTGAAACTAGACCTCTCGATTACAGCTTACTTCTCAGAAGGCTCTGTCTTTTTTCAGAAGACTGTGGGTGGGATTTACCAATTTAGCAGAGCTCTGCTAAAAATATGACTCCTTCCCAAGAAATCTGTTTCTAAGATTTGAGGGGAAAACTGTCTTTAGTTTTCAGAGAAATAACAGGAATATTTCTTCCCCTCTTGTTTCCCTCTCTCTCTCTCTCTCTCTCTCTCTCTCTCTCTCTCTCTCTCTCACTCTCTTTATCTGATAACACTTTAATTTAAATCAAGTTGACATTCTGTGGTAAGTTTGTGGTTAACTCTTTCAAGTGTTGAAGCTTGTTTTCAGTGAGGTGACTGGAGAGTTAGAAAAAGACAGGCCCAACCACTGTGCCACTGAAGTGTTACAAACTCCCAGACGTGACAATGTAGAGGCAGCTCTGTGAGACATAGGGCGGTTCTTAGCTCCTTGCCTATACTTCTCTTTCTAAGAGCAAATTCCTAGTTCCTCTAGACCTATTGTTTGTTGTTTGTGTAATTACCGCCATGAAGGCACAGGGTTTTCTCCAGTATGGTCTTACTGGTGAGTCACACATTCCTGCCTATGGAAACTGCTGCTTGATGCAGCCTGAGAGAGCTGGGCCTCAGAAACGGTGAGTCAAATAACATCAGGACTCACAGACAAAAGGCTAATCACCATCCTGCAAATACTGTTACTTCAGTATTTTCCCTTTAATTTTAAGAAACTTTTCTTTAATAATGACTACCTTGAAAGATGTTTTAATACACACACACACACACACACACACACACACACACACACACACACACACACACAGAGAGAGAGAGGTATTTTTGACAGGGTCTCACTGTGTAGCCCTGGCAGTCCTGGAGCTCAGGCTGGTCTAGAACTCAGAGATCCACCTACCTCTGCCTCCCGAGTGCTGGGATTAAGGAGTGTGCCACCATGTCTGGCTTTAATGAATATTCTTTTAATCATCTTCAGTTCGTTTCCTGCTATTGGCATGACCATATAATTTTCCACCTTTAAACAAAGTCATATCAAGAGATTTTCCACTAGTGTACCAATCATCACTGCTGAGATAAATTCTAATTGATCAGAATATTAGTTTTTGTCAGACCTGGCTAAAACCGAGTACAAATATTGTAATCGATATTCTGACATCTGTTTTTATAAGTGAGATGGTCCTATGGCCATTTTCTCTACAATCCATTCCAAGTTTAATAAGAAGACTAAAATAACTCTGTAAAAGGAATGAGAAAGAATCATTTAAGCATCTGTGGTGGTTTGAATGAGAATGTCTCCCATAGGCTCATGTATTTGAATACTTAGTCCCCAGTGGGTGGAATTTCCAGTTTGGGAAGAATTAGGAGGGGTGACCTTTGAGGTTTCAAAAGACTCATGTGATACTCCAGGGCTCTCTCTCTATCTCATGGCTGTGGACAAAGATCTAAGCTGTTAACCGTTCCTTTACTCTGCCATCAAGGATTCAAACTCTCTGAAACCGTAAGCCAAATTAAATGTTTTCTTCTTAAGTCATGATGCCCTATCACAGCAATAGAAAAGTAACTGAGACACCCTCTGAAATAGTTTGTATTTCATATATTTGTTCATGAGTTGACTTTTTTCAAATGATTGGTTTATTAGATATAGTTCTCTTTCTTCGACTTCCTTTTTTCTTTCTTTGGTTTTTTTTTTGGTTTTTTTTTTTTTTTTGGTTTTTTGTTTGTTTGTTTGTTTTTGTTTTTTTGAGACAGGGTTTCTCTGTGTAGCCCTGGCTGTCCTGGAACTCACTCTGTAGACCAGGCTGGCCTGGAACTCAGAAATCCACCTGCCTCTGCCTCCCAAGTGCCAGGATTAAAGGCGTGCGCCACCACTGCCCGGCTTCTTTCTCTTTCTAAGACAAGGTGTTGCCATGTACCTCAGGCTGGCCTTGAACTCCGCAATCCTGCTCATTTTTGAGGTTTTGGTGGATCAGTACTTACACCTCCTTTTTCTTTCATACTGTTGCTCTGTTGTTCTTGCCCCTTCTCCTGGTCATTTTCAGAATCTACTTGAATGAATAGCTTTTAATTTGGCTGACATTCCCTGCTGTGTTTTTTTCTCTTTGATCAATTCTCCCCTTACAGTTTTGATCTTCTTTCTTTAACATTATTCCCCTATTTTTAACTTCCTTCAGTAAATATTAAACTGGACAATGCCTGTTCTTTAAACATGTAATTTCCTTTGGGGTTGTAAACACTTCTGGAGATTCTGTGTTGGCTGCGTACTGCAGGGAGGGGTTGTAGTTATCATTTTCATTGCCATTCAGTGCAGAGTATTTTACAGAATGAGTTCTTAGTTCCCCTTTGATCCACGAATTTATTTGGAAGTTTAAGCTTTCTTTTTTAAAATGTGTGAAGTTTTATTGTTATTTGTGGTTTTGCTCTCTGTTCTTAACTTCTAATTTCATTACACCGTGGTTAGAAAATGAATCTGTGTGAGCTTACTCTTTGATACTTGTAGAAACCACCTCTGATACGTAGTAGCAGTTCAGTTTTGTGACAGTTTCATGCATGGTAAAGAGAATGTATATTTCCTATGTATTGGGCACACAGCTACATAAATATGAACAAATCAAGCTTACTGACAATTAACAGACCTTCTTATAGAATAACCTTTTCTTATTAGTGGTCCTTGGAACATCAGTTTGTTTTGTAGTGATGTTGGGCTTAATTCTAGCTGGGTTACTTCTTGTGGTTTCCCTTGGCTTCCTGGGCTGTATTTGGTAGCATCCGATTGGTTGACATGCTTTTACTATAGGATTCTCATGAGTGTGGTCTCTTTGATAGTTCAGGAGTTGTGTTATAGACATTGCAGTATGTGAGATGCATTATCTCTGGTTATTGCTGTAGACTCAGTGTTATGTAACTTGGAAGAGTGTAGAGGCGACTTACAGCAGTGCTTCTCTTGTGTGGAGAGAGCACAGTGTGTTACTTCTCTCTGTTGTTACATCCAATGTTGAGCCTTTAGCCCTGATCCTAACCCTACTCCTCTGCATCTTGGGTCTTTTGTCTCCTTCATTATTCCTGTTGAGTCTGAGGAGGACTAAGTAATGAATGGAATATGGCGTAAGTTCTCTCATCTGGGATGGAAGTATATCTCACCTCCTACCTTGTGTGTTTACAATGCTGGGCTTGATCACCAGCACCAACAACAATGGCTCAGAAGCAAATGCATTCTACAATACTTAGATATGTTTATACAATAAAGCTCTATTGAAATAATGTCTACAACACCAATGACATAAGAAAGTGAAGAGCTAATATCAAACACACAGAAGAGATATACAATAATGAAAGTAGAATTAATATAAGAATATATATAATAAGGAATATATAGTAAAGGTGAGAAATAGTTGGGAAAGATTCAAGTTAGATCATTAATAATTAATTAATTAATTAATACAACTAGATAAAGGAGAAAAGAATGGTGAGGGGAACAGGCAAATTTAACAAGCAAATTAAGCAAGTTGAAACTTCCTTTTTGCCTAGGTGATGGAGATGCTTCTTTTCCCAGCTTCTGGTTTCAGAGTTCACTGTGTATGTGTATGCGTGTAGTATATGCCTGTGGTATGTTCGGTGTGTACATGTAGTATATGTAGTATGTATGCATGTGGTGTGTGTGTGTGTGGTATGTATGTGGTGTGTGTGGTGCCTGTGGTGTGTGCGTGTGTGTGTGTGTGTGTGTGTATGTGTGTTGGGGTGGACCTTGTCTTCTAGTCAAAAACAAACAGGTCAAACAAGACAGGACAGCACAGAGACTGAGTTCCAGCTGCCTTGACAAAGACACTGCAAGGCTATATTCACACCCCTGAGCAACCCTAGCAATCCTCAGGACTCTGTGAGGTACGAGCCACATGGATGCTATTCTTGGTATGTTTTCTAATGCAGTGGGAGGGGGTGTTTTAGTAGACCCATGCTGAGGCATCCGCCAACCGCCTCCCACCCCCAAGTATACAACAGGTCTAGTATAAAATGGAGCTTATTTGTGACATGGGAAGGGGGTCTGAGGAAGGGAGTAGAGGCAGAGGAGGGGAGGAGACAGAGAAGGACAGAGAGAGAGAGGAGAGGAGGAAAGAGAAAGAAGGAAAGAAGAAAAGGAGCCTGCTAGGAACACGTTGAGGGAACAGAGAGAACAAGGAGAGAGGGGGAAAGAAAGGGAGGGAGAAGGGGAAGGAGAGGGGGAAGGAGGAAGAAGAGGGGGGAAGGAGGAGCAGGAGAGAGAGGAGGAGCGGGAGGGAGAGAGAGGCCAAACAATCCTTTTATAGCAAGCTAGGCTAGTACCTAGCTGTTGCTAGGTAACTGTTGGGTAGAGCCTAGAGGAAAGGCTTATAATTCTTACTGGCCAGTCTTGTCCCTGTGCCTGCAGAAGTGGAAAATGCCCAATTCTTGGCTATCTTCTAAGTGTCTCAGAACCTCAGAGCAGGACACCATGACCAGGCCAAAGCACTTAGTGCTGAGGTGCGACTAAGGCATCAGCACTGACTGACTCACTGCCTCCTCCAAATCCCCTACAGCTGCCCCTCCCCTGCTTATTAATGAAGTACCTTCAACTCCCTTTGACTATGACATGGACACGCTTTACAGATGAGCGTCTGTACAGTAGAAGCATAGTCTACACTGTTGTTGCCTAGGTCTACACTGAATCTTGGTGTGACCTCACACTGGATCAATCAAGAGGGAAGATTATTTGGCACTAAGCATGATGACCTGAGTTCAATCCTGGGGCCCACATAGGATAAAGAGAGAACTGATGCCTGCAAGATTTTCTCTGATCCCCACACACAGGTCACGGCATATGAGCATCTGTGTATATATACACATACCATAAATAAATCTGTAAGCAAGCAAACAAATGTATCAATAATGAAAAGAACACATAGCCAGGCAAAGTGATACACGCCTTTAATCCCAGTACGTAGAAGGCAGAGGTAGGTGAATCTTTGAGTTTGAGGCCAGCCTGGTCTACACAGAGAGTTCTAGGACAGTCAGGGCTACATTGAGGGACCATTTCTCAAAACACACACACACACACACACACACACACACACGCACACACACACACACACACGCAATCAAACCCAAACCACATATCAGACATTCAATGGACCATGTTTTAAAAAAGAAAAGAACAAACACAGTAGCTTATGATCTCTCAGAAGGTAAGATCACATTACCACCACAGTTGGAAAAGAGAACACTTGAAAATATGCATGTTAGTGTTCAGCCTGCTCTCCATATTTTGTCTAGCGAAGGACCCCTGCCCAGGGAGCAATCAGTCCACAATTAAGATAAGTCTTCTGACATCAATTAAGCACTCAAGACAATCCTTCACAGATGTTCTTAGAGGTGACGGTCTTAGCTAGAGTTTCATTCATGTGAAGAAATATCATGACCACAGCAACTTTTATGCATCCAGTTGGGGCTGGCTTACAGTGTCAGAGGTTTGTCCAATGTTATCACGGTGGGAAACATGGTGGCATATAGCTAGGCATGATGCTGGAGAAGGGGCTGAGATTTTCACATCTTGCTCTGCAGACAGCAGAAAGAGATGTGTGTCACACTGGTCATAGCTTGGGCATACGTGATTTCAAAGCCCACCTCCAAAGTGACACACTTCCTGCAGCAAGGCCACACCTCCTAACAGTGCCACTCCCCATGGGCCAATTACATTCAAACTACCACAGTGTCTTAGTCAGGGTTTCTATTCCTGCACAAAACGTCATGACCAAGAAGCAAGTTAGGGAGGAAAGGGTTTATTCAGCTTACACTTCCACATCGCTGTTCATCACCAAAGGAAGTCAGGACTGGAACTCAAGCAGGTCAGGAAGCAGGAGCTGATGCAGAGGCCACGGAGGGATGTTACTTACTGGCTTGCTTCCCCTGGCTTGCTCAGCCTGCTTTCTTATAGAATCCAGGACTACCAGCCCACGGATGATGGCCCCACCCACAAGGGGCCCTCCCACCCTGATCACTAATTGAGAAAATGCCTTACAGCTGGATCTCATGGAGGCATTTTCTCAACTGAAACTCCTTTCTCTGTGATAACTCCAGCTTGTGTCAAGTACACACACACACACACACACACACACACACACACACACACACACACCAATCAGTACACAGCTACCCTTAATATCCAGGCAATTTCTCACTGGTATACCTCCTGTGTGACAACTAATAAGGACCACCACGCTAACCTACTATATGCAAGGGAGTGCAGTAAAGAAACTGCTAAAGTGGTTCCTCCCATGGTATGGTTAAGGTTTTTACTGTAGATGTGAGAGAAAGCATAGAGGAAAAGAAGCAGGCTGAACATGGTCAGGCCAAGGGAAGCAGGAGAGAATAGCAGTGATCAGGAGAGACCAAGAGATAGACAATAGAGCGTAGTAAGAGAGGGCACGTGAATAGAAAGCGCAGGAACAGCAGAGAAGAGTGGGCTATGAAGAGGTTGAGTACCTGGAGAGAGGGAGTGGCCTGGAGACTGTCATAGCGGCTTCGAAACAAATGTATAACAGGTTGTTGAAATAATTATTTAAGTAACAAATTAATAGCGGCACAGGTTACTTCCCACCTCAATGGTTTATGTTCACGAACAGAAGACACACATACAGCCTTTATATTTATATTGTGCCTTAAACAGCCCAATAGCTGAGCCACTGCCAAACCTCCTGCAGTTAATACTGATTTATCACTTACTAATTCTATGTTCTATCTTGGCTGCTCTAGACCTACTTGGGCAGCCCTCTAGGCCATGCTATCCTGGTTCCTTCACAGGGTGGCTATGCCTCTCTGTCCTCCATTCTTCTTAGACATGGCGTCTCTCCTCTCCTCTCCCTACATGGCAGATCTCCTCCTTCTCCCTACTATGGGCCCCAAGCCCAGGAATCCCAAAATCCCACCTCTGTCTGTTCTCCCCAGCTATTGGCTGTTGGCATCTTTATTTACCAATCAGAATCAACTAGGACAGGTTCCCAGAAGCTAGTGCAAACCCTCTCAGTAAGCAGGGTTTGGGGGAACATAATTAGCCTTCATAATACAAGCCACTACAACAGGCACTCAAGATACTGAAGGAGTCTAGAGGCCAGCATGGGCTTTGATATGCTGATAGGCACCACCAGTAGCCACAAGTCCCTTCTGTCAGAAGTCAAGGCTATGACTCCTTTTGGCTGAAAGGAACTGGTTTCACAAGTCCCTGAAGAAAGCTGGCTTTTACCCAACTGCCATCAAGACCTACACTTTCCTTCTCTCTGTTGATGGTATTTGGAAGTAAGTTCTTTGGGAGGTGATTGCATGTAGGTCATGGGAGTAGGGCCCTATTGGTGGCATTAGTGGCTTACAAGAGGAGACAGCCAAGTTCCATCTCCTCATGTGATACCTCTGCCTTGTTATGATGTAACCAGAAACTGCTCCCCAGATGCCTAGCAGGTGCCCATGGTATCTCTTAGGATCTAAGACTTAGACTGTCCAGTCACTAGAACTCTAGGCCAAATAAACTTTTGTTCTCCATAAATTTGCCCAGTCTGGGGTATTTTATCAGGGCAATAACAAAAGATTAACATAGACAGGTTCAAAACTATGATAACTTATTAATTTTTAAAAATCTCCAAAGATGCCATAATGTGACTAACTGGTTCAAGCCCCCCAATTATGGACTGTAATCAGAAACTTTTCTTCCATAAGATGTCAATGTCTTAGCAGCGATTAAGACCATGACCAAAAGCAAGTTGGGGAGGAAAGGGTTTATTTTATCTTATTCTTCCAATTTATCATTGAGAGAAGGCAAGGCAGGAACTCAAGGAGGAGACCTACAGGCAGAATTAAGACAGAAGCTATGGAGGACCAGTGCTTGCTCCCTGGAGGACCAGTGCTTGCTCCCTGGAGGACCAGTGCTTCCTGGCTTGCTCTCTGAGGCTTGCTTAGTTTGTTTTATTATATCTTCCAGGGTCACCTGCCCAGGGATGGCATCACTGCAGTGGGCTGGGCCCTTCCCTATCAATCACAAAAATGCCTGCAGGTCATTCGGCTGGAGATGTTTTCACAGTTGAGGTTCTCTCTTCTTAGATAACTCTAGCTTCTGCCAAGTTGGTCAAAACAACACAAAACAAAACAAATAAAAACAACAACAACTCCTACCTCCCAAAAAAAAAAAAAAAAAACCAACCAACCAAACGAACAACCAAAAACCCACAACCAGGACAGTTGGGACATTTTATCACAGCAACAGAAAGCAAAAATAAGAAATTTACCATATTTTAAGAGATTCAAAACTATTATGTACTTGGGTAAAAGTACTTTGGAGGGAGGGAACTAGTTCAGAGTTCTCTTATTGTTCTTAGAAAATTAATTCAAAAGAAACCCTGTTTCCTGGTCCTGTAACTTTACCTACCAGTAAACAAGACAAAAAAAAAAAAAAGCAAGATTGGGAATTAATCTAAGCAGCCATTAAGACCTGTGGGGGATTTTATGGATGATAAAGCAATGAGAGATTATTTCAAGGGACACTCATCTTCTGGTCCTTTCCAGCAAGAGAGCCTCCTTGTAGTCTACTGAACACAGCAATGCATTTGTGATGATTAATCTCTTTGTCAACTTGAGGGGATTTAGAATCACCGTGAAAGAAAATCCCAGGCATATCTGTTAAGGGATTTTCCAGATTAGGTGTCTAAAGTGTGTGGTGTCATTTCCAGTGGCCGTAGTCCTGGTCTGCATTAAAATGAGAAAGCTAGCTGATCTGATCGCTAGTATCCATCACTCTCTGCTTCCTGATTATGGATGCAGGGTGGTCAGCAGCTTCAAGCTCCTGCTGCTGGGACTCCCCACCGTGATGGACTGTACTCTCAAACTATAAGCCAAGCTAAATCCTTCCTCCCTTCCTTCAGCTGCTTTCGTTGGGTATTCTGTTTCAGCAAAGAAGAAAATGGTAGGTACACTGTGTTTCACAATGCCTCTGCTAGGATGGCTTGTTTTGTTTGATCTGAACTCCAGTCAAGGGTAACCTCAAACCTGGCTTTGAGGCAGGGGCCAGGATATCCCCCCCAATGGGCACCAATGTCTAAAGCCCAGAAGGATAAATCCATGTGGCAAAAGGCAATGTCTTAGGGCTTTTGGGATGCTGTTTCCGTCATATTGCTCATTGACAGTTCAAGGAAGCTGCTATCTGCTGTTTGATTGGCACTTGGATGCTTAACGTAAAGCAAGAACAAAGTCAACCTTCCTTGCCAAGAACTTAGCATATGTTAGATGAAAGACTTCTTGGGTCAAAAGAGAACAAAGAGAGGGGTCATATCCGGCAGTAAATCACAAAGCGGAAGGACACGCGGGGCTTCACTTCCGGTTAGTTCTTCATTTCGGTGGTATCATGGAGGCAGTTGGAAGGGGAGAGAGAAGTGGTGCAGAGGAAAATGGTAAGATGCTGTTGTCACAGAGGTGGGCAGTTGCTAGGTTGTATGGGAGTCTTGAAAGTCAGTGGAGAGGGGGTATGAACGCCAGAGTGTTGTGGCTCTTGGGAGCTGAGCAGATGTGAAGGTAAGGAACTTGTGGAATTGGCTCGGATGGTTAACAGTCACTAAGAGAAGCAGGTTGGAAAGGAAACAGGGTGATTTGTGTGTTTATTTCTAACGTTTTGTTTCAAGACCATTGGAGATTCACACTCTGTCCTAACCCTCTTTGTTCTGTCTTAACACATGTGAGTTTTCTACTTGAAATAATTTCATGACAGTAAAGGGAAGATTTTGGGGGTAGTTTGAAGGACGAGCATAAAGGCAATCATTAGACTCCTGGCTTTCAGTTCCCACCACTATGAGAATGTGGTTTGGGGAGCCTGACCTCTTGGGACCTCACTCTTCAGCTGTTTGAAGCCGGGTGAGAATATCTTCCTTTTGTGGCTGCACAGAGCATTGGAGGTAATACACACAGGGCAGAGCTCAGAAATTAGATCTGTTATTACATTTTTTTTTTTTTTTAAAGAAACCCAAGTAGAGGGGCCTGGGTGCTCTGACTTCACAGATAATGATCTGACCTGAACCGCAACATCAATAAACACCACCTGATACCCAGATAGCTTAGACAGATGAGACATCTCCCTACAAGTGATGGCTCCCGATGGGGAGGGGGGCATCCTGTCTCCTGGGGGTTACATCTCTCTGACATGGAAGGAAGATCTCTGAACTCGGAGAACCCAGGTTTTCCCTCATGGTTTCTCACAATTCACAAAAAGGGCACAGAAAAGAACATTTCTCCTTATGAGTTTACCACTCTGTAAAGGTTTGTATATGTTCAGCCCAGGGAGTGGCACTATTAGGAGGTATGGCCTTGTTGAAGTAGGTGTGTCCTGTCTGTTCACAGAAGTAAAACCCTAACTAAGACAAACTCTCAGAGCATTTGTTAAATGATATTCATCGTGTTCTACGGAATTGTCTTTCACACACAGAAAAAACAGTAACTATAAGGCCCAACCATTGATTTGGGCTGGAGACAACCCTAAAATTATCCTTGGCTTTCTTATTGGATCTGATAAGGAAGAGGATGACTTTCAGGCAAAAGCCAGACTGTTCATCAGGTGACTCACACTCTTGATACACTCATGGGTCCCTTATAAAGCTCAGTCAATGCCAATCCAGCAGACACCATGCTTGGTGAGTGATTTCTAATCTCCCTCCTTACTTCCCATAGACGGAAAAGTGAGAGGCACCAGGGAGAAGCTGCTTTTTCAGTGTTGGCTGCACTACAGACAAAACGACATTTCCCTGAATCTCCCATGTAGCAACGACTCTATCTCAAACTCTGTCCACTTACCAATGCTACTGTCTCTCAGCCCACCTTTCCTCCGGCCACCCGCTAGATCCTGAGTCATAACACAAACCACTCTAAAAGCACGTTCCAAAGCACCAGGGCTCTGCTCAATGTGCACTGAAGGGCAAGGGTCCTCCGGCAGGGTGTACAGATAGAAAGTAGGATGCAGCAGCCAGAAGTTCTCCCTAAACCTTAGCTACCTGCTGTGTGGCTGTAGACAGAAAGCATCAACACTGCTAGAGGGCTTACTAGAAACAGCCTAGGCTGTATGGTTTGAATGCTTGCCACTGGGAGCTCTCTTGTTGTCCTCCATTAGGGGAGCTGTCTTACTGATAAAAGGACCACTTGTCTCCCGAGTACGCGTCAACTGTCAATATTGCCATTTAATTCAAGGGACATAGAAGTATGTCAAGGCACAATTCTAGTTTTATTCTCTTCCTTAAAATAAAGCTGTTAAAAAATAAAGGGGAAGCTTTTCTATCTGAGGAGTGGAGGCGAAGCCATAAACCATGTAAAGAGGATGGCAGTTAGGGTAAGAAGCACTGAGCCAAGTCTGTGCTCCGTAATCTCGATACTATATGTAGAGGTCTCTTCCTGGAGCAGGAGGGGTTGGTGAGAAAAGCACAAATGACCTCATCCCACAGCAAGGCTCTACCCCTAAAGGTTCCGCAATCGTCCCAAACAGCACCACCTGCTGGGGACTAAGTGTTCAAACATACGAGCCTATGGACCGACTTCCACATTCAAACCACAACAAGCACCATTCTCTCTCTGCCTGCCCTGTGCTGCAGTCCACAAGGGGGAGGCTTTGTGATTGCCATGAGTACTTTCCAGAGTATTAGCTGAAGGAGTCAAAAGTTCCCAGAACGTCCTGTATTCCATTTGTTCAGAAAATTCCTGAAGATACTAGATTCCCAAATAATCATTGCATCATGGTCTTATTTCAGGGAGAGTGACTGGGGAGAGATTTGTCGAGAATGGGACTACCCCTCACGATGAATCTGACATAAAATGGGCAACATGTTCAACCCTGGAAGAGTTTGGCGTTAACTTTCCCAGTGTAGGTCTCTGATCCAAACCCTTGGATTGGGTTAACAATTGCTGGCTGCGTCTTTGGCCCTGTGCCAAAAGAAAGGCAAAACCACATCCATGTACCTTGGAGTCTGAGATAGGAGTCTCCTGGGAGCCCTCTATCCCAAGAATTAAGGTGGAAAAAGCCTGGGAGGTGAATTTGGAAGGAGTGGTTTTGGGGTGTTCAGGAGATAAAAGTAGAGAGTGAAGACACTCGTCACCTGGTGTTATTTTAGACAGTAAATTAGGATTCCTTTTCTGAGTTGTGTATGTGGAATTCTCTTTCATGACCTCTCTGAGAACCTTCTAAACAAATTATTTTGTTACTCATTTTTGGCTGTTGTGCTAATGTTTCTTTTATGACACCAGATCGAGAAGAGCTAAGAATAACCCAGATTTACTCTTAGGGGATTAAAATGAAAAAAATCTCCAGGGCTGCCTTCCCCATGGGCTCTTCTGCCTCACAGTCTTTGATTAATTTGTTGGAATACATTCGGCAATGTGAAAGGTTCTTTTAGAATGGAAAATCTGTGAGAGTACAAAGTTCTACAACTATCTCCATGATCCCACATGACCTCCTTGGACATTGGACTAGTCCCTGATGACTGTGGAAATTTCCGTGGCATAGCCTTGTCTAGAAAAACAACACCATACTCCGAGGAATGCCTAGGGGTGGAAAGTTATCCCAAAGAAAACTTAACTGACCCTTTTCAAGGTCATGCATTTGAAAGGTTTCTTAGCCTGTGGTTTGGTACCAGATTCCAAATATTAAAGGTGAATCCTTGACTATTCACCATGATGAGTAATTACTCAAGAATTACTGAGTTAATTGATTTTGTTTCAGTGAAATTAGTTATAGAGAAATTACTCTTAAAAGGTTTTTTTTTTTTTTTTTTTTTTTGGTTTTTCGAGACAGGGTTTCTCTGTGTAACCCTGGCTGTACTGGAACTTACTCTGTAGACCAGGCTGGCCTCGAACTCAGAAATCCACCTGCCTCTGCCTCCCAAGTGCTGGGATTAAAAGCATGCGCCACCACTACCCAGCTCTTAAAAGGTTTTATTTACTATTTTAATTTATTTAATGTGTGTATCTGTGCCTGTGTGAGTGTGTGCACATTTATGTGTATAGGAGCATATGCCTGAGAATTATTAAAGTCCATAAGATATCTATGTGCTCTCCTTTGTCACTCTATGCCTATTCCTTTGAGGCAGAGTCTCTCCCTGAACCTCAGGCTCACACTTTCTCAGCTAGTCTGGAAGCTAGTCTATCCAAGCTGCTCTCCTGTCTGTGCTACCCCTCAGGGCTAGCGTTACAGACATTTGCAGGAACATCCCGCCTGCTGCAGGGGCCCTGGGATCCCCAGCCTGGTCCTCATGATTGTGGCGCATGATCAAGAGCAGCAGCTGATCCATTTCTCCAGACCCCAAACACACAGGTTTTGTTTTATTTTACTAATTATTATTATTGTGGTGGTGGTCATTGTTGTGTGTGTAGTAAGAAAGACTATTTATAGTGAAGCTGTATGAATAGACCTGAGGCAACTTGATGAGTTTTGAGAACTGTGTGCGAGCATATGAACAGCACTGAGCTCTCTTTGCTGTCTCCTTCGAGTTGACCCTGCCTACCACAAGAAACCACTGGCCTAGTTTCTCTATGTTTAAGCTCTCTCGCTCTCTCTTTGAATTTCATGTAAGTGGATCATACAGTATGACTAGCTTCTTTAGTTTAGTTTTGTTTTGTTTTGTTTTGAGATTTCTCTTTGTTGTGTGTGGCAGGAATTCATCCCTTTGAATGCTTGAGTGCTTTTTTGAATTTATTACTCTAGTCTCACACTGATAGGTACATACATTACTGGGTTGATTTTGTTGTTTTAGAGATAAGATCTGGAGTAGCCCAGGCTGGCATCAAACTCATAATTCTCCTGCTTTAGCTTCCCGATCTTGGATTATAAGTATTTCCCACCATGCCCCAACTTGGGTTGGTCATTAATCAGGCTGCTAGATGTCTGTGTCAAATTCTCTCTATGTGCACATTATTTCAGCACTCTGAGACAAATAACTCAGGGTGGACTTGCTATACACATAGGTGTATATTTAACAATATTTTAAATATATTCTTTAACTTTTTTAGATTTATGTTGTGCTTATGAGTATTTTGCCCACATGAATATGTGTGTGTGTGTGTGTGTGTGTGTGTGTGTGTGTGTACATATATGTACCATACTCATGCCTGGTATTTACAGAGGACAGAAGACAGTACCAGGTCCCCCTGAAAATAGAGTTACAAAGAGTTTCGAACCACAGTGTGTGTTCTAGAAATCAAATCTTCATCTTCTTCAAGAATACCAGCTCCTGAGCCATCTCTCCAGCTCCCATTTTAAATACTTTAAATCAGTGGTTCAAAACCTTCCTAATGCTGTGACCCTTTAATACAGTCCTCATGTTGTGGCAACCCCCCACCCATAAAATTATTTCGTTGCTACTTCATAACTGTAATTTTGCTACTGTTATGAATTGTAAATATTTTTGGAGCCAAATGGGACACAACCCACAGGTTGAGAACTGCTGCCTTAAACAGTTTGCCCAAGTAGTTTTAGCTTGTGCTCTCAACGCTATATAAAAGAATTCCAGAAGCTCTGATTCCCCTTCACATTTAGTGGCGATTTCTGTCTTTTTCTTTTTTTCCATTAAACCCATCCTAATGGGCAAATTCATGGTGGTTTTCAATTTGTGTTTTATTTTTTCTTAAAAGAAGTTATTTATTATCTGTGTGAAGTGCATAAATAAGCACACACGTGTGGAGATCAGGGGTAGGTTTCTCCTTCCTCCATGAATTCTGTTGATTGAACTCTGGCCGTTGGGTTTGGGTGCCGAGCACACTTAACCTGCAGAGGTCTCTCTCCAGCCCCTGTATTTCCTTAACAGCTTGGTGAGTGCCACGTAAGTTTGTGTGTCTTCGATAATCATATATTTTCTTTGGAAACATGATATGCGAGTGTTTGTTCATCTATCACGTCATTTGCCTTTTAGTGTTGCTATGTAAGTCTTTGTGTATTCTGGAAAGAAATGTTGTCATATATACATTATAAATGGTTTTCTCACAGTTTGCCATATCTCCTCCATTTTCTTGTGGTCTTTGGATTAGCCGATGCTTTTGTATTTTTTTTCCTTTATAAAAGTTTTAATCTGGAGGAGAGGTGGAGTCACAGGTGCTTGTGAGCTGCTTGGTTCAGGTAGCTGGGAACGGAACACAGGTTCTCTGCCAAAGCAGCAAGCATTCTCAGCCACTGGGCCATCTCTCCAGCCCTATTTTTCTTTTATATTCAGTGCATGTTGTGTCCTAAGAAATCTTCACCTATCCACAACTCCTAAAGCTGTTGCCTTTATTGCCTTTTAGAAACGTTACAGTTTTAGTCATATGGTTGCATGTGACACACAGGCGCGCGTGCGTGTGTGCGTGAGTGCGTGTTCTTAATATGGAAGAAAAATAAGTTTTATCTATGGATGGAAGCTCTTTTCCCTTTTCACATTTATCCACATGTCTCAAGAGTGTTTGTTGAGAATGTTTTCCTTTTTTCATGGAGTTCCTTTGGCAAATTGGGGGGGTGGGGGTGGGAGTAATTAAATGGTCATGAGTTTCCAGGACGTGTGTTCTGTGGCTGTGCTTGTTTTTATCCCAGTTGATTATTAGCTTTATTGATGGCAACAGATGTTATGAGTCTCCAAGCACACACCTTATTTTACAATTGTCTCCGACACTTCCAAGGAAGTTTGGAAGCAACTTTCCAATTTTACTAACATGTACATCGAACCGATGAATTAAAGGTAAACTGACGTGTCTTTTTAAAAGCCAGCCCTCCAATTTATAAACATTGTACGTTTCCTTATTTGCTTCTCTTAAAAATTTTTCTCAGCAGAAATTCTTTTGCCATTTTCAAGTCCGGTCTTCTTGGAGGTTTGGGTGAATTTATTCTTGAGTATTTTATGGTTCTGATGTGTAAATGCGATTAACTTTAGATCTTGTTTAATTAACTCAGTATAAACATATGACAAGTGATTTGAGATGGCCACACCTACGTAATTACATATGCCATCATGTAGAATTCTTGGTACTTTCACAGGAAGAGGCATTTCAGCTATGTGAAACGCCCCTTCCCGTGAAATCACTTTCTAATAGTAACATATCCATGTCAGCTTTCTTATGCCTGTCTCTGCATACCTTTTTCTATTCTTTCACTTAATTCCTTTTGGTTTTTGTATTTAAGCATTTTCTTTGTTAGACAGCAAGCAGTTGAACCCTGCTGTTTGTTGTGGTCTGAACGTTTCTATTTTAGAAAACGTTTGTTGGTTTAATGTAGTCACTGGTAATGGTTTGACCTTGACATCTGCCTTCTTGCTCTTTCCCAGATGCCCCATTTGTATTCTTATTTCTTTATGCTTCTCTATTTTGGCTAAACAGATATATTTAATACATATTGGAATGTTCTGTTTAATTTAGTCTGTGACCTTTTTAATGTGTGCTCTTAGTAGTATTTCATTATTGGGTCACTTCCCTGGGATATTTACTATGCATTCTTAATTTTCTTTGTTCTGTTTTGTTAGCCTTGTACCATTTCAGACATGCTAGAAATTTTTCAAAAGCTAAAGGCCCATCAACCTCAACTTTCTTGCCCAAATTGTCACATGTTTTACATTTACATAGGTGCTAAGATCTATCCTGTAGGGACTAGCAAGGTGGCTCAGTGGTTAAGAATGCACACTGCTCTTCCAGAAGTTCTAAGTTTAGTTCCAGGCACCCACACTGTGCAGCTCACAATCACCTCTGTCTCCGGAGATCTTCTGGTTTCTAGGAGAACTGCACACATGGGCTCCCCCCACCCCCAACACACACAATTAAATTAAAATAAAAGGCCTACTGTACAATGTTATTGTTTTATTTTAAGCAATTCTTTCAAGAGAAAAACTGGAATTTTCTCACTAATATATACTTACTCATACTCTTCATTGTTCCCAGTAGATTTCTATTTCTGACTAATATAATTTTCCTGGGGCTTGACATTTTGTCCTTAGCTTTATTCTCACTTTTAATATGCAGTACAAGTGTGCTAGTGGAATTTTTGTAAACTTTCTTTTACCTGAAAATGTGCTAACCCCACCCTCATTTTTTGAAGGGTGTCATGTCTAATCAGGATTCTGAGCTGAAAGCCTGTCTGTCTGTCTGTTTGGAGGCTGGCTTTGTTCCAGTGTTATTTTCTGGCTCCCTTCTGTTTCTGTGGTGAAGCCAATTGTCATCCATCACTTTCCCCACTATTGTGTGTGACCTTTCCCTCCGGCTGCTTTAAGACATTCCCTTTAGTTTTTTGGCAGCTTGGCAATGGATGCATGCCAATTTGCTTTTTAAAATCTATTCTGTCGGACTGGAGAGATGGCTCAGTGGTTAAGAGCACTGACTGCTTTTCCAGAGGTCCTGAGTTCAATTCCCAGCAACCACATGGTGGCTCACAACCATCTGTAATGGGATCTGATGCCCTCTTCTGGTGTGTCTGAAGACAGCTACAGTGTACTCATATACATGAAATAAATAAATATATCTTTATAAAAACATCTATTCTGTCTGGTGTAGTGAACATCTTGGATCTGTAAGTTACTGTCTGTCTTCAAATGTCAGAAATGGGCTGGCAAGATGGATAAGTGTGTAAAGGTGCTTTCTATCAAGAGTCCCTCCCATGTTTCATCCTTCCCAAACAGTTCCACCAAGCAGGACCAAGCATTCAAATATATAAGTCTATGAGGGCCGTTTTCATTCAAACCACTACACAGAGGGATAGGGGAGAGAGAGAGAGACAGAGAGATAGAGACAGACACAAACAGACACAGAGAGGAAGAAGAGGAGGAGGAGGAGGAAAAGGAGGAGGAAAGGGATGGAGGAAAAAGAAGAGGAGGAGGAAGGGGAGGGAGGGAGAGAGAGAAAAAGAGAAGAGGGAAAAGAAGAAGAGGGGGAGGCAGTAATAGAGAGGACATACTTCTTTGCCTTCTACTTCCTGTCCCAGCTACATCCCCAGCTGACCATTCGGTGCCTGTCCACACTGAGGGTGGGGTCTTTTCCCTATTATTTTGCTGACCCGTAGTAAGTCTTCTCAGGCAATGTGCTTACAGATACACCTAGAAGTATGTTTTGAATTCTCTAGGCACCCATTAGAGCCTTTAAATTGACACCTCAAACCAACCGTCATGAATCCCAACAGTCTGGTGTATAAGCAGGCGCTGGCGTGCCGTCGCACATGGAGCAGCTGGACAGGATGGCAGCTTAATGACCTTTGCACATTCAGCCATCACACCATGACGGCCTCCTGCTTCCTAGCCATCCCCACTCCTTGCCACCATTGCATCCTTGACACTGGCTGTGGCATTTCCCCTAGTCGCCCATGTCTTCCTGCACAAGAACTTGTTGCAATGGAATGATTCTCACTTAGATTAGAGTCACCACCCCCCTCAAGAGCCGGGTGTAAGGAGCTGGCTGTGGTGCTGTGCACCTGTAATCCCAGCTCTTGGGATTGGAAGCAGGATGGTAGGAGTTCAAAGTCATCCTCAGCTATATAACAAGCTTGAGTCCAGTTTGGGCTCCATGAGAAGACTGCCTCTCAAAAAGATTACATGGGAGCCTCTATTTCTGGTGACTTGTGCTAGGACCACTGATCTTGGCCCACCCACCCTCTCTCCTGTGTATGCTAGACACAAAGTACCTTCAGAATAAAATTTTACTTATTTCTACTTATGCCTTCTACGGTTTGTATTTTATACTGTAGAAGAACTTGAGTGAACACTGCTATAGCATCGCTGACACAAATAGTTATCTTTTTAGTTTTATCAGCATATATTAATTATACAATGAGTTTCATTATGACGTTTCCATAGATGCATATAATGTACTTTGATCGTTTTCACATACACACCCATCATCCTCCCATGCCCACTGATCCCCTGACTCTTCCCAACTAGTTGTTCTTATGCGTTCATGTCTCTGTTTGTGGCAAACCAAGGAGTTTAGTTAGAGCCACTTACAGGAACACGGGTGCACGGTTATTTACAGGTATATAAGCAATGTACCAGTGGCTATATGGTCTGATTTTCCTGAGGAAAATGTCTCTCCCTCTCTCAGCAACCAATTGCCTATATGTTCAGTGATGGGGCTTCATGATATCCCCCTGCCCGGCAACAGTTAACCGTCTGTAAGTCATCATCGGGTAGAGATTGAACCCCTGAACACCATGAGCCCTTCCTCTTTGTATGATAAGATGTCGACAGGCACAACCTTGTGCAGGTAATGGCAGCTGCTAGGAGTTCAAGAGTGTAACACCCACGTCATTCTCAGAAAACGGTGTCATGACCAAAAGCAACTTGGGGAGGAGAGAGTTTATTTGGCTTACGCCTCTACTTCATCACTGAAAGAAATCAAGGCAAGAGCTCAAACAGGGCAGAACTCTGGAGCCAGGAGCTGATCCAGAGGCCATGGAGGAGTGCTGCTTACTGGCTTGCTCCTCATGGGTTGCTCAGCCTGCTTTCTTATAGCACCCAGACCACCAGCCCAGGGTGGCCCCAACCACAATGGGTAGGGCCCTTTCCCATCAATCACCAATTAAGAAAACACATTACAGGCCTACATCTTATGGAGGCGTTTTCTCAGTTGGGTCTCCCTTGTCTCAAATGATTATCCTGTGTCCAGTTGACATAAAACCCAGCCAGGACAGGAACCTCAGTGTGAGCCTCTGATGAGGTGTCGTACATACCAATTCTTTAAATAGAAGAAATGTGTGAGCAAGCTACTGCACAATCAAACTCATGTCTCACCGACATTCTTCTTGCCTTTGCAGAGCTGTGTCTGTATGACCCACCAGAGGTCCCCAATGCCACATTCAAAGCCCTCTCCTACAAGAACGGCACCATCCTAAACTGTGAATGCAAGAGGGGCTTCCGAAGACTAAATGAGTTGGTCTATATGCTGTGTTTAGGAAACTCCTGGAGCAACAACTGTCAGTGCACGAGCAACTGTAAGTGTCCCTTTTGTAATGGGAAAGGATGAGAGGATAAGAGGAGATGGACTCAGCTCCCAAAAATGGTGGACAAATCTACAGATAACAGATTTTACAGGCTTCCGTAATATCCACTCATCCAACGTTATTTAATAATGTCTACTTGGTCTAAGAACTAGGTTTGCTAAGTTCTTGACTAAGCCTGAGTCAATGTGACAGATCAATGACTTTGCTGTTGGCTTCTCCTCTTCCTTGAGTTCAGAATGCTCCTTCACACAGTCTATTTCTGAACTCAGTTTCTTTTCCATTCTGGGGTGTGAATATCTATTTTTTCATTGCATATACCCATTATACATAGTATTGTGGTATACACTGTAGAAGGAGCGTCTTCTGCTCCCACCTGAAACCCCTACTCTCTGGTCTATTCCCCCTCCCCCCCATTATTAACTTTTGGTTTCCTTAGAGAGTTTTCTTGTACTTTCAGGTCATATAAACATACTTACTTTTAGTTACCTATAGAAAGTCTAGGAACCACAAATGAAAGAAAACATATTTCACCTTCTGTGACTGGCTTAATTTGCTTAATATTGTTATCTCTAGGTACATTCATTTTTTTTTTCTTTATGGCTGAAAAAATCCCATCCTAGCCTAACTGAGGGTAGTGGCACGTGTCTTGAAACCCAGCGCTCAGCAGCCAGAAGCAGGTGGATCTCTGTGAGTTTGAAGTTAGCCTGGTCTATATAGTGAGCTCCAGGCCAATCAGTACCGAATAGTGGGATCCTGACTCGTGTGTGTGTGTGTGTGTGTGTGTGTGTGTGTGTGTGTGTGTGTGTATGCATATATTAAAGAAAAATCTATATATTCCACATTTGCTTTAATCGTTCCTCTGCTGTTAGACACTAGGTGGGTACCTATTTTTTAACCACGAGGATGGAGTGGGTCAGTGAGCCAAACCATGGGTAGAGGCAGAGTTTAGAGATGACTGCTCTACTGAAGTGCCTGGCTTACTCATTTTCCAACCCATCTTCCTTTATCCAAAGTTGGATTTCCGTTGTCCTCTCACTGAGGTGCTCGCCTGTAACTTCTCTGCCAGTTCTTCACAAGAGCAGGCATGTTGGGTTTTGTTTTGTTTTGTTTTTTTAAGATTTATTTTATGCATATGAGTACACTGTAGCTGTCTTCAGACACACCAGAAGAGGGCATCAGATCTCATTACAGATGGTTGAGAGCCACTATGTGGTTGCTGGGAATTGAACTCAGGACCTCTGGAAGAGCAGTCAGTGCTCTTAACCACTGAGCCATCTCTCCAGCCCCAGGGCAGGCGTTTTCTGACCGTTGCCTTAAGAGCACATTTCTCCAACTTGAGCTGCCTTGAACCATGAGAGGGGAGTGGAAGAGTTAAATAAACATTGTATAGTTAGATTACTCCTACCTGTCATGTGCCACTTATGTTTGATCCACACGCACACAAGGAGGAGAGGAGAATCTTGCATTTCTTCTAGGAATGTGTTGTATCCAATGCCAGTGTGCATATGAATACAGAGAGGTCAGTGCTAGGCTAGATGTGCGGGCCCTATCCAAGGTGCCCTACTGAGCCCTGCCTAGCTGGCGTGCCTGGGAACAGCTGACGTGCCGCTCAGGGGAGGCAGAACGAAGTCCATAATGGTGGTACACAATCTATGTTTTCCCAGAAGGGAAAATGTCGGAGTCTGGGTTGAATGCTAGGTTTCCCAGTCTCCTGTGTATACCTGGACGCCACAGGTAAACGGCTGTGAGTCAGGAACTGGGGGCCCCCCCAGTCCACACTTCCTCTTAGGGTGCCCACACTCAGGGCATCAAGGGGAAGGCAGAGGCCAAGACAGGTGGATCTGAGTTTGATTCAGAGTGAGTGCTGAGAGTATGGGGGGTCTGGAAGAGAGAAGGTCTTCTGGAGATTCAGGTGCTGCTCTTTAAGACTAGGGAGATGATCTTTGCTTGTTCATACTGGTTTATTTGATGGTAGATGTGTATACTGGCTGGTTTTGTGTGTCAAGTTGACACAAGCTGGAGTTATCACAGAGAAAGGAGCCTCCCTTGAGGAAATGCCTCCATGAGATCCAGCTGTAAGGCATTTTCTCAATTAGTGATCAAGGGGGGAGGGCCTAGCCAATTGTGGGTGATGCCATCCCTGGGCTACTCTAGTCTTGGGTTTTATAAGAAAGCAAGCTAAGCAAGCCAGGGAAAACAAGCCAGTAAGTAACATCCCTCCATGGCCTCTGCATCAGCTCCTGCTTCCTGACCTGCTTGAGTTCTAGTCCCGACTTCCTCTGGTGATGAACAGCAGCGTGGAAGTGTAAGCTGAAATAACCCTTTCCTCCCCAACTTGCTTCTCGGTCACGATGTTTGTGCAGGAATAGAAACCCCAACTAAGACAATGTAAATGTATACACGTTATTCAGGGTGTACCAGTGATTAAATACCTTTTGCAGGAAGGAATACCCAGGAAGAGAAGTTCATTGGCTGATGGCTAAGGGATACCTAGATACCTCATTAGCAAGGAGAAGAATTCTAGGTGTTTCTGCTATGTGACCCAGTGCCCATGGTCCTCAGTGGGGTGTCATGGTTACCTATTTCAGAGCAGGTAGAGGCAGGCAGGGAATGGCTCCACTCCTGCCATTCTCAATTCTGAGATTCT
The DNA here is from genome assembly GCA_028551405.1 of Uromys caudimaculatus. NCBI lineage: Eukaryota > Metazoa > Chordata > Mammalia > Rodentia > Muridae > Uromys > Uromys caudimaculatus. The sequence goes on along the minus strand of CM052714.1, from coordinate 46,722,472 downwards.
TAAGATTTGAGCTCATTTAAGCTTGCCATTACTCATGCCTGTCTGGTAACAAGGTCCCACATGTCCTGCACAGGGAGGCCTTGTTCGTTTATCTCTGCACACTCAGCACACATATGTCCCTGGGCACCAGAGAGATGTCCTACTGTGAATGACCTCAGATGGCTTTTTCTATTCTGAGCACTTGGGAACTTATTTGCCTCATTTCTTCCATATTCTCTAGCCCATGACAACTCAAGAGAGCAAGTTACACATCAACCTGAAGACCAGAAAGAGCAACAAACCACAGAAGTGCAGATATCAACACAGTCTGTGCACCAAGAGAACCTTACAGGTAAGACATTCGTCTCAAAAACCATCCTCTAGCTGGCTTCTGGGAACTGGCCTTTGGTTACAAGGAAAGGATAACCCAAAGGAGGGAGAGTAGTCCTGTTCTCAACAGGCAGGTGCAGCTCATTCTCCTCTCAGAATCCCATGCAGATGACAACATTTCCGATTGTTGGCAGACTCACTGCTTAGCATTTCAAGCCACTCTTTCTGATAATAAGTAGGCTATGGTTTGAAAGCATAAGAGTTCAACTCCTGCCAGGTAGTGGTGGTGCACGCCTTTAATCCCAGCACTCGGGAGGCAGAGGCAGGCGGATTTCTGAGTTCGAGGCCAGCCTGGTCTACAGAGTGAGTTCCTATGGGGGTCTGGACAGCCAGGGCTACACAGAGAAACCCTGTCTCAGAAGAAAAAAAAAAAAAAAAGAGTTCAATTCCTACAGATTCAATTCAACACAAAACCATGTGTTGGGAATATCTGTGGTCTAGGCACCACCCACAGAAGAAACACGTTGAATAGACAAGGCCCCGCCCTTATAAATTCCTCCCATTTTCTCTTCAGCACAAACCAATGAACTTGGAGCAAAACCATTGATAACAATTTGCCTTTTACAGAACAGAGTTGTAAAATGATACCCCAGACACTTATTCACTACTCAGTGAGGTGTGGATGAGTGGGCTCTCTTGTCTGCCCACACTTTCCCAGATGAAATGATAATACTTAAATTAAGCGCCGATGTCAAGAAGAAAGAGAGATTGCTAGTGTTAGACCTGAGATTTGCAGGGACCAGTGAGCCCTAAGAAGACCCCCATAGTCTTATGGTAAAGTTATAACCTTACAAAGAACGATATTATATTGCGTATAATCCCATTTGAACCTACAACTGAGTGAATCAGGAAACAGGAAGAAGTTCCTTGATTACCGAAGAAACTAAGACACAGAGCCCTGAAACGGTTTAGCTACAGTCACATCACAGCAAAAGCAAGCCCGCTAGTCCCTCTTTCTTTTGAGAGCTTATTTTTAGCTCCATAAAAGTGACTCACAGCCTCCAATGTGTGTGGCAGGAGATAAAGTCCAATCTAGAAGCATTATTGTAATGTGACGTTTTCAGACCCTTTTCTCTCCCGGTTCTGTCCTGGAGTAGTGTCTTTCCAATACAGTTAATGTTTTCTGTGCTCTCCTGGTAACTGGTGCCAACATCTACAGTTACTGAAAGGTCTCTGATGGTGGGGTGTCAACATTTGTTCTTACTCCAGATACCATCAGATGAAATGGGCATAGCTGTACATGTCTGTAACCTAGCATTTGAGGAGTAGAAGCAGGAGGATGAGAAGTTCAAAGCCATTCTGAACTGTATGATACCCTCCTCACCCCCAAATAATGAGAGAGAGAGAGAAAGAGAAAGAGAGACAGAGAGCGAGAGAGCGAGAGAGCGAGCTGTTTCTAGCTGAGGGATGTTTCATAAATTGTTGTAGTTTGGGGTTTAAAGAAAATAATCAAATTCAAACAGGTTCTGTCAAAAATAATGTTTCTTGATCTTAAAATAATAATTTGTTCTGAGACTAAAGCTCAGTCCTAGTGCTGTTATGAAAAGTGCAATGTAACAGAAAATGGCTCAGATCAGGGACACCCAGCTTCCTGTGGGGGGCAGAGAGCTTGTTTGTGGTTCTTTTGGGGATTGTTTTGGGTACTTGGGTATTTTGAAAATCTGGAAGGTTCTAAACCTATGAGTAATTTATGATCCAGAGTTCAATAGCATACATAATTCTGTCTGATTAGATGGAGGGTCATGGGTAGGTAGTTCCAAGATTAATTCAGAACAGACCATGATCTCTAGGGCCAAAGTTCAGCCAAGCCTGGGTTCATTCCAGTAAGTGTAAAGTTGCTGGGGGTAGGGGATCTTTTTTTGTTTGTTTGTTTGAGACATGGTTTCTCTGTATAGCCCTGGCTGTCCTGGAACTCACTCTGTAGACCAGGCTGGCCTCAAACTCAGAAATCCACCTGCCTCTGCCTCCCAAGTTCTGGGATTAAAGGCGTGCGCCACCACTGCCCGACTGGGGTAGGGGATCTTTAGTAGGCTTGACAGGGTCAATGTGGGTCACGCTTCAGCTGTGGTTTAATCAAAGATCACGATCCATTTCTCTGAGATTCTCTGTGTCTCCCCTCCTCCAGACATTAGCGTTATCCTTGGTCAGCTCCCCCAAGTCCCAGGCTGAATACTAACTGCCACTCAGAGTTGTTCCTCGTCACATATTCAGTGGCTGTACAGAGACGGCTGTCTATCTGCTCCACCCTGCTGCTGTCTCTCAGCAGAAAGCCTCAGGGTCTTTGCAGCATGGGTCAAAAGAAAAGCACATTCTGCCTGTGCTATCGGCAAGCATCCCCTCCTCACCTGCTGCCCCCACTGCTGGTCCTCCGTCCTCTGCCTTTCTCACCTAACCAACTATCCAACCGTTTCAGGAGTGACCACCATGTGACTTTTCCTGAGGAGACCTGAAAAAACATCTTGTCACTAGATAAAGCAATGACCTCAAACTAAAGAAACGATTCCACCCAAGTATCGTGTAATGAACCAGTGAATTCACTGGACTTACTCTTGGGAGCAAGGATAGTTCAAAATCAGCTGCATCATCAGAACCCTCCCACCCCCACCCCCCGGCATGGATGAAACCCCTTGAAAGCTACGTCCCTGGAGATGGCAGAAGGCACCAACAGTTTGAGTCTCCTTTCCCTCACTCATTGTAACTGCTTATGTAACAGGGAAGAGCTGTTGCTGACAGCTGGATTCTATCAACACTTGTAGGTTCAATGAAAGCAAAACAAGTAAATAAGAAACGATGTCCAATTTTAGCCACCAGAGTTGCTCTGGGTGCAAGAAATAACCTAGAGGCACTCGCTGTGCCTTCCCAAACTTGCCTTCAGAATTCTTTTCCTCTTCTAGGTCACTGCAGGGAGCCCCCTTCATGGGAACATGAAGATACCAAGAGAATCTATCATTTCGTGGAAGGACAGAGAGTTCACTATGAGTGTATTCAAGGATACAGGGCTCTACAGAGAGGTCCTGCTACCAGCATCTGCAAAATGATGTGTGGGAAGACAGGGTGGACTCAGCCTCGGCTCACATGTGTAGCTGAAAGAGAATACCATCGATTTCTGGGTAGGTTGTTCCTTTCTTGTGTCTTTCCCAGTCTTTCTCCATCTGGACCAAGGTGAGACTCCACACTGCTGTGAGACCTTGGGAAAGCCACTTGACCCTCTAGGTCTCACCTTTTAACCAGAACACGTGGAATGCTGAGGTCCCCTTAACTCTACTCTACATAGAGATGGTTAGAGGCAGGGAAATAAGGTTCTCTCCAGTGATCTGAACCATACAGGATGCTGTCTCTTGGTAATAGTGCTATCCTGTGTCTGTCTGAGCCTGAGCTTCCACAACTTCTGTCCAATAGCCAAGATACCCCATAGTTCACAAAGGAAAGTTCAGCATCACACCCGAATGTCTCTTCTTCGTACTTACATGTCATTTGCACTGTGTTCCATTGTCATTAAAGTCCCTTGTAAAGGTCTCGCCTCGTCTTCAATAAAAAGTATAGGTACGTAGGAAGTGACTTGCTTCAGCATGTGTAGTCACATGCCCAGTCCTGCTCACATACAACCTGCCTGCATTGAGGTCATCAGCCATCTTCCATAATGAAAAGCTACTCATGTTCTCATGAATTTTCCTGGTTTCTTTGCCTACTTCCATCTGTCACATTTCATGAACTCCTCCATGGTTCTCTCAGGATGTTGTTTGCTTCTTATAACTTGCCTCTAGTGAACCACCCCCATGGCCAGGGCATGCTAATAATCTTCCTTGAAAAAGGTGGACTGGCAAGACCCTGGGTATCTGAGTTAAGGTTACTATTGCTATGATAAAACACCATGATCAAAAGCAACTTGGGGGGGGAGAGGGTTTATTTGGCTTAGGTTTCCACATCATTATTTATGATGGAAGGAAGTCAGGAAACAGGGCAGGAACCTGGAGGCAGGAATCAGTACCGGGGCCATGGAGGAGTGCTGCTTATTGGCTTGCTCCTAATGGTTTGCTCAGCTTGCTTTCTTATAGAACTCAGGACCACCATTCCAGAGATGGCACTACCAACAATGGACTGAGCCCTTCCACATCAATCACTTTTAAGAAAATCCCCTACAGGCTTGCCTACAGCTCAATGTTATGGTAGCATTTTCTCAATTGAAGTTCCAGCCTCTTCAATGTCTCTAGCCTATGTCAAGTAAAACTAGCCAGCACAGAGTCACTGATCACAAAGGAACCGTCAAAGCTCCGTTTGTCTCCATTTGGTGGTGGTGGTTGTGGTCGGGGTGTGTGTGTGTGTGTGTGTGTGTGTTATTCTGACCCATTTCTAAGTCAAGGATGGAATCCGGTGCTGAGTACAAAGCCTGGAGAGAAAGACTTGCCCACAGCTCCATAGATAGCCACTGTGAGGGTTAGAATTCCCCTTTATGTGCTTTTCTGTGGCCCCTTAAGTGCTTTTAGTGCCCCTGATGTGGAACTGTGCCCCAGAGACATGCCCCAAAAGATGCCAATGCTTTAGCAGGTGTATCTAGGGCCAGGAGCCCAGATGGTGGGTGGAGAAAGGCATTAGATCCCATTTCACCATCTTTGGCTCCAAATGCATTGCTTTCTTTCTTCTGCAGCTAGTGAAGAATCTCAAGAAAGCAGAGATTCTTTTCCTGAGAGTGAGACTCCCTGTTCCATCACCACCACAGGTACGGAGAGAACGCCCATGGACAGACATTTGTCCATCAGGCAAAGGCAGACAGTGCTATGCAAGGCTCTCAAGAGATAAATACAAAGAGGAGGGGAAGCCTGTTCTAGTTGCTTCCTTCTCCAAAGCAAGAATATGGCCATAGCAGCCTAATCAACCCAAGGCAGTCTGGGAAGATGGCTCAGTTGGTAAGGTGCTTGTCATGCAAAGCACAAGGACCTGAGCTTGATCCCCCAGAAACCACACTCAAGTTTTTAAAAAGCTACACAAGGCAGTGATTACCTATAATCCTAGCACTGAGGCGGCACAGACATGGTGATCTCTGCAGCTTGCTGGCCATCAGCTAGTGTAGCTGAACCAATGAGCTTCAGGGTCTGTAAGAGATGTCAAAAAAATAAGGTAATCAATTAAGAAAGACATCTGATGTTCACCTCTGGCTTCCATAGGCTCATGCACATGTTCGCACGCATACACACACACACACACACACACACACACACACACACGAGTGTGTATACCCTCTCCACACACAGAAACAATCTAAGGAAGGAGAAACCACAAGACAGAGGTTGAGGTCTCCAGACAGACTCTGTTCACCTGGCCCCTCACATCCCTTCCCCCAACCTGAGTGACTAAGCTACTGAGAAGCCCCTCCTCTCCCAGCCTCATGCAGTCCTTTGCTGGCCATAAAATAAACTATCCCCTCATCTCTCTTTTCCACAGACTTCCCACAACTCCCAGAAGCAACTGCAACTACAGAGACATTCGTGCTCACAATGGAGTATCAGGTAGCAGGTGGGCCAGCTCGTTTCATTTCAGGACACATGGCTCAGCATACCAGGACATGGCAGTTTGGCTGGTTGAAATGATCCTTTTTCTACTAATGTTTCTAAGAGTAAATGATGACTTTAATTGCTATTGTTGCTCTAAGCTACCTTTTATGCTGCTGTGACCAAAAGTCTGACAAAACAAACTGAAGGAAAGAAAGGTTTGTTCTGACTCCCAGTTCTGGGATCCAGTCCATCACTATGGGGAACCCGTGGCAGCAGGAGACTGAGCAGTTGGTTGCAGTGCATCTGTGGTTAAGAAACAGAGAAAAGCTAGCCACTGTGGTGTAAGCCTTTAATCCCAGCACTTGGAAGGCAGAGGCCAGCACAGTGAATTCCAGGATAGCGAGAATGACATAGTGAGACCCTGTTCCCAAAAAAATAAAAATAAAAGAAATTTTAAAAAGAGGAAGATAAAAGCTTGTGCTCAGCTCACTCTCCTTTTTATGGAACCCATGGAATGGGGCCCCACATTTAGAGCAGGTCTCCCTACCTCTATTTAACCTAATCTGGATAACCTCTCATGGACAAGCCCAGAATTTTATCTCTAATGTGACTCTAGAACCTGTCAATCAACATAAACCAAGAGCATCTTTAGAGCTGAACCTTAAGTTACCCCCAAACCAGTTTCTCCCACATACATTTTCAAGAACAATGACTCCCAAACCTTAGTGAGGGACAAAGCAAGGACCCAGGGAGAGAAAATATATTGTCCATAAGCACCTCAGTTATTCCTGGTAGGAGGCAAAAACAGGCCTCAGAGCTACACTTTCCTGGACCACTGAATAAATGGCGGGTTCTGGAAGCTTCACATGGCCAGCACTTGGGAAGTGTGAGCACTTTCAGGAGATAGCAGTGTGTTTAGGGTTTCTTATCTTGTTTCAACATTTCCGTCATGAAGGACGCTGCTAATGAGGACTGTCGTCTGGGCCTTCCTCGAGTTCCAGCCATACTTTCCTGCGGACAAGTACCAGCCTCTTTCTGTGGCTGTTTCTTCCATGTCCCCTCTGCTCTTTGAAGGTTCCTTGAACCTTCTAAGAAATCTCCAAGGAGAGGAGGAAAGAAAGAAGAAACTGTAGGCCCCAGCTGTTCAGGAGGTCCTTGCTTACCTAGGGATTTTTCTCACCTGATCTATGGATCCAGCCCCCTGCCCCTCGCCTCCCCAAAGCATGGCCCTGACCTGAACTAACGTGCTCGCTCTCTCCTCCCCCCCCCCAGTGGCCAGCTGCATCTTCCTGCTCATTAGCATCCTCCTCCTGAGTGGGCTCACCTGGCAACACAGATGGTAAGTCCAACACTGGAAGGACCTAGCACCCCAATGTCTGGCCCTTGACCTGGCAGCATGAACATCGCTAGAACTTGACCTCAGCCAATGGCTGAGAAGATAGCTCCCATGCAAGCACAAGACTTATGTTCAATCCTTAAAAGCTTTGTTTTTTTTTAAAAAAAAAAAAAAATTGAATGTGATGGCGTTAACTTACAATTGTATAATTCCAGAATTGAGGAGGCAGGCAGAGGTGGGTCCTCAATACTCTCCGGCCAGCTTAGTGACACTGGTGAACTCCAGGTTCATCAGGAGACCGTTTCAAAAGTCATGTGAATAGTGCCCTAAGAAACAATACTCTAGGTTGCCCTCTAGCCTCCACATACATTTACTCCCTGACACAGGTACTCTTACCGAACAGGTATGCCCAGTACTGAGTGGGTTACATTAGCAAACATCAGCCCCGCTCTCAGAGATCTGTGTTGTTTAGACATTAGGAAAAGCTAGACTACCCAAATGTGCAGATAGAAGGAGTTTTATCCTATCTGGAGATTTTCAGCCTTGCCATCCATCCACCAGGGCTTTACCATTGCTGCTGGAACAGACCACATCACCCACCCTTCCCAACTCTGCCGATCCTCCGCTGGAAACCAGCAGGAGTAGCAAGAGTTGGAGGGAGGAGACGGGGGACCGTGGCTAGACCAGACTTGATGATACAGATGAAGGTTGCTGGGTATTCACCAGGCTTTAAAAACAGTTCTTAGCTTTAGCATTAGATACAGTGATAAGCTCCTGGACAGCAAGAGCAGGGGAGGCTCTGTAGTCTGGTTGTGACTGTGTGCCTCCCTGTCTTGGAGTTCCCTCGATTTTTAGGCCCTGAGTATCTTGGTCAGTGATATCTACCATGGCTCATATAATGTCTTCTTAAGGATAAAGAAATTTTCAAGCCATGATTAAGTAAAGAGTTTTGTGTGAGACAGAAACCAGAAATCAGAAATCTAGGCGAACACACATACTTGTGTGCACACGCACACACACACACACACACACACACACACACACACACACTGGGGGTTGGGGGCACTGTGTATGGTACATTCCATTGATCTCAGCACACAAAAGCTGGAGACATGAGTTTGAGTTTGAGAGCAGCTGGACTGCATAGAAAATCGCATGCCAGCCTCAGCTACATAGTGAGAGCTGTCTCAAAATAAACGAATCAATAACTCACCAAGGGGTGCAGTTCAGTTGGTAGAGTGAGTGCTGAGCATGTTCACCAGGCCTGGGGTTGATCTCGGTATCATAAGTAACTGGGAATAGTGGTATACACCTCTAACCCCAGCACTCAGGAGGTAGAAACAGGGAAATCCAAAATTCAAGGCCATCCTGGGCTACACGAGATCTTCTATCAAAAAACTAAACACATTATTTAAAGAAAAAAAAAGGAGTTAAGAATGTGAAACCATCTTGAGAAAAGTCAAATACATCCTCATTAGAGTCGTCTGTGAGATGTTCTGTCTTCGGTTCACTTCCTGCGGGTATGACAAAATACCCCAACAGAAGCAACCTAAGAGAGAAGGGGCTTATCTGACTTACACGTGCAGGATGCAGTCCATCCTTGTGTGTCAGCTAAGGTGGCTGGAACCTGAAGCAGTTACTCATCTCACACCCTCCATCAAAAGCAGGGAGCAATGGGTTAGTGCATGCACACTTAGGGAGCTCGCTTCCTCTTTCTATACAGTCTAGGACCCTAACCCACTTAGACTGGGTCTTCCCACATCAAGTGCAGTAATGAAGACCAGCCTCTGCAGACATGCTCACAGACAGCCTAATCTAGGTAATCCCCCATTGAGATTCCCTTCCAGTAACTTTAGGTTGTGTTAAATTGGCAATTAGAACTAAACCATCACATCGCCAGATGTCAAGGGCGTGCCCCTTCTGCCAGAGCAGTTCTGGCCAACTCTGATACTCTTAAGCCATAGGGTAGGTGGGTGGGAACCCAATTTCTTCCAGTCTTATGTTGTACATCTGGCCTACTCCTAATTTTCCTCAAGACAGCAAGAAGCAGAAGTCATTTTGGTCCAAATGAGGATAGTTGTTGCACTGGGAATTACTCATAGCCCTGACGGTCTACATTAAGGGGTTTTTTTAGAGTTCTGGGAGATGAAACGTGATGTAATATGCCTGGCCATCTAGGCCCTCAGTACTCGTGAGGCCTTCTTCCTGCTCAGGAGGAACAGCTACCTGGCATGGACCTTTCCTTTGGTGTCTTGAAGATGCAAACCCTCAGGACCAGAGGACAGGGCTCTTCATGTGCACTGATAGCTTAGAGTTTACAGTGTGAAGTAAGGAACTGTCTAAGACTGTGTGAGTTCCCCCTAGACCTCTCAGTACCAGGGTCATTAGGGAGACTGAAATATAATCTCAATGTGACCTCTTTGATCAAAGAATTTGTCCAAGAAAACAAAAACAAAACACTTCTGAAATCCCACCTCAAGGAGTCCAGCATAACATAGGTGCCTGTGCTCACATTTGTACATATACATGTATATGTATATATGAAAACAAAAAGCCCACTTTGTAGAAGCTAATTTTATCTAATGCTGCCCTCTTGTGGCCAATTGGAATTCCTACCTCTAAATTCTGAAAATTTTGGTCTTTGCCAGAGGTGCCTTGGTTGTTTTGGGACACTCACTAGGAGCTAGGAGTATGCACTGGCTGGCTCACACTGGTTACATTTTCAGGACTATCATGTTTTGTTTTAAATTCTCATCCTGGAAATTGACCCCAAGGCTTTGAGCATGCTACACAAGTGTTTTATTCAGCTACGACCCAGCCCTTTGAACTGTTGTTAATACTTTTCTCTCTTTTTCTGTTTCTTAATGTTGATTTTGGGGTGGGATTGGAACACTTTCGTGCATCTGGAAGTCAGAGGACAACTTCTGAGAGTTGGTTCTCTCCTTCAGTCACCAGGTTTGGTACCAAGGTCCCTTATCCCCCCGAGACGTCTTTCTTCTCCTGTCGGATTGTTAGGTTTTGTGTGTTTGATTTGGTTTAGAGCAGTGGTTCTCAACCTTCCTAATGCTGTTCCTTATTATTACAGTTTAATACAGTTCTTTATGTTGTGGTCACACCCAACAATAAACTTATTCTCATTGCTACTTCATAACTGTAATTTTGCCACTGTTATGAATTGTAAGGTGAATACCTTGTTTCCTGTGAAAGGGTCTTTCAGTCCTCCCTCCGCCCAAAGGGGTTCCCATCCACAGGCTGAGGACTGCTGGTTTAGGTGGTTTTTGAGACAGATTTTTCATGATGGAGCCCAGGATGTGCTTGTTTTCACTCTGTAGCCCAGGATGCCCTTGTCTTCACTCTGTAGCCCAGGATGCCCTTGTCTTCACTCTGTAGCCCAGGTGTCTTTGAACTGACCCTATCACACAACTTTGTACGTGTTGGGAGTGCAATGGCAGCTGAACTGGATGGGATGGGAGTATTTATGGAACTAAGCAGCCCTCGTCATGGATCTGGTTGTTAGCTGTTTCCAGCACGCACCTGCTCGGAGGTGTGGCCTATGAAGTTCCAAGGGAACTGGGAGAAACCTAAAACCACAGTGTAGCTCTGTGAGTTTAATATACCATTAAAAATCTGCTCCAGAGCTGGAGAGGCAGCTCGGTCAGCAAAACACTTGTTTTATGAGCATAGCACCTGGACTCAAGCCCAGAACCCACATAAAACAAAGAAACAAACAACAACAGCAGTCAACAGCAAAACCACCGAGCACAGTGGGCACTTACGATCAAAGGTCTGGAGAGGTAGAGACTAGCAGATCCCTGGCTCACATGGGACAACCAGACCAGCCTTCTTGGAAAGTTCCCTTGGAAAGTTCCAGGTTGGAAAGACCCTGTCTCAAAAATATCAGTGCAGCTGTCTCCTGAGGAATGACACCCAAAGTTGTTCTCTGGCCTCCACATGCAACACACACACACACACACACACACACACCTTACTTAGTTCCTGAGTTGTAGCAACCATATTCCAAGTTTTTACTACAAACATCTGTTCATTGAGTAGACAAAGTACCAACAATTCCCGTCATTACAGAACACCCACAGACCAGCTCTAGCTAGAAGCAAGGAGTCTCAACGCACGCCAATCACTCCGTATCTTCAATGGCGACTCTTACTCCAACTCAGCAGTTATTATCCCATAGGACTAAATGTGGAAAAGTCCACGGTTGCTGAGTGTTGGAGGTTGCACCGTGGGCCACAGACATGCACAACTCAGCCCTGTTCGTGGGAACTAGTAGACTGGAAGAGGGGGAAAAAAAGCCTTGAAATATTTTTGTGGTGCTGAGGATATAGGTCAATAGTAGAATGTTTTCTCAGCCCTAGGTTCAATCTTTAGTATAGAAGAAAAAAAGAAAGGGAGATCTGGAGGGAGGGAAGGAGAGAGGGAGGGAGGGAAGGAAGAAAACTTATTAAAAGTCTAATATGGAGATATGTAAACAGAAAGGACATTTAATTTACATGGGATTCAAAGACAGCTTACTGAGCTGATGGCCTCTGAAGGGTCAGATAAAACAAGGCAGGGGGTAGCTCCTGGAAGAGGAAGCTGGGGAGCCCGTGGAAGTGTGAAACTGTGTGGTGATGTCTGGGAGACGGTTGGGATGTAAAATGAATGGGGACCATGGCCATAATGATACCACACTGCCCAGATGGACAGAAATACTGTCATGGAAGATGAGGCCACACTGAGGGGCTGGGACATGATGCTGATGGTGACAGCACCTCAGATCACCTCGCCTGGGAGAGAAACAGTGACCCTGGGCTTCTGGGTGATCTGCATGCCATGTAGAGACCAGGTTTACTGTGAGCAGTGTGCCGGCAATTTGATGGCATTATGGTGGAATAAATCCACATCAGAGAAGTTGATGAGTGAGCTTTTGTGGGATCTGTGAATCTGACTGAACAGAGGAAACAAACCAAGGGGTACAGAAAAAAACTGAGAGAATTAGTGATTGGTAAGCTGGATAAACGTAGGGGTACCGAAGAGGGATGAACCAGAGAGGGGCCCTGGGTTTCTGAGCTAGGAATCCTCAGTAACCACGACATCCTACAGTGAAATGTAAGGTGGGGGGTCTCAAGCAGTACGCCCCCTAGAGGTTAGCCACAAGCACAGCCCCGTAGGACATCTACTGACTCAGAATCGCTCAGCTCTATGTCTCTACCATCTAGTCTGGAGTTAGCTGTGGTGTGAGATGACTTTTTTGGTTTGTTGGGGTTTTTTTCCATCAGAACGCTGGGTTGAATTACCAATATACAGAGCGGAGACTGAGTGAAGAGCCAGTTTTGGCATCTGGAGGGGTGTAGAAGCTTGAGGCTGGTTTTTATCAGATGGGAGGGTAACAAGATTCTGAGGTAGAATTCAAAGTTAGGATCTCAGCTAGGGTTCACGGGGACTGTTCAGTTCACATGGGCTTGGGTGGGGATCATGTTCTTAGTATATCATGACACGCATGGCTGTGACGAAGTTAATCTTCTTCCAGGAGGAAGAGTAGAAGAACCATCTAGCAAGCTAGAAACGTCAGAGCCCAAGGGAGGCAGCTGGGAATCATGGAGCTCAAGCAAAATCTGAGAAGACAAACATTCACTCAACAGGTGTCTCCTTTTGAGCCCTCGGGTTCTTGAAAGTTCTTAAGTCACAGGAAGTAAGAGCACATCAGGAAACAGCAACTCCACCAGCAAACTGGATTTTGCCATTGAGGAATAGGATCTAAGCATTTCAGTACAGCAGTTCTAAAGCTTTAACGGGAGAGGGGGCCCAGCAGTGCTCTGTGTGTTTTGTTTTCGTGTATATATGTTGATGGGAGCTGGAATGGCGTGGTCACATTTCATGTAACATGTAATATAGAAAAAGTAGCTTTAGGTTGACTTCATTGTTACGACCCAGTTTGGAAAGCCCAAGTAAAGCCCAGCACTAATGTAAATAGTCCCTCCTCTTCCTCTTCCTCTTCCCCTTCCTCTTCCTCCTCTTCCTCCTTCTCCTCCCCTGTCCCCACCCACCCCCACCCATCCACCTTCCCTCTTCCTTTCTGCTCTCACAAGCTCATCCTAGCTACATGAGTGGCTGGCTCCTTTCTCAACCTCTGTTTGCCTAACTGGTTCTTGTGATTTCATCACTTACTGATCAGCCTTTAAAACTCTGGGCTGGCAAAGAGGACTCTATGTTCTTAGCTCAATCCCAGACGGAAACCCCCTTTCCATTCAAGCTTCAGTTCTGACTTCCTGAAGAACAGAAACTGGCAGAACAACTTTTGGATCACATCAAAACAAAGTGGAGAAGCTGTGGGAACTGTGGAGCTTCAATATTCAGAAGCCTGTGTCTAGGGTCAGTACCAGGAGCAGAAGGCTAGACAAAAATCCCAGGATATGAACTCTATGAATCAGATGCTTTATTAGTAGGCCACTCTAAGAATTGGTTTCTTTGGAACGGCTGTCAACTGTACTCTCAAATGGGCCTGCACTAATCTGATACTTACAGGTGAGCACACAAGGTGGAGGTATGGACTTCGTACGCACCATGAAAACACTGGAAAGAAATGAATACTTTCAAGCTTACGGAAGGGAGGAAGGAAGAAGAAGGCAGGGGTAGTGATTATACTAAAGATTACCTATAGACTGGATATCCCAGGCACCCTCAGATAATGCCCCCCTCAATTCCCCAATCCAGATCACCAGGAAGCCTTGTGAAAACAGACTGCAGAGCCAGCCTGGCTCTGAGGCAGGAAATGTACAGTTTGGATTTCTCACAAGCTCCTGGGTGGTGTCTTTATTCTGATCTTTAGACCTCACTTTGTGAGGCACTGGGCTATCCCTGTGTGCCCTTCTCTTCCACTGCTTCCAAAAGCAACTGGTTTTGATGCACAGGCTCCCGAGAGCGTTCTTGTTTAAACACTTGCGTAAGATTTCCTCTCAGATGAGCCGAGTCAGATGTTCATGTTTAGCAGTGCTTTAGGGGATTCACAAGAAGCCCAAAGTATCAGTGTTTGTTTCTCAAAAGGCTGGAAAATGGTATGAAAAAATTTCAAAGGTGAGCCAGAGCCATTTTGAGTCTTTTATGTGACCAAGTATGAACCAGACTTCTCCCATCTATGGTCTCCCCTTTCCAAAATATATCTTTTGTGGGGACACGACAGGGAAGAAAGTTAAGTAGAATCTCAAATACTAATTTTAGAAAAGAAAAAATATTAAAATCTTACTAAGGAGCTGTGGGTACCTGTAAGCTCAGCACTCAGGAGACTGAGGCAGGAGGGTCACAATGAGTCTAAGGTCAGCTTTACCTACATAGCAAAACCCTGCCTTACCCCTCACCCTTTCCATAAAAACAGTCTTACTTGTATAATATTAATTTTTAATGTATATCTGTGTATCATGTGTGTGCCTGGTGCCCAGTGAGGCCAGAAGAATCTGTTGGATTTCCCTGGAACAGGTAGTTATAAGCTGCCATGAAGGTGCTGGGACTTAAACCCCTGTCCTCTGAAAAAGCAGCTAGTGCTCTTAACCACTGAGCCATCTCTACAGCCCCATTAAATTGAATTTTGTTGTCATTACTCATTATGGGAGATAGGGTTATGATAACAAGGTTTTTTTTATATAATACTAAGATGTTTAACTATTTTACTCTCCTTCACAAGTGTAGAGTGGAATTTTCTAGAAGCTACATGCGTGATATCATCACTCTGGTGTTAACATATAATGGATTTATCTTGTTTATAAAATAATTAATAAATAATATTTTAAAATTTTCTTGATTTTAGTTTTTAAGATGATTAATATCAGTAGATGCTAGTTTACATTAAGAAAACCTTTGGGATCCTCAATAGTTTTGAATGATTTTAATAATTTTTTACTAACATAAAGAAGGTCTGACAAATTATGCTGAAAAGCTGCTGTGGTTTGGATTGGAAATGGCCCCCACAGGCTCCTGTGTTCAAACACCAGGTAGCAGCACTGCTTTGTGTTATGGAACCTTTAAGAGGTGGGGCCCTGCTTCTGGGGCCTTGCTTCTGCAAAGGTTCACTGGAGGTGAGCAGCCTAGCCTTGCTTCCAGTCTCCCTCTCTACTGACCCAGGAAGCCACCATGTGAGGAGTTCCACAACATATGTCTGCTACCACAGAGTCCCCCCTCCGTGCCCTATCCTCTAAAGCTGTGAGCTAGAGCTCACCTCCCCTCCCTACATTGTCTCTGTTGACGTTTTGTCACAGTAATGAAAAGCATAACTAAGGCAAAGACAAGACATAGTTTGGAGACTCATGCAAGCATCCCAGCAAGACTCAGGTACAGTGGAGATTTGGGAATTATCAAGCATGAGATGTAAAGCAATGGATAATGAATCCTAATGACAAAAACTTCTATGGTGCCCTACATCTATTCTTCCCTTCTTTCCACTGGTAATAAACGCTCCGTGTTTTAGAAGAACACATCTTGTTGGTGTTCTAGGTAGCTTATATTGCCAAGATGGCACAACCTAGAGACATCTGGGATGAGGGAACCTCAGTTGAAGACTCCCCTTGATCAGATTGTCCTCACTGATGATTGATATGGGAAGGCCCAGCCCACTGGGAATGGCACCAGCCATTGGCAGGACTCGGGTTATATAAGCAAGCAGGCTGAACATGAGCTGGTGAGTAAGCCAGTAAGCAGTGTTCTCCCATGACTTCTGCTTCACTTTCTGCTTGATTTCTCTCAGTGATAGGTTGTGACCTGGAAGTATAAGCTTAAACCATTTCTTACCCATAGTTGCATTGGTCATGGTGTTTAATCTCACAGCAACAGAAAAGTAAAGTAGAACACCTTTCTCCAATATCATGACGTTTGCCAGTCTCCTTTGTAGCTACATATGGCCACGTGATTAAGCTTTGATCACAGAGAGAGGAGTAGAAGCAGTGTGTGTGATGTCTGGGGTGTGCCTTGAAGAGAATGTAAGTTGCATTTCCTGTCTTGGCTCTTCTTACCAGCAGACATGTGGCCTTTTGGTGGGAGCTAGAACTCCCAATGGCAAAAAGTCCATTTTAAGTTTGACAAGGAGACAAAGTTGAAGAAGTCTAGACATTTGTCTGACACCAGGAAGGAGTTGCAACATGGCTGATTGCATTGGACTGTACTTTGGACAGAAAAAAAAAAACACTTCAGTTGAGGCCACTATGACTTTTACCTTGTTGGGACAAAATTAACAATCACTAACACCTGTACTGTTATCAGCTATATACATACCCTCTTCCCATACCAAATTTTTTCTTATGGTAATATTAGCATCAAAGTATTGAGAGAGAGAGAGAGAGAGAGAGAGAGAGAGAGAGAGAGAGAGAGAGAGAGAGAGAGAGAGAAAAGCTCAAGTAACTACTTGTTTTGTGTTGAATGACTCTCTGCCTGAGAGTTCCCCTTCAACAGGTAAGTTCATGAGATGAAATGCATGAGTTCGTATGGAGACAATCCCATCACGTGGGGTTTCTGGGTAAATCATGAATTAGAAAGAGAAAGTTTCAGGGATTTCTAAAGCCCTTCCTCTTATTTCCATTCCACTATTCAAGGGTGATGGATAACATACATTTCCCTCTTCTGTTGTACTATTAAGGATTTGGATTTTTTAGTTTGGTCCCTTGGCCAGATATCAAAGCCTTATAGTAAGGGGCCAGTGAGAAGGATCGGTGGACAAAGGTGCTTGCTACCAAGTCTGATGACTGAATTCAATCCCTGGAACCCACATGTTTAGAAGTAGAGACCTGGCTCCATTCACTCTACGTGTGCACCATAGTACAGGCTTTTTTCCCAACACACACACACACACACACACACACACACACACACACACACACACACACACATCACTAACACCTGTACTGTTATAACACACACATCAGTTAATTTTTGACATGCTGTGATTAGCTCAAAAGCTGGGCACTCCTAAATCTTCTCCTGCTAGCAAATGTTCCTTCCAGTACTCCTGAGACTCCTAAACCTTCCCCTGCTACCCCAGGCCCAATCAGGGAAGTGGCCAGTGGGCGCTTACCCAAATTCTCACATGGCCAATTAGCTTTCTCTCTTGGAGCTCCTATGTCCCATTCTTCTCCCCCAAGTCATGGCGATTCTCTGTCTTCCTTTCTCTCAGTTCCTAGCGTGCACAAATCTAAAGGTCCCAACTCAGTCTACCTGCCCAACCATTGACCACTGGCTCTTTATTGACCAATCAAAAACCAATTGGGGACAAGGACCTTCAACATTTGGACATGCAGATTTCCGATTTTGGGGGCTAGATTAATTCAAAGCATTGGAATCAATCCCCAACACTTATATATTAGAGGCAGAACTTTGGGATACAGGCTTTGTGAAGCTAAATTGGTCTTTGGATAAACTTAACACGACTGGTGACATAGAAGAGAAAAAAACCTACAAATTTGGTCTTTTTGTTATTGAGACAGCATCTCACTATGCAGTCCAAGCTAGCCTTGAGCTTACAATCCTATTTCATCTTCCTGGCATTCAGGTATGCATCAACTTACCCAGCTATAAACTTGTTTTTCTTGGGCCTTGAATTTCCTATGTCTTGAAGAATACCCTTGAACTTCTGGTTCTCCTGTCTCTACCTCCTGAGTGCTGGGATCACAGGCACATACCACCAGGCTCCATTTACACAATGCTGGAAATAAATCACAGGGCCTAGTGCAGGTTAGGCAAGCACTCTGTCAAACCAGACTTAAAGAAAAAATCTGAGACAGACACCCGTATATCAGGATACTCTCAAATCCCCCCTTTTTGTTCTCCTCCAAAATTGCATGTAGAGTTGTTAAGTTCTGCCCCCTATGCTGAGCAAACAGCCCAGATAAATTTGAACTCTAGTGGTAAATATAAATGAGGGTAACCTCTGATCCACATATATCAAGATGGAGGTTTGGAAACACTTCGTGCAGAAACTCCATAGCTGGGGGTGACAGGATGATTGGCGACATTCTGTATTCCAGCTAACAAGCTAAGGTACTGGACTGTGTGCACGTCCCTTGTAACCACCTACTCGTGAACTAGGGGACTTGAAATCACTAGATGTTAATCTGCTGGGTTGAAAAACATCCCACCTCCTGTGTGACCAGAAAAGCAAGGGAGCAAGAGACAACAGAACTGGTTTCCTTCCTATCCACTCACGGCCTCACTGTGGTGGGAAGGGGGAAAATGCAAAGTGAGTAGTTCGGGCCAAATTTCAGTCTTGATGCTTTGTGAGTTGTGGAGGAGAGGCAGTTCTAATCCCCGGGTCCCTGTTAAACTGAGGTATCCGAGGACTTAGAACTGTCTAGCTGTGTTCTGAGACCAACCACTATGAATACAAGTCCTGCAGACAAGACACAGGAAAACAAGGGAGAATTAGAGATGTCCCTCTGAATTTTCCATTAATAAACTCGGTCCAAACAAGATCCAAGTGTTCCTACCTGCCCAGCTTGTGAGGAACAGTTAGCTGAGGGCATGAGCAAGCATACCTCTCAGGAAAAGTGCTTTGGGGACCCTGCCACAGGCCCACAGCAAAGTGAGTCTCCAGATGGGCACTGCCCTGGGAATCGACTGGATACCCACAGATATGCAGGCTGCTGCCTGCTACACTTCCTCTCTGTCATATGACATCTTTGACCCCGAGGTCAAATTTTAAACCAAACTCTAATTGAGTTAATAATTACTGTAGGAAATTACTGCAGTGGATAAAGGAAATAAACTTGGGATGAAAACAAGTTCAAAGGAGGACCCTGAGGGCTTAGAATCAGATATTAGCTACTATGACTCTAAATTGTGGTTCTTACCCTAGGTTCTGAGGTCAGTCTGTTCCCTCATCTGAGGAAAAAACATGTAGTATGTTTGCCCCACAAAGGACATCTTTGGGAGTTGTGGCCATTTCATTTCCTCTCCAACAATTCCAAGATGTCTTGGGGTTGACAAAAACGTCTACTACAATTCTATATTAGTTCCTGTGATCAACTCTCGACAGGGAGCAACTTAAGGGAAGTAGAGTTTATCTGGGATGGCTGTTCCGGGAATGCGGCCCATCCTGGCAGGAAAGGTACGACAAGAGCTGTGGAAGGATCAGGTGACATCTAAACTCCAGGAGCAGAGATGAGCGGTGGTGGTCAGCTTGCCCATGAAATGGGATCACCCACACTCAGGCTGGATCTTCCCTGCTCAGAAGCATCTTCATAGACCCACACAGAGGTGTGTCTCCATGGTAATCCTAAATCCAATCGAGTTGGCAATCGTGGTTAACAATTACAAATTCAAAGAAATCCTAAAAGACACCTTATGGGATATATTGGCTACAAGGAGAACCCACCACACCATCTCTAAGTAGGTACAAATGTTCGTACATTTTGGTGGTCCACACGGGGGAAATACGCTTCACCACACTCTTAAGCTCAAACAAGGCTATGTGATTTGATTTAGCCAAGAAACAGCACCTACCTTACCAACTACTCTTTCGGTTTCCTTGCCTGGTAAGTTTAAAGATAAGGTTTGTTTTTTTTTTTTCTATCAGTGTATCAGGGTGTGAACACCAATTAGAATATACTCTTAGCCAATTTTTGATACTCAAAAAATTTGTAGCTCAAATAAAAACCACATTTGTGTGGTTACATACCATAAATAAGTGAGAGGTCTTTGTTACCGAAGCCCACCTGGCTGGTTGTGCTTGATATACAGACTTCTGGACCCACTTGGAAGGTACAGCTGCTTCTTCCTTCTTGCTGGCTAGCTGTCGTAGTATGAGAAGACGCTATGTAGGCTGTGAGGGAGAACTCTCAACAACAGTCTTATTCAGTTATGAATCCTGTATGTTATACTACTGACCTGGCAGGCAGGAGATGCCCACTGGCTCAACAGCTACATGATTACTACGGGATGACCAACTACTTTCTGATTATATTTGAGGTCTATTCCATTCAACTCATGCCTGGTACAGTAAACTTGATCAAAAGTCAGAGGCCAGGAAGGTCATAGGCTATACTAGAGAAGCACCTGCTGTTGTTTTGCCAAGTGGACAAGATGTCCTGTCAAATTCTCTCCTGAATATTTATGTTTATGTCTATAGAATACTATTTGGTCATAGAATCTTCTTTTTTGCAGTGACAAGTAGTTATTGTAGAGACTTATAACTAGCCAAAGCTCTGATAATAAGAGACTGTTGAGCTGGGTGCACGTCTTTACTTCCAGCACTTGAGTGGCAGAGGCAGGAGGTGGGGGCAGTGGTCTATTACAGGTAATCTGATACCTGGTTGAGCAAAGACTGAAAATTCTGGGAGACCCCGTGAAATATTCACGAGGGACCGGATTATATTTTTAGCCAACGCTCCCGGATGATTCCTGTAAAATCAGTCACAGCCTTTACAACCCCTGTATAAAGAGAGGCCTGGCATGTGAGACTTGAAAAGCAGCCCTGACCCCTCCCATTGGTAAATGTGGCACTAGAGAGCTCCCAGACCTAGCCAATAGAAAGCACCGGTTGCCAATCCCCTGACTCCTCCCAACCAGTATATCAGATGAGATTGTCCCACCTGTGTAGTGCTCTCTCTCTCTCTCTCTCTCTCTCTCTCTCTCTCTCTCTCTCCCTCTCCCCCTCTCTCTCTCTCTCCCTCTCTCCCTCTCCCTCTCCCTCTCTCCCTCTCTCCCTCTCTGGCTCTGCCCACCTGCTCTCTCTCTCTCTCTCTCTGCCCAGCTCTGCCGGCCTGCTCTCTGCATCTCTCTACGCTGCTCTCCACCCGTCCCTGCCTACCAGCCTACTCTGTCCCCGCTTCCGCCCACACCTGCCATCCAGAAGGAATAAAGCTGCAAAACTGCTTTGGCATCAGAGAACTTTGTCTAAGGGCCTGCGAGGAGATCTGCTCTCCAGGCCTAGCAGTGGGGCGTGTGTCGACAGCGGCTGGGGGTCTCCCAGGAACCTCCAGAAGTCTCCCACACTCCGTAGGCTAGCCAGCCTCTCGCGGGTCTAGCCCCAGGCCAACTCAGCAGGGTTGCGAGTGCTGAGCAGGCTCTGTCCGGCAACACTTGGTCCAACAGCAGGAAGATCTCTGTGAGTTTGAGGCCAGCCTGGTCTATAGAGTAAATTCCATGATAGTCAGGGCTACACAGTGAAACCCATGGGGGGGGAGGAGGGGGACAGAGACACAGACAGAGATGAGATAGAGAGACACAGAGAGAGTCAGAGAGATAGATACAGACAGACAAGAGAGAGACAGAAAGAGAGAGACAGACAGAGACAGAGAGATATAGAGTAAGAGAGAGAGAGACAGAGTCAGAGAGAAACAGAGAGAGACAGCGAGACAGGCAGAAAGACTGTTGAATGCTCAGTCCTAAATGGGACATTTATCCCACCTCTTCCAAGGCTCATGTAAGATCAAAGAACAGAAAGATGAAGAAAGGATGTAAAAGTCAGAGGATGTATTTTGTGGAGTGCTGAGGAACATTTTCTTCTTACCAGTAGTTACAACCCTGAAGAAAATCTCTCACCCTCCTCTATCAATCAGTAGCTGTCTATCAATGCTCAGGGAGCCCCTTACCTCTATGATGGAGAGTTGATGGGCCCTATGCAGGTTGTGAGCATGTACTCACAGTTTCTGAGTGCAACACACACATACACATGCTCATACACACATATACACACATACATACACATACACACATATACACACACATACATACACATACACACATATACACACACATACATACACATACATACATATACACACACACATACATACACATACACACACACATACACACACATGCACACACATACACACACATACACACACTCATACACACATATACACACATACACCCACATACATACACATACACACACATACACACACATACACATACACATACACACAAATACACATACACATGCATACACAGATATACACACACACATACACACACATACATGCACTCACACACACTGTGGAAATAGAAGGGGAACTATCTGTAATGAGAAGAGATGAGTGGTAGAGGACAAGAGGGCATGAAAATGACCCAAGTGCACCCTATGTACATGTACGTCTGTGGTGAGAAAAGAGACGGTCAGCAGGAGGGGGAGGGGGACAGGAGGGTAATGGGGGTGCATATGACCCAAATGCATTATATATACTTGTATTAAAATGTCATAGTGAAACTCATCATTATGTGCAATGTACATATATCAACTTAAAACCTTTCAAAACAAGAAATTATAGCTTCCTCCTTGAATCTGTAGTATCTGGCCTCATCCACTGGTTGGCAGGAAAGCAAAAAGTCTTGTCTAGTTTATACAATTCCAATAGGTATTTCTACTGAACAGAAATGCTTCTTCCAGATCAGCAAAACAGCTCAGCAAGGAAGGCACTTGCCACCAAACTTGATAACTAGAATTTGATCCCTGGGATCCACGTGGCAGAGGAGAGAAACAATTCCCACACATTGCCCTTTGACCTGCTTCTTCTGAGCAATGTGGAGACAGCTGGGGAGAAAGCTGGCTCCTTCCAGCTCCACGGTACTGTAAAGAGACTGTGGACTCCACAGAGGTGACAGTCCACAAAGGCAACGCTCCCCACCCCTTTATCCAGATGCAGACACTGCTGGAGAAGAAAGGGTTTAATAAAGCTTTACAGCTTACAGTTCATCATAAAGGGAACAGGGCAAGACCTCGAGGCAGGAACTGATGGAGAGGTCATGAAGAAGTACTGCTTCTTGGCTTCTCCCCATGAATCCATCAGCCCTCTCCGTCTCCCTCTCCGTCTCCCTCTCCCTCAGATTTATTGATTTATTTTATGTATGTGAGTACACTGTAGCTGTCTTCAGTCACACCAAAAGAGGGCATCAGATCCCATTACAGAGTGAGCCACCATGTGGTTGCTGGGAGTTGAGCTCAGGACCTCTGGAAGAGCAGTCAGTGCTCTTAACCGCTCAGCCATTTCTCCGGCCTCCAGCCTACTCTCTTAGAGCACCCAGGACTACCTGTGTAGGGTTGGTATTGCCCACAGAGAGCTCAGCCCTCCCACATCAATCATCAATCAAGAAATGCTTCAGAGACTTGTGCTTCCTCAGCTGAGGGTCTCTCCTCCCAGTGATTCCAGCTTGTGTCAAATTGACACAGAAATGAACTAGCACAAGTGCCATTACATAATGTAATCCTGAAACTGAGAAAAGAGTGCCTCAGATGAAGGAAGTGGTGGTGGTTTGAATAAAAATGAACCCCATAGGCTTACATATTTGAATGCTTAGTCATGGGAGTGGCACTATCTGAAAGGATTGAAAGGATTAGAATGTGTGGCCTTGTTGAAGTGGGTGTGGCCTTGTTGAAGTGGGTGTGGCCTGATGAAGTGGGTGTGGCCTGTTGAAGTGGGTGTGGCCTTTTTAGAAAGTGTGTCATTGGGGGTTGACTTTTGAGATTTCAAAAGCCCAAACCAGACCCATTGCCGCTCTCTCTTGGCCTATGGATCAGAATCTCAGCATCTGCTCCAGCACCACACATACCATCATTCTCTGTGCCATGATGATAGTGGACTAAGCCTCTGAAACTGTAAGCAAGGCCCCAATTCAATTCCTTCCTTTTTGAGAGTTGCCTTGATCACGGTGCCTCTTCACAGCAATAGAACAGTGACTAAGACAAAAGCACAAAAAGAGGAAGAGTAAAACCTGATGTGTCAGAAGAATAAATGGCAAGGAGATATAAGACCTTGGTGGGAACAACAGGAAAATAGCTTGTCAAGCAGGTGACAGTGCCAATTATGAAGAATCAGAAAATGGAAACAAAACTAATTCAAGCAAGAACATTCTTAAAGCCTCATGATTAAAAGAGGTGCCTTAAAATGTGATTAAAAGATGCCTTCAAATACAGCACAATTTTGAACTCATCCTGATAGTGCCTCAATAGTAGTTTATACTCTTTATTTGTAAAGAAACATATAATTAAAAAATTATACAACAACCCTGGCCTCATGGTTAGCCTCTCATGGTTTATAACCCTCAAACAAACAAAAAATGACTTCCTCTCTCTCTTTCTCTCTCTCTCTCTCTCTCTCTCTCTCTCTCTCTCTCTCTCAATCCCCCAAACGCCATCCACCATCCATGCTGGTATTTCGGCTACCTTGATTTTGTGCAGGACTTGCATGAAGTCCCTGCTATTGTGAGTACATGTGTGCAAGTGCACTGCCATGTCCATCAAATACTGTTTTTCTGCAGGTGTCTATTTCCTCTGGCTCTTAAAAGAATCCCCCTCTTCTGTGACGATCCCTGAGCCTTGGGGGAGAGGTATGATGTAGATGTCCCATTTAGAGGTGAATACTACGTCTCTTATTCTCTGCACACTAACCAGTTGTGATCCCTGTATTAATTGTCATCTAATGCAAGAAGAATCTTCTCTGATGAGGGTTGAAAATGCACTAATCTATGTGCATATCTATGTGCAGAAAGATAAGCACTTAGAAGGTAGTTTATTACTGTGTACATTTATCAGAATAAGAGTACCAAGCTCTTCCCCTAGGACCTATGATCTAGCTAGCCTATGGAATTTTGACCCAGTTAATGGTACCAGGCACGGATATTAATTTGTGGAGTAGGCTGTAAATACAACCAGAAAGTAGTTGGTTGTTTCTATAACATTCATGCCATGGTTATAACAGGGAGCTTTGGGGCTATTATACCCAGCAAAACTATGATTAAAATTGAAGGAGAAATAAAAATGTCCTATGATAAAAACACATTAAATAAATGTATGGCCATCAAGCCATCTCTACATAAAACACTGGAAGGAATACTTTTGTCTGAAGATAATGATAAACACACTCAAGAGGCCACAGGGAATAAACAATTCCAGAACACTTAATCAAAAGAGGTCCAAGAAAGCACCACAAAAATAACAAGATGACACAAATTAATGCACACCACTTGATCACTTAGAATTATTTAATTCAGTTTATCCCTACCAATAGCCAACTGTAGGACAAAAAAAGGAAAATTTTCAGCTTTATTTTCTGACCCTCCCTTCTGTCTATAACTACCCCCATCTTGTTCATGAACTATGAGCTTTGATTCTTACAAAGACCACCTCTGTGGCTTTACTTCTAAATAAACCCCTTCCCTGCCTTAAGTCACCCGTTCCTTTTTCTGGTTTTCCTTCTCACTGACCTTTTACAAATAAAAAATATCATTATATATACATGTACAGGGAAGGGCACTATAAAAAGATCAGAAAATGAAACTGGTTCCCATGAGGAATTTACACAAGCTAGGTTCAGGCGTCTTAGAAACTGTTAATCCTGGAGCACTACAGCCTGACACCAACAGCTGTAGCCCTAAACCCTATTGACACATACTCCTTCACTGGGACTATCCTTACTTTCCTGATTCAAATCTGCATGTCAGAGGGTGCACAACTGAAAAGTACAGAGGTTCATGCCAACCGTCCCGAAGTGCATACCAGCCAACTAGGACTGTTCTCTACACCTGTACTCTGGTTGTTGCCTGCCATTTCCTTCCAATGTATTTAATAAACATTTTTCCTATTATGATCTAAAGGGCAGTTTCATGGTTGGCCTACCCACCACTATCATAGACTTTTAAAAAATAATATGTAGTTCTCCAGTTGACTGGCTTGAATTGGAGCCTATAAATTAATGTTATTGCTTAGTGTGATGGTTTGTATATGCTCAGCCTAGGGAGTGGCACTATTCAGAGGTGTGGCCTTGTTGGAGTAGGTGTGTCACTGTGGGTGTGGGCTTAAGACCCTCACCCTAGCTTCTTGGAAGTCAGACTTCCACTAACAGCTTTCAGATGGAGATGTAGAACTTTCAGCTCTGCCTGCACCATGCCTACCTGGACGCTGCCATGCTCCTGCCTTGATGATAATGGACTGAACCTTTGACCCTGTAAGTCAGCACCAATTATATATTGTCCCTATAATGTTGCCTTGGTCATGGTGTCTGTTCCAGCAGTAAAACCCTAACTGAGACACTTAGATTGTTCTTATGTTTATATTATGTATATTCAAGTTATAAACCACATCAGGTCATGTTTGCTAAAATAATTTATGATGTATATCTTAGCTAGGGTTTCTATTGCTGTGAAGAGACACTGTGACCATGGGGACTCTTAAAAAGGAAACCATTTCATTGGGACTGGCTCACAGTTCAGTGGTTTGGTGTATTATTGTCATGGCAGGAAGCATGGTGGCACGCAGGCAGACAGGGTGCTGGGGAAGAAGCCAAGAGTTCTAATCCAGATCCCAGGCAGCAGCAAGAGAGAGTCCCTGAGCCTGATTTGAGCATTTGAAACCTCAAAATCTACCCTCAGTGACATACTTTTTCCAACAAGGACACACCTACTCTAAGAAGACTACACTTCCAAATAGTGCCACTCCCTATAAGCCTATGGGAGCCATTTTCATTCAAACCACCATAATGTGTAAATGAATAAGAAAGAAACATGTCTTTCCAACCAGAGGTATGTACATGCCAGTTTATAGTAACATGGAGTTCTTGTTTGTTTGTTTAAGGTGGCTAATTAGTGTTTCCTTTTTAATGCTCTCTAATACACATTTGTTTTCACATAAAAAGAAGATATAATGATTGTAAATATACAAGCCCAAACATTGGTGCATCCAATCTTATAAAACCAACATATGAGTAAACATCAGGGCTAAACTACGCCATAGATCAAATGGGCTTAACTGACATCTTCAGAACATTCTATCCAGAAGCTGTGGATAGAACATTCATCTTAGCGACCTCTGGAACTTTCACCCAAGATAGATCATATTTTGGGCCATACAGCAACTCAATCCACAAAGAAAACATAATGAACTAGTAACTTATATCTCAACAGATCGTAATGAACTAAAGTAAAATAAGATCAGCAGCCTAAGACTGTACAAACAAACTGAGCCAGCATAACATACTTTTGAGTGATTAGCAAGTACTTGAAGAAATCAGTGATGGAGTTGTATGTTTGTTTGTTCTGGAAGTACTGTCGATAGAACCCAGGCTCTTGGGGATGCCAGCCAAGTGCTCTACCACTGGGCTATAGTCTCCAGCCCAAAGACGAAGTTCAAAAAATACAAAAGTTGCCACCTTGCTCACAAGTACACTCTGCCCACTTGAATCTACAGAAAAAAAAAAAAATCCAGTCTAAAGAGTCTTAAATTCACAAAGTATGGTTTATAAAAAGAGACTTTTTGAGGGTTACGTGTGTGTGTGCACACACGCGTGTGCACAGGGTTTACAAAGCATTTGTCACAATACTAAGTAAGGGTCACACACTAGCGGGCTTCTAGCCATTGAGGGTGGACTTCTCTTTCACAATCATCATCTTGAAAACTAGGAAGTGAAATTTCAGCCTCTTAGTTGCTGGTAAGAAGAATGGGATCTGAGTTTTCTTTTCAGTCTTAGACAGGAACATGGTGTTTTAAACTGCCCAAGACACCATACTATTTCTTGTAAAGAACAAAAACATACCCTCATCCTTTCCTTTAAGAGTTAAGGCAAATGGGCTTAACTCTTAAATCACCCAGGCAGGAAACCACCCCTCTGTAAGTTATGTGTTCCAGAAACTTTAAGAAGTCCTACTAAGCCTCCAAGTCATCAGCTTGGCCAATGGCCATTGCCCACAGTCACTCTGTGAGGGAGTTTTCCTTTCAATGACCTCTTTGGCCCTGTGAGTGTGCTTCTCTCAGAAACAGTGTCTTTGGTCACTGTCCACTCTCAACCCTTGACAGTCAGTCATACTATTCGATACTATACTATTCTCGCCGATTTCTGCTCTGTGTCCTGTGTCTTTTCTGAATCCATTCCATAAGGATCACAAGATCCTGAAAACAATAACAAGGTAAACTCTACTTCATTGACTATGGAAAGAAGTCTTTGGCCGGGTGGCGTGAGACAGGTGAGGGTGGCTTTGAACTCTGGATTCACCTGCCTCCATCCCCAAGTGTTAGGATTGCAGGCATGTACCACTACACTCAGCTCAGGAGTCATTATATTTTTCTTATGCGTTCAATAATTTTATTAGTTTTATTGAAGATGCTTGATGTTACTAAGACATATTGTTAATTTTTTCATTAATGTGTCACTCCTACATACATGTTTAAGTATTTAGAGAGGACATAAAATGGCAGCCAGGTTGGCCTCGGTTGGAGGGGTTGTCCTGTTCCTGCTTGGATAAATTAGTAGACTTCCTGTGGTCACCATCTGGATGGGTGATGAGTAGGTGTCTTGTTTTGTTTGTCTTCTTTTATTTTTGAGACAGGATGTCATGCAGCCCAGGCTGGCCTCCATTCTCTGTAGCTGAAGCTAACCTTGAACTCCTGATTCTCCCTCCTCTAGCTCCCAGTGCTAAGATCATGGGCATGTGCTGCCATGCCAGGTTTATTCAATATGGAGGATAAGAATTCAGGGACCCATACATGCTGGACAAACATTCCGCCAACTGAGCTACATCCACAGCCTTTTTTGGTTTTGTTTTAGATTTTTAGACAGCGCTTGAGGCAGTCTAGAAGGACAAGAAAAATTAAGGGAACACAAGAAGGAGCCAGAGCCCCTCACTCTGGAATCTGGTTAGGGCTTTACCATCTAGGAAACAAGAATTCCAACCCAATTGACATTTTCTGTAAATGTTTGCTGACATAGAAGTATTCCTTTCATGTATGGATATGTTGTATTAAAGTAACAATGACCCTGGCTTAATGCTTGAGTGTGTGTGACCTGGGGTGGGGCCTCATTCCTCCCCTGGACGTTGTGGGAGAATCTCAAAAGGGCTGTTGTGTAGTAAAGGTGTCTTGCCTTCCTATGATCTAAACCACACTTGTCAAGAGGGTCCTCAACCTCTCTTGGAAGAAAATAGCTTCAGCACCCAACAAAACTCTCTATGCGACAAAGTGACTCCCTCTTAGAGAACTCCACACCTTTCCCTGTTCTAGGGTGTGCCTTAACTTTCTGAGCTACTCCATCTCTGAACCCTAAATTTAAAATACTTTTATTACACCCAACTCTGTACCACGTTGTCCAGTTCTGGCACTTTTTCTACATTGAAGGCACGAATCCCAGTTTGACTCCAAAAGATTAAGGTCACATATTGGGTTGGTTGACTCCAGGAAATCATGTTACTGTCCCCACAGTCCCCACATATCACACACAGAACCTCATGTGACCCGAGCTGGCAGTGAAGTTGCTGTGTGGTAAGTCTGACTTCTGGTCTTTACTTCTGCCTCCTATGTGCTGGGCTCCGGGTGTGTGTACCAACATGCCTGGCCACTTCTTGTTTTTGATATTTGAAAATGTCCATCATAAAAGGAGTGTTTCTAAGTTTGAAGCACATAAAATGTTGGCATTTGTTATACTTTTTTTTCAACGTATTTGAATGCTGACTATACATTTGTCTGTGCACTGTATGCATGCAGTGCCCAGAGAAGAGGGAGCTGGATCCCCTGAAGCCAGAATCACTGACAGTGGTGAGTGCTGGAACCCAGCTCCTTTGGAAGAGCATCCAGGACTCTTAACCGCTGAACCATCTCTCCAGGTTTTTCGTTGACGATAAAAGATTGGAATATGTGGTTTCTGATCCTCTCTCTGATTTTTTATTGTGTATATTTCATATTTATTGTGCCAACCTTAAAACCCTTTAGGGAAGAGGGGGGAGGTACTATGCTCCCCTTTTCCTACCGTGCCTAGGAGATGGTTGACTTCAATCACACATCACTACATTCTTTCCAAACAGAATCAGCATGCATTCTCTCAGGAGCTTCATTACAGTGCCAGATTGTTTTTAGGGAGCTATAGACTGAAAGCTGGAGGCATCTGTCTTTCTAACATATCTACATATTTACTGGAATCTCTGACGGAGCACTCAGTGTTTTCCCCGGGGCCAGATCCGGTCCTCCACAGCATGGGACTTGCCTTAAAATTCCAATAAAGTTGAAAAAAATATAAACCCACACACTTAGAAGGGGATGTCTTTCTTAGACTCTGAAAAGTTGTCTATTGCCTAAAGAAATTAAATGTGAGGTACAGGGGAGAATAAGTTACCTTCCTTCCTTCCTTCTTCCTCCTCCCCTTCTCCCCTCCCCCTCCCCCCTCCCCCCTCCTCTTCCTCTCCTTTTCCTTCTCTGTACCTTTTTTCTCCGCTCTTTCCTCTTCCCCCGACTTTCCTCCTCTTTTTCCTTTCCCTTCTCCTCCCTCTCCCCTTCACTCCTTCTTCCATTTCAAACACTTGGCATTTTCTTGAGTTGGAAAGGTACAGCCAGAAAAAGGCAAAGTGACCTGGGCCTGGGCTACTGCCAGCAGCCACAGCAGGCAGGCAGGCAGGAGCAGCCGCGTAGAAGCCAGGAAACAGGAGCAGCTTCTTGGAGTCAGAGTACACCGGGAAAGTGACCTGGGTGTGTAAACTCCACCATCCGCCCAGAACTGCCCTTTGGCTGCACTGCAGCGACACTCACGCAGTCGCTCAGGGACACAGAGCACGGACAGTCAATCCCAGGGCTTCCTAGAGGGAAACTCTGAAAGTTGCAATCTGAACTACTGAAGGTCTGCAGCCAGGAAAGATGACAAGGGAGCGAGGCTGAAGTCAGGTGTGGGCGCGAAGCGGCAGAGTGAACCCAAAGGAGTTTGCCTCTGCAATGAAGACAGCATTAAGGAATGAAAAGGGAGATCACCGGCTTGTACGGGTGAGGGCCCCGCGCTTCGGGGGACTGGAGCAGCCTCACTGGGGAGGGGTCGTCACTGCAGGCTGCCGGGGCTTCTTCCAAAGCAGGGGTGGGGATGCTGAGTCACAGATCTGTCACCACTTCGCACCTCTGCAATCCCGGGGGCTAAAGCAAAAGCGAAAGCGAATACTCCCGGCAGCCGGCTGGTCTTGGAGCTGAGCTCGCCATCTCCCAGGGACCCCTGACTTGCGTCCCGGTGGGTCACTGTGAGGGACGATCAGCCATGGCCTCGCCGCAGCTCCCGGACTATGGAATCCACGCCTTCCCCGTGTTGTTGTTGCTGCTGCTGCTGCTACTGCTGTTGCTCCCAATGCGGGCAACGCCGGGTAGGGAGCGTCATGCGCCGGAATAGGGGAGCAGAGGGGGACCTCAACGCCCAGCTGAACTTGATCCGTGTTGGAGGATCACATCTTCCCGGAGCCGAGCTAGGAGTCCAGCTGGAGAGGATCGCGGCGTGTCTGGGGGATGGAGGGGGCGGAGGGGGGAGGACACGTGGAGAGAGCCTGGGAGAGCGCAGATAAGAGAGTGGCCCCTTGCCCTACTATAGGATGGCGGCTCCCGGGACACACGTGCAAAGGAACGGAGCGACCCACTGGCGTTTCTGTAACTTAGTAAGAGCAGGTCTGACAAGCTCGACAAGACTTAGGGAACTTAAGAGAAATGCGTGTGTGTGCCTCTGCCAGCCCACCCTTGTAGCTTTGGGATGTCGCGCTGTGTGAGGTTCCAGGAGGGGCTCGAGGAAAAAACACCCCTCATGACTTTCAGGTCAAAGTAAATTAGATGGAAGGCACTGGGCAAAATACTGCGCTCCGCGGGAGGAAGAAAAACGTGTGGGGCAGGCAGGCTGCCCATCTGAACGCTGGGAAACAAGTCCCAGGTTCTCAAGTGCGCTGGCAACTCGAAGTTGGGACGCTTGGAGAGGAGGGGAGACCGTGTTCCCAGTGAAGAGGGGGTGTTCCAGAATGTGTCGCCTAGATCCAATATCAGGAAGAATGAGTGAGACTCCTAGTTTTATTCCCAAAGGTCTAGAAGGAAAGAGAAAGTACAGATAGGTCTAGCAACGTCCCGACCTGGGATTGCATCTTTTTTTTTTTTTTTTTTTTTTTATACTTTATTTACATTTCCAATGTTTCCCCTTTT